>CM021102.1:503260134-503522660 GCA_007115665.2 Sequoiadendron giganteum | reverse complement strand
AAATGGTGACACGTGGAAATTTCTTTGAGATCCCATTGGCCAGAGAGTTATTTCCTGATTGCGATAGAGTTGTATTATTGATGGAAGGTTGACTGATGCGTCTGGGCCGATTTAATGATTGTGTGGCTCGATGTAGCTGTATAAGCGATGCACGTTATTAGGGAATGGTCGGTGCTTGCAAGTGGATAATTCATTATCTTGTTGACCATTGCAGGCAGGGATGGGCTGAACAGGTATGCACACGGTGTAAGATTATAAATAATCTTGTGTGCAGTTCGAGTCAGAAGATGAGCCATATCAGAGAGAGGCTGAGAGTGTTCAAGTTGTTCAACAGTGAACACTTTGACTCTTAGATCTGATAAGATGTGAATCTATGAGGCCAAGAGGCTGGGCTGGCTGTGAGGCTAGCTATGACAGTCTTTGAGAGGAGCTGAAGGGAATCTACACAGTATGTCCTCAGGACATTGTAACTGTGTGAAGATTCTATTCTGTGTTGCCTGTATCTTTCTCCAGATGAACAAGATGTAATATCCTGAAGAGCATAGCTCTGGTTTTGTATTGTAACTGTTTTAGTTACTGAATAATACAAGTGAGCTGAATGTTTTGGAGGTGGTTTTTTTTACCTGAAAAGGTTTTCCCCACATATATCTGTGTGTTCATAGTTTTGTCTTTCATGGTTATCTGTTTGTGTTGAATCTGTTATTTTTTTGCATCCACTTCTCTTAGAGGATCAATGGGGGATCAACTGTGCTTGTTTTCACTTTATGGCATAGTTGTTTGTGTCTTTGATGTGATTTTGAATTGAAATCACTAAGGCACTACTATCTTAGATGCATATCTTGATGACAGACCGAATCTGTATCCCTAGTAGTTTTCTTGGTTGTTTTCTTGGGAAACATGCATTTAGGCCATTTTTATTAGATCAAAGAGCTATCTTTTTTTATTTGAGTATATACTGCTATATTCACATGGATTCACATAATATTTCACCCCTTAATTCATTCAAATAATTTGGTTGGAAAAAACAAATGGAGATCCTTTTGAAGCACAAAGGGTTATAGAAGGTGACCATGGGTACAAAGGTTGAACCTACAGGTGCTGTTGAGAAGAGAAAATGGTTTAATAGGTGTGATGAGGCTTTTGGGACATTATGTTTGTATGTTTCTTCAGATCTCCTCTTCCATTTGGAGTCTTGGACTACACCCAATAAGATCTAGACTACTTTGGAGTCTTTGTTTGGGAAGCAGGATACTATGAGAGGGTTTCAGTTGGAGAATGAGCTTATTGGCTTAAATCCTAGGGATTTTGATAGCATCCAGGAGTTCTTCACAAAGCTTAAGTCTCTTAGATTGTAGCTTTCACAGTGTGGTATTCAGAAGGAAGACTCTCAGTTAAGCTTGGACTAGATTATTCAGTTTTTTGTATCTACCTTTTATGCTACTAGGGATGCACTTGGTACTAGATTTACTATGCCTTCTTTTGATGTTTTTTCATCTTCTCTCACTCGAGAGTAGGCCAAGTTGGCTAGCATGGGCAAGTTGAAGCCCTCTTCATCACAGGAACTCATTGCATCTCAGGGGCCCACATATCAGAAGGCTTCCAGTGGAAAGGGAAAGAAACAAAAACAAAAGGATTCCAAATCTTATGAGAAGCAAAAGGAGTCCTCAGATTCATCCTCCTCTTCTAAGGGGAAATACTCTAAGAAGGAGAAGGTTACATGTGCATATTGCAAGATGGAAGGACATGGAGAACATAGTTGCTATAAGGACATTGATGAGTTGAAGCATCTTCTTCAAAAAAATCAGATTGATTTGCCTTCTAGGATGTCTGCATCATCTCCTTCCCCTCATTCTTCTTCTTCAGAGCAACATGACAGGGGCACAACCGGTTTACATACTTCATTAGATATGAAGGGACATGCTCTTTGTGCTTCTTCAGGTCTTGGATCAGGGAGATGGTTTCTAGATTCGGGAGCATCTCATCATATGGATTCTTCACACTCTATGTTCACTTCCTTTGAGTCTCACACTATGTCTCCTATTTTGATGGGATACAATGCATACAAGAGTGTTACAGGGAAGGGGTCTATTAGTTTTGGGGACAAAACTTTTCAGTATGTCTTGTGTGTTCCTCATTTGACTAACAACCTTCTTTCCATATATCAGACCACACGTGTAGGCAATGGGAGATCTGTGGAGTTCACACATGATTCAGTTATTATCAGAGACTTGGAGAGTAGAGAAATTATTGCTACTGGGGTGGTGGATCACTCATCTCGGTTGTATTCCTTTGAATTTTTTTCTACTGATGGTGCTTCTATTACTACAACTGTTCATCACACTTCTAGTGTGAATCATCATTCAGAGGAGAAATTTGGCTTCTTGAACATTGGTGTTCTCACTTTGGATCCAGTTCTTGAGCCATCCATTCCATCTCTTCCACCTACTTTTTCAGTTGTTGATACTTCTATGACTAGAGATGTGGTTTCTTCCGTTTCAGTGCAGCAGGACCTAGTTGATCATTCATCATTGGAGGTTTCTCTTCAGTCTTCAAATACTCTGACTTCTTCATTGGTTGAGGTCACCCCTGCTTCTATGGAGACATCTTGGGATACACCTGCTTCACCTTCAGAGATTGCATTCATCCAACCTCTTCCCTCTCACTTGTTTCAGGAGATGCGGTTTCTTTAGTCTTTTTGGAGCTACTTCATTATGGGGGGGCTATCTGGTCTATTTCTTCCTCTCTTTTGGGGGGGTTCATTCATGTATCTTTGTGATGGATGGTGTCCTTGGGGGGTCTTATGGAGTCCTCCATCTTTCATCACTTAGTTGTTTTATGCATTCTATTTTGGGGAGGAGTTTTGTTCCCACTAATTTTTCTCCTTTACCCCATTTATTTTAGTTTAAATTGCATTTGTACTTGGGTACCTAATCAGGCCTTTGTTGTCAGGACCCATCTTTTCTTTCATACATCTTTTCTTAGAGTTTTAGCTTCTCCCTAAGTTCATCTTAAGGGGGGGTGTTAGAGTAATAAGTTATTTCACTTAATTAATTTAATCATATTGGTTAATTAATTAAGTCGCTTATCACTTTAGTTACTTAAGCTAAAATTAGGCACATTAATAGTTAATTATTAAGTGTACACACTAGGGTTTCCCTTTTAGGTTTCTCTTTAGGGTTTCTTGATCTCCTTCATAATGATTGATCTCTTTGTAATTATTTGATTATCTTAATGCATTTTTACTTTGAGGCTTGCAAAACATCTTCTTTGGTTATGAATATCTTTTGCACATGATAGATTATTGCATGCGGGTGATTCTTGGGGATTGTGAGGTTGGGTTTCTCAACTTCTACAAGGCTACCCTTATTTATACACAAGTGAGGAGTAGGGAGCCCTGAAATCTCCTTTCTTTTACAACAAGACTTTCCAACTTGCAAGCTTTATTTCTAAAACTAAAACATGACAACTAACTAATAACCTACAAAATATGTGAATAATGTATGTAAAATCCTTCTTAAATAGGTATTGAGGAAGAAAAAGTGCTTTATTCTCCAAGATTTTAAAACTTCAAAGACAATACAAAACCAAGAACGTCAAATGTGGACACCTTTTGAACGACGAATGATAAAACTTGAAAAAATATTCTAAGGAATTGAACCTTGAGCGGCCCTGGCTAGCTAGGGCACCTTTCCTCTTCAAAGTTAGAATATTTTTTTAGGATTTTCAATTTTGCTTATTTTTGGACCTTAGTTAGATCTTTGTATCGAGATGTTGGATTGATTTGGTGAACTGGCTGACATATTTTTTGGATAGCCTAAAGAATTTTGAGAAAGATCTCCTGGAGGTTGTGAACCCTAAAAAGTAATTTTGGGGGATCAAAAGCTTGGGTGCCCCTGGCCAGCTGGGGTGCCCAAGCATCCCAAACTTAACCATTTTTCTGACATTTTCAACTTTCTTGTGATATTTTTCTATTTTGCATATGTTTCTACCTCCGTTCAATCTGCAATACCTGGCATTTGACAAATCTTTTGAGCTCATTGGTGAATTCATTGAAGAGCTTGTTCAAATCTAAAATAAATTTCTTAGAGGTTACAAACCCTAATTATAGCTTTTATGTGCTCAAAAACTTGGGAACCCCTAGCTAGCTGGGGCATCCAACTCCTCTAGAGTTAGTCATTTTTCTATTAATTTTATCTTTCAAATTTGACCATTTTTGTTCCTCAATATTTGTTCTCCATTTGATCCGAAATTGCCAACAACCGATGAGTCTGATGGTCTGGTTGAGATATCCACTGGAAAGCTTGAAGAATACTGAGGAGGAGGATGTTTTTTGCAAACCCTAAAATTTGAATTAGACCTCCCAAAACCCTAGGCGCCCTTGGCTAGCTGGGGTGCCCATGGATCTCAGAGTTAGTCAAATTTTGAGGTTTTTTATGATTTCCATTTTGGCCTTTTGATGCAACCTCTCTGTTCAATCCATGATTTCGGCCATTTGATTGGTCCAATGAACCAACTGATGGATTCACTACGGAGCCAAAAGAAATCTAAAAGAAAACTCTTGGGAGTTACAAACCCTAAATATTGCATTTGATGCCTTGAAATGCTAGCTAGGGCGCCTTTCTTTAGCAGACTTATTTTTTTATTCAACTTTCACTTTCTCGTCACTCTCCCCTCCACACTCGACATTTTCTTGTGCATCGAATGTCGAAGACTGAAAAATATGCTAAGGCATGAACAACTAGGCACCTTGACTGGTCAAGGGCGCCTAACATCTCTAGTGTTAGACAAATTTTCACCATTTTCAAGATCTTTCAACTCCCCTCCTTCGTTCTTCGTTCCTCAAGCATCTTTCCCCATTTCTCGTTACCTGTGTAATGTTTGAGAGCTTGAATCTGAAACCTAGCAGTTGACCATCCTCTGTTGCTAACCTTAGAGCTTGTTTTAGCAACTGAAAAAGCATAATAGACCCACTCGAGAAAAAATGATCTTTTGATGATTTTGACTAGACCAATCAAAATTAGTTTGAGCCATGGAAGCAAAAATTCTATTTTTAGAAAAAAATTCTAGTATCCATTTGAGAAGAAACCCAAAAAAAACCAGAAAAGTCTATTTTTAAAAACTTTATAGTTTTAGAAAATTTCCTAAAACAGTAGGGCCAAAAAATTGAGATTTGGGTTTTGTAGACAAGGTCACTCTGAAGAGACCCAGATCATCATATTTTGAATTTTTTTGAGTTTTTAACCATCATGCGTGACATGCAAATTCCATTTTCCAACCTTTTTTGATAATTTTTACAAGACTTATCACTTTTTTACAAAATGCCTTAATGAAGCAAAAAATTAGTTTTGGGTACAACATGAAGAAAAGAGTTATTTAGTTAGAATGGTTGTTGATAAAATTTTACTCAGATTACCTTTTTGTTATACTTTTGTTTTTGATAGACATTTTTTTATTGGCTTTGGGTAGGTGATGGTTTATTTTTTATTACATACTTTGGTTTGTTGGTCGTAGGCCATAACAAACCCAACTTTATCACTTTTTAGAATATCACCTATTTTATATGTATGACTATCTCAGACTGAACATGTATGTATGGTGATTAATATGTAAGAAAAATTCTACTATACTTTTGTTGGAATATCTCTATGCATGTGAATGATTGCTCTGGCATAAAACAAGTTTTACTATTTCATCACCGAGTGAGCCAAGGAGCAAGGGCCCACTACTTGGATCACACAACTTGATTCTATCACATTAGTTGGTGTAATGTGTGTTTTTATTTTTTTCATATTTCAATTTCATGTATGTAATGTTTGATTTCATTTCAGTTTTATTTTTAGTAACACTTTCATCTCATAATTTGGTTTAATCAATTTTCCTTTATGAATTAATGTTATATCTGATAATCATGATTTGTTAAAACAAAAGCAAGGAAATGAATCTATTCTAAGTAAAGTAAAGAAATCGTTGTCACTATTTTTTGTTTATATTCTACAACTGTTTCTACTAAATTTCTTGGCACACTTCTTGGCACAACTTCTGTGACTTCCTGTCACTAAGCAAAAATGAAATAATTAAACCAGATTTTTGAGCAGATAATCACTATAAGAATTAGTTGCATTCATCCCCACTTAATTCACTATTTTTAACCCTTAGGTATGTTGGCAGATGGTCAACGCTCCCCTCAGGATTCGTGACATGGTTTAATCGCCTCTCGTGGATTTGTTAACTCTGACAGTGGTATCGGGCATTAACAGGTTGATCTTTTGGTGCAATGACAACTGTAGGGCCAACAAGTGGTATTAGAGACAAAGGTGTCGAGTTCGAATCCCCTCAGGTAACGCTGAGGGGGATATTGTTGGAAGATGGTCAGTGCTCCCCTCGGGATTCATGGCATGGTTTAACCGCCTCCCGTGGATCCGTTAACTCTGGCGGTTGTATCGGGCATTAACAAGTCGATCTTTTGGTGCACCGACAATTGTAGGGCCAACAAGGTATACTGCCGCAACACCTTTCACAAGTCTACAATCCCTGGATTGACATTTAAGGAACAAATTGAGGAAACCACTACAAAATTCTTGAGGATTGGTCTAAATATATTCTCTAATTTAAAAAAATTACAAGGATAGTTTATCTTTAATATCAATCCACAGTTTTGTGAAAACATAACATAGAAATAACCAATACAAAACCAATTTGTATTGATTTAAAATGGTATGAAATTTACCAAAATCTCTTACATTTACACCATCAAATAAGGTGAAGATAAAATTAAAGAAACAAGAAATCCATCATATTTTTCTTTTTACAATTGTTCAAAGAGACATACTATTACAAATATCTACTATTGCAACTATATTTCTACAAGTTATTGGTGAAACCCTAATGATAGAAGTCAATATAGAAAGCTTAGGAATATTTGTACCTTTTTCTATGAAAAAAATAATTGACCAACCCTTTGAATTGATGAAAAACTTGAATATATAGATTCGCAACTCTAGGTCATGAGCTGTAAAAGGGGAAATGCACAAATCTAGAGTTACAATACACTGTACCCTAACTATCATGTTTATTGATGCCTACAAAGAAAGGTCCCTTTGAAATTAACCAAGCCCAAACAGAGGAAGGAAATCATTCCACATTAATTCCTTATAAATTTAGAGTTTTGAGATGGAAATACACTTGAAAAATTCGCCAAAATAATGATGTAAAGATGATGCAGAAGCATTCAAGGTGTAAGAGAAATCTTGCATCAACCAAAAAAATGTTGTTTCTTTTCAATAAAGGCTAAAGTTGACAAGTTACTATTTTTTGTAAGTCTGTATTTATGCATGTATGGACATGAAAAATTAATCCTAAAGAGCAAAATTGAAGAATAAAATTATTGGTGAAATAATCATCTCAAAATCTTGTACCGTTTGGAAGATATTAAATTTTCATCTTGAGGAATTTCTCCAATGAAGTTTTAAACTCAAAATTGAGGACCTTAGAAGCCTTAGAATAGGTTGAAAAGTTTGGATCTTATAGATCTAGGAAAAACATGTTGTAGATCTCTTCACAATCTTTCCAATGATATATTACAATTGAAAATCCAACAATCGAATCAAAAGTTATGACCCCAAGAAGTTGTAAATATATAAAATAAAAATACAAATCTTCTAGAGTGGGAAAAATAGATTTTGAAATTTCTAGCACTAAAATAGGGTTACACCTTCTAGAATATTCTAAGGAAATTTCACTTCTTGGGATAAAGATAGAGAATAGGGGTTACAGAAAGGAGCCCCCGTAGTGTAGATCACAGTTTTTGGCTTGTTGATTTCTATAATGAGAAGTCCCATGTGGATGTAGCATGTTATTTTTTGAGTATTATAATTTTGACATCGAGATAATAGAAAGTAAGTGTTTCTTTCTTCATTTTTCTATTTGTTTCTCTTGTTTAGTTCTGTGTGTAGTTTTGTAAGGGGAGTACCCTTCATCAAAAGATGACATGGAAGCCAAAGCTCTAAAAATTCAACTACCATAATAATTTTTTATGTGCATAGAACCACACCTTGCAATGATAAAAACATAAACAATGAGGTCAATAAATATACACCTATCACTAAGGTGTTGTCATAAAAACCTATCATTATATCTTTCAAGTAAAAAAATTAAAAAAAATTAAAATTATGGAAACTATTTGAAATGATGTGAAAATTATCATTCTATAAGACATTATTTTTTGTCTCAAATTTGGCATGGTTCCTTTCTACATTCAATCCATGTATTTAGGTGATTTTGGGAATTTTGCTAAGTGTAGGGTCAAAACGGACCATAAATGAAAACCCTAACCAATTTTTTTGTAAATTGTCATTGAAACAACTCAAATCACATGCCAAAGCTTTGCTCAAATTCTCTCAACTTATCATATCAAATCCATTTCTAGTGTCCATGTGGCCTTTTGGGTTATCCCAATGGGTTTCAAAGGAAACCGATAAAAATAGGTTGAACTATTGGAACTTGGAGTTGGTCTAGAAGTCAAGTCAAAATGACCAAATTTGGTCCATCGAAATACTTACAAGAAATTATTTTTGATTGAACAGTGTTAGGGAAGTGGAGCATGAAAGGAGATGTTGATCAAGGATAGAACAATACAAAGTCCAAAACTAGAAGGATTAAATGCAAGCAAGTGAATCTTGGAGTTGTAGGGGAATGGGGAAATGATATGAGGGTCAAGGGATGCTCACTACCCCAACACCAATAGGATTTAAAAAATTCACTATGAAGGAGTAAGTTTTTGGGGTTGGAAGGGGAGTTGCATGGTGGGATGATCAAGTTTGATGAATCAACATATTCAATATTTAGATAATTTTTAAAGGTCTGAATTAGACTTTTGGGAAAGAAAAATGGATATGCAACGATGATGGAGAAAATCCAATTGGGGGTCAAGATCCCATAATGCTTACTTAGTACAATTATAGGGCAATGTTAGCATTATATTAGTATGATGAAAAGGACTATAAAAGTGGAGGGGTCAACAAAATGTGAAGGGGTGAAAAGGGATGATGAATTCTCACCAACTTTAGTTGGAGGTCAAAATTATGCAATAATAGGTGGCAAAAATATATAAGTGCACTTGGAGGTTTAGTTCAAAGTGGAAATTGTGTGGGTACAATTGGAATGATGATGTTAGCATGACATCATATTAAGGATGGGATCACTTGGAAATGATGATGTTTTAATCGTACAATGATGGTGTTAGTAGGTGAGGCTAACATTAGGATAATGCCAATAATGGAATGGTTATGAGAAAATTCACTTGAAGTAAAGTTTTGATGTGCAATTTAGATGGAGGATGAAGTTATACAATTGAAGGGATAGTGACATCATTTGGAGGAGCGAGAAAATAGCTAAGGCATACATGTGAGAATTTTCATCTAAACTAGAGTTGAGAATTATAGTTAGAAATAAAGCTAGAAGCTAATGGGAATTAATTGGTGAAGTGACCATTATAAAGAATCCATATGCAAGTGAAGTGAAGATGAAAGTAAACAAAAAGGTGAAGTTTGCTTAGGGGATAGGGTTCTGCAAAGGGAAAGTATGCCTATGGATTTTTCTATCTAAATTGGATGTGAGCAAAAGGATGAAGTTAAAATGGGCATTGGATTTTCACAAAGAAAAAATTGAAGTAGAGTTTTGAAAGTACACATGGAAGTGAGGTGTAGTTGGACGTGAAATTTTCATAGAAGGGAAAAACACAAAAAGAGACTAAGTAAAACTAAGTGGGGACTTTCAAATTAATTGAAGTATAGTTAAAACTACAGTTGAAGGTGAAAGTCCTACAAAAATATTGAAAGCACTAGAAAATTCTCATGAGCTATATTTTTTTGGATTTTTAACTAGTCCAAAACACTTGATAAGCACATAGAAAGAGTGGCAACCACTTAAAAAAAGTGCTAAAATTAACCCATTTAAGATTCTCGAATTGATTTTCAATAGGTTCACCTAAGGTAGATGCACTAACATGGGCATTGGTTTTCAACAACTTAGCAAAATTTTCAATATTTATAAGCCGAGAGGTCATGACACTAACATAACCCACTATTTTTTATATTAATTTTGAATTTACTTTGGATTTGAATGTATGAATCTAGGATAGTGGATTTGGTTCTAAAGATGCATTTGAAAAGTACAAGGCATGGTTAGTGGCTAAAGGCTAACTCCCTAGATGTGGGAATTCATGTTGGTGATATATACTCACCCATTGTGAATCCTACATCTTTTTGAATCTTTGATCTACTTTTGTTGTGTTTGACCTCAAAGGTTGAATGGTTAGATGTGGAGAGAACTTTCTAGATGGGATTTTAGAGGTAGAGATCTATGTTACACAACCAAAAAACTTTGTTGTTGTAAGAAATACATGGTTCTTAGTGTTTTTCTACACAATATTAGATGGAGGGTAGAAACCATATTTATTATGTAAGTGTAATTGGTAGTCTATTATGGTTTGCACCAAACTAAATGTTGCCCAAGCTGAGAGATTTATAAGAAGATATTTGTTTCAATTCTAGAAAAGAAGTATTAGACTATGATGAAGAGGGTCTTTGGGTATCTCTAAGACATGTGTAGGTGTTGATTTGCTACTAAGGATGATGAAATTTGAGTAGGAAAATTGATACATGGGATTCATTGGTTTTGATTGGGAAATAGATGATAACAAGTCTATTACTGGGTGTGTTCTTACTTTTTTGTGTGTTTTGGTTAATGGAATGAGTTAATATGGAAACTACTTAGGCCTATATAGAGGATATTTAAATTTAGATAAATATTCAGTGTGACGATGAAAGTGTCAATAGTGTGGTAGAGAAGTCTTGTTCTCATATGTAGATGAGGCACATTGACGAGTAGATTCTAGAAGTTGCATTTACTTTGGTGAAGCTCATGAGCATATATAAGCTTGAGTGATGCATGATGGTTATGAGGATTTTTTCCTTTACAAGGACCTTGTTTCATTTATAGTTGAAGCTTTCTATGTTTAACTACTTATGTAATGTATACAAGTGGGAGAATGTTGGAATATGTGGTGTAAACCTTACATAAAAATATTTGATATTTTTAAAATTTTGTTGTCTACATTTATTTTTGTCTGAACCCTTATACAATGAAACAACCAACATGCAAACTAAATAAGTACCATGAGATAAGACATAAGCAACTATCCTAAACAATGCTAGACCCAACACTATTCAATCTCACACCCTTCACTATAGTATGAAACTATGAGACATATTTCGGAAGATGCTTCTTTTGCATTTATACAATTGTCCAAGAAATATTATATTCTAAAACCTATGATTTGGGCAGAGCAAGGGGATTGTTGTGTGTAACATTGCAAAAGAATTTAATGTTAGTGACACATTGTGGTAAATTTATTTAATATTTGGGGAGTCAGTGGCACATTAAGGGGAATGCATTTAATATTTGGGGGTCATGATTTAGTGAGTACATGGTTTACTAAACTCACTGGAAGAATGCATTTAATAGTTGGAAGTCATAAAATTTATTTAATATTACAAAACATTTAATGCTTAGGTCATATGTTGCAAGTAAAACATGGTTGCTAGGCTTGGAGGGAGCATGTTGCCTTAGAGAATATGTTATCATGGTCTTTCTAACATTCTTGGGCACTCAACTTGGAGATGCAAATGGGTGCATTATGTGAATTGATTATTGGTGCTTATGTCATTAAATAATGGTGGCAAATAAACTTACCAAGTTCTCACTTGCTTATTTGCTTATAAATAGAAGACTTGTCATGAAGGTCATTCATTGTGTACATGTTCATTGTGATAAAGGTTAGTGTAAGCACCTAGAGGCTTGAGTTGCTTGTTGAGAATATCTTAATGAGCTTTTAGTGGGACATAGTGATAACTTTAAGAAACCCCCCTCAAAAAAGGATATAAAATCCTGGCGAATCTTTCATTTTTCTAGGAAAAAATATTAAGTTCTATTGGCCAATCTTTCCTTCTTTTTTTCTTTTTCAAAAAAGATTAATTTTATTGGTGATTTTTTTACATCATTAAATTTTATAGAAAATATTGGCGAAACTTAAAAAATAATAGGAAAACACATTAGTTATGATGGTGAATCCTTCCAATCTAAAAAAATAATTCTTATGGAAAATTAGGGGCTCGAGGGTGGAAATTATCAATGGGTATAAGGGTAGACTATAATATTTACTTTCCACCATTGATTTGAAATATAATCTAACAATCCTCATTATATTTCATGAGTTAAAATGTACCTATGATATGTAATGCTCATGGGGCCTAAAAATGGTTTTGGATCATTGACATTAGAAGATCAACAGTCCAAAAGCTATTTCGAGCCCCATAAGAATTATGGATCATGAGTAGATTTTATCTCGTGGAATACAATGAGGCCCATTAGATTATAGTATAAATCAATTGGAAATTAAATATTAGAAATATGGCCCTAAATCAACTAATTATTATGATACACTATTGGCGAATTAATATAGATTTCTTTTATTATAAAATTTAGGCGAATCTGATCTAATCATGTATTGAATATTGTGGCAGATTTTCGAGTTAAAAATTACAATAAAATAAATTCTTTGGCGATTTATATAAGAATAAAATAAAGTTTTGTAAAAATGTGGCGATTCAAGTCCTGTTACTGCTCAAACTATTAGCCAATTTTTATTCCCAAATTTCAATTATTAGTCGATTGGCGAATATTAGCCACTAAAAAAATCACTGGTGGGACACATGACTTTCACTTGTTCTTAGATCAATCTCATGAGAAAAACAATAATGGTTGCTCACTACTACATAAAGTCATATTTTACACAATTTTTCCTTAATTGAATGTATTGATCTCCATGTTAATAGTTGAACCCTAATATTGTACTGTAATTATTTTGTGTTGAAACTATATTATTACTTTTGGTGCATTAAAGGCTAGGTTTTTTCCAAAAATATTTCTCATAATATATCAATATTTATTTTACAATTGTTCATTCATTCTTGTTATTTATGTTTTTTATACTAAAATATTGTTGAAATTTAGATTAGACAACTTTTCACATTTATTCTCATAAAATTAATATAGAAAATTGTTTCATATTTTTGTTTTATTATGTACACTTAATAATACTTTAAACTATGAAATAACTTGTAACATATAAAACCACACTATACTTTATCTAGAAAGGCGCCATATGTGTTATTATGATAGCAGTCATACCTTTTAAAGTCTATTGGAATGCAAATCTCTAATTTTTAAGAAGATTTTATTTATACTCACTCCATTACATTATAGTATTTTTTATTCCATTTTGTTGGTCCACTTTGTGATAGTCCTTTAATAAGTTTCTAGAATGGCATGCCCTTGATACTTTTGGGGATTAACTATTTTATTGTTCAAAAAAATAATATTCTATATTTTATTCTTTATAATATTATACTATATTGTTATAAAGTACTATAAATTCTAAAATTAAACTATATACAAGAAATCATTGACCTTGTCTCTCAATTAAGGTGGCAACAATGGAGCTCTAGTGCATATATGTATATGTATATGTGTGTATGCATATGTATATGTATATGTATATGTATATGCATATGTATATATATAATCAAGGGTCATTAGAGACCATCATTATATTAAAAACTATAATTTATACAGTTTGACGAGTACCCATAAAAAACAAAGTTACCATATAGGAATATTAGATATGACATTATAATTAAAAATATCCAAAGCTACCCACAAAAAATGGTAGCAACCCCTCCTGAAGCCCAAAGAGAATGATCCCACATGAAAAAAGACTACTCGCCTTCATAGCTCCCACTAGAGCTAGCAATGTTTGGAGCAACATATTGGAGAGGGACAATAGAGTTATGTGACTTATCTAAGACATGAGCAATCAACATATCTAAAGCTTTGAATAATTTTTTGAGTTTAAGGTTAGTTTCTTCCCCAATGTCAACTTGAACCACAACTATATGTTAACTTTCTAGGTATTTCAAAGTTTTAAATAAATGAAATGTTTTACAACCATATCTTGGGTTTCATAGTTTTCATCTTGTAAAATGAAAGGAAACCTTTAAATGCAATTTAAACCATGTAGAATTGAGAAGTTCTTATATAAATCTAATTCCACCATGAGGCATTGCATAAAGTGTTTTTTAAATGCATTAGAGATAGAACCAAAATCCCTTAAATGGGCCCAAAATGAATAGAAAAAAATAGATTATCTCATGAAATAAAACTATGACTACTATAAAATAAAAATCAACAATCCATGAACTACAATTGAGACAAGTTTGTAGGAAATTACAATGCTATTTCTATTGATTTGTACATTGATGAGCACACACTTGTACTGAGAGGGGGGAGGGGGGTTGAATCAATATAATACAATCTTTTATTTTTTCAACTTAACAATCACAATAAAATTAATTGCACAGTATCAATAACAAGAAGAACACACGATTTACGTGGAAGCCCTTACAAGAGAAAATCACAACAAAATATTGCTTATATAAAATTCTATTTACAAGCTTTGTATGCACCAACCCACACGAGACACTAATCCCCTCTTAAATGATTTTTTAGGCACCAACCCATTGGAGACACCATTCCTCACAATTTGCAAGCACCAACATACTAGAGGCACCAACCCCCACTACTAAGCACCAACTTAGAGAGAGACACCAATCTCTCCTTTAGGAAGTAACAACTTCCAAACAAAATTACACCTTATGAATGTTGCTTCTACAACGAATGATGGACAATTCAATCTCCTTCTTTAATTTTGTATGCCTTCTTGAATATTCTCCTTTACACAAATCTACCTTCTATCAAATGAAAATAATTATTCTATCATTTCTTCATACAAATTTGTCTTGAATGTATATACACTTTTCTCACAAATTTGTGCTTGATCACATATATATCTTCTTACGCTCACATCTATTCTTCAAGGACTGCTAGTGTATGTATGATGTGTCTTTTATTTCCCACACCTTCTTCTCCACAAATAATTATTTCTTTAAAATTTTGAATAAATGTATCTTTTATTAACAAACTTTAACTTTTATTCCGATCACTACCTTTTATTTTCTTTTATATTATGCCTCGTTAATCATGATCACTGCCTTCTATAGATTTAAAAATAATAATTGCTCCTTTAAACATAGTAATTACTTCTCTAAATCACCGCCTATATTATTATTTTAATAATTGCTCCATTTAAAACAACAAACTCCATTTTAAAATATAGGAATCATTGCATACATTAACTTCTAATATAATCACTACTCTTCTTTAAAATGTATTTCCTTCCTTTTAAATCTCTTAATCGATGTTTAAGTTTTTTAAACATCTCTATTGCTGTCTTTTTCGTCACTATTTTTAACATATGCCTTCACACGCTAACATAGGCAGCTAATATATATATATATATGTGCCTTAGACTTAGGCTCCAAACATGGTCAGTAAGATAAATTATTTAATTTAAATCATATTGAAGATAAGGTCAGCCAAAAGTAGTTGATAAAATAATTCCATTTGCGGCATCATATAGGAGGGATCTATTAGCATTGAATTAATTAATTTAGCACCTTTCATCACTGCTTGTAAACATAAGAAGGTTGACAATACTTGAGTGATGATTAATGGCCTTTGGTCATAACACCAATCAGTGTTTTTTTTCTTGAACCAATGAGTGTCTCTCTAACATTAATGACATTCTTCTTGGACCAATGATAACATCAATGCCAACAATCTTGTCCATTCGCTTTAACATCAATGCCAATATTCTAACAATAAGAAAGCAAGAGGTTGCCCTCATGAAACATCAAAAGGATACGATCATTACAAAAAAATTCATTACAACGATACACCAACCATTTTGACTGCCCACACTCCTCTCCATAGAATTCCCCATATATTATTGAAAATTGAAAAGTAGCAAAAACATCAGCATGAGTTTTTTATGTAGATGGCAAAACGTTGAGGCAAAACCATTCCAAACCACTTTCTTCCTCTGCTTGCAACTCCCCCAAAAGCACTACAAATTTTGAATGTAGAATTTCATTTCTACATTTGTTCTATGCAACTCACACAACCTTTACACAAATGAAATAAATAAAGTGATACAATATCTCAATAAAATAAACACAATAAAATATAAATTATTTTTGTCCTAAAATGTCACTTTACATAAAATTTCTCAATAATAAAATACATGACAAACTCATCAAAGTGTGCCATCCCAAAAGTGCTCCAATATTTTAACCTAAAATATTGGTTTCTACATTTGTTCCAACTTCTAAGTAGCACACACAACCTTGACACAAATCAAACAAATAAAATAAAACAATATTTCAATAGGAAATAGTATACATTATAATAAGATTATATTCTAGTCTAAAATGTTTCCTAAAAGAAAAGTTCTCAATAATAAATACAAGGCACACTCGTTAGAGTCTGTACCATCCAATTCTCTCAAACTTTGAATATCCATTCTTCATATATTTATTGTAGGGGTTGAGAGAGGTATATGGTTCTAAGGTGATCCAAACACCTTGCAGTCAAACACAACTAAAGCATGTTCTTGAGGAAACAAAGAAATAAGGAAGAGGTTTTGGTGCATTTTTGTTGAAAATACATTAATTTTGGTGTGTTAGAGACTACCTTTTCCCAAAAATATTTTCTCATGATATATCAATCTTTCTTGTACGGTTGTTATTTCATTCATTCTTATTATACGTTACTTATATGAAAATATGGATATAATAACTTATGACACCTTTTCTAATAAAATTAATATAAAAAATTGTTTAATATTTATTTTTAATGTATACATATAATTATATTTTAAACTATAAAATAACTTATAACATATAGAACCAACTTCTACTTTATCTAGGAAGGAACCATATGTAATATTGTAGCATGCACACATACCCTTTAAAGGTTTATTAGTGTGCAAGTCTACAAGTTTTAGGAAGATTTGTTTATTTTCACTCCATTACATTATAGTATGTCTTCGATCCTTTTTATTGATTCACTTTGTGTTTGTGATAGTGCTTCGATGGAATAGATAAGTTTTTAGAATGCCATACCTTTATACTTTTGGGGCTTAACTATTTTATAGTTTGAAAACATAATTATTCTTTATTTTACTCTCTATAAGATCATTATATATATAATATTATAAATTCTTCAGTGGTAGATGTTGCCTAAAATTCTTCAATGGTAGATGTTGCCTAGTCTTTTATATTGGAGTTTAGGAGTTTAGAAGTAGAAGATAACAAAGATGTGGGAGGTGGTGCTATTTCTTCTTAGGTTCAAAAATAAAAATGGTTAGTGTAGCATCGTAAATTGTCACCCTTGTCAATTTCACACTATATTATGCTCCCCCTTAAATCATTGGACCTAATTGAACACCTAATTTCCTAAATTATGCATTCCAGGACCTATTTTTACCATTTTTCGAGAATTTGCAAGCATTGAAAAAATGCATTTATTTAATGTTTTGCTCTCAACACTCTATTTCTTGGAAAATAGGGCTAAGACAAGGACACCCTTGGGCGTCTGAGTCCCCCTATTTTTTCGAGATCCAAATTTGAATATGTCGATGTCGACATTGTAACATTTGGAATTTAGGTTGCAAATGCCAACTATTGGGATCTAATTTTTGAGAAATTGAATAAATGCCTAGTTATTGCATCATTTGAATCTAACAAGAAAGATCTAGCATTAACAAACATTATCTAACAAGTGAACATTGAGACCAATTCAAGAGCACCATTTTAGAGCTTTATTGCAGCAATTCAAGATTCTAACATCATGTCAAATCTTACATGAGTTTATATGTGTTTATGTTATTATTGTTTGTGAAGGTTAACCCTTGTTGTAGGTCTCCAAGAAATTCAAGCAATCAAACAAGCAAGATCCAAGACTTTGAAGTGATGTGCATGACTTCAATCCTTTAAGGAAGCCATTGAAGGGTGGTGAGTTGCAACACTTTGATGATTCATCATTCCTTCCTATCATTTATCCATTTCATTGACATTGTCATTGTGGAAGTGGAAACACTAACATGGGATTTAACTAAGGTAGTCCCCTAAATAGCACAACATTTCTTCTCTTTGTGAATGTGCAAATTTTAGGTTTATAGAGGATTGAAGGAAGTTTGAAGATCATTTATTCATTGTTACATTCAAAACTCTACACCTTGTCAACTCACGAAAACTCACCGACAAAATTATCTGACGGTGATTCAAAAAGTCTGCAAATAGAAATAAGGATCTCAGATCTGCCATCAAAGGACTACAAAAGTAGAGCACGACACCCCTACAAGGACTCAAATGCCCTTGGGCAACTCTGTCCTCCTACAATGACTGACACCAAACTTTTAGGAGAGGTACATAATTCTTTGCCCTTCCCAAATTTGCCTGCAAATCTATGTTTCAGTTTGTTAATTATCAATGTCTTGCATTTTCATATTAGGGCACATAGTCTAATTAGGTTAATCAAAACAAATCAATTCCAATCCATTTCCATAGCTCAAAAGGATCAAATCCAAGTCTGATTGACTCACCTTCATGGTTGACAGTCAATCTAATCACCTTGTTGATCTACATTTTAATGTATATTTGAAAAAGGCCCAATTGAATCCTAGGTTTTACACATTAATCTTAGGGTCCCCTTTTTCTATGTTACAGTTAGATAATTAGTATATATTATACAGTGATAGAAAGTTGTTAATAGCATTTTGTATTTTATAGCCTTTATTTGGTATACTACTCCATCTCTCCTTTGGAGGAGCCTAGACAATGTTTTAAAATTTTGACAGTTATATAATCGGGTATGGCTCTCTTATGCCAGATTTACCAATTAAAAAAAATATTACAAATTCTAAAACCAAACTAAATATGAAAATAGAGTACAAAATGTAATGGAACCGGTCTCTCAATTAAGATGGCAATTATGGAGCTATTGTGTCAAAACTATAACTATGTTTCTAGGTATTTTAAAGTTTTAGTTTTACAAAAGCTAAATGTTTTCCAACCATATCTAGGGTTTCATAGTTTTCATTTTATAAAATAAAAGGAAACCTTTAAATGTAATGTAAACCATGTAGAACTGAGAAGCTTCTTTATAAATCTAATTCCACCATAGTAGGCATTGTACAGAGTTTTTAAAATGCATTAGAGATAGAACAAGAAGCCCTTAAATGAGCCCAAAATGAATAGGAAAACAATGGATTAATTCATGAATAAAAACTATGACTACCATGAAATATAGATCAACAATTCATGAAATGCAATTGAGGTGAGTTCACAGGCAACTGCAATACTATTTCTATTGATTTGTACATAAGCAAGCAAGAGATTAACCTCACGAAACATCAAAAGATGTCTTTATAGACAATTTCGTTACAACAGTACACCAGCCATTTTGATTGCCCATACTCCTCTCCACAGAATTTCAGGGAGAAAATGATTAATTAAAATTTGTTAGATGAATATATATTATTGAGAATTGTAAAAACAGAAATACTGAAGCAGAAGCATAAAAGAAGCGACAACATAAGCATGAGTTTCTGATGTAGGCTGGCTCAATGTTTAACACAAAACCATCCCAAACCAGTTTCTGCCTCTGCTTGCAACTCCCCCAAAAGTGCTGCAAGATTTGAACGTGGAATATTTGTTTCCATGTTTGCTCTAAGCAACTCACGCAACCTTCACACAGAGCAGACAAATAAAGTGAAGCAATATACAGTAAAATATAGATAACTTTCTGGTCTAAAATGTTGCTTAAGAGAACAGTTCTCAATAATAAATATAGGTGTGCCATCCCAAAAGTGCTCCCATATTTGAACATGTAATATTGATTTCCATATTTTTTTCCACCTTCTAAGCAACTCATGCAACCTTGACACGAATCAGACAAATAAAGCAACCAATATTTCAATAAAAAATAATGTACAATATAATAAGATAATAATCTGGTCTAAAATGTTTCCTAAAAGAAAAGTTCAATAATAAATGCAAGACTCTCATTTAAAATGCGTACCATCCAATTCTCTCAAATTTTGCATATTCATTCTTCATAAGGGTCTAGAGAGGTACGTGGTTCTAAGGGGATCCAAACACCTTGGTGTCAAACAAAAGTGAATCAAGTTTCTAAGCAAACAAAGAAATGGGGAAAGAAAATTCTAGTGACAAAACTGTAAGTTGCAGAAACGAATCTCTTGTGATATCTGTGTTTTCTGATGTTTTCAGTCTTTTCAGGTTTCATTTCATGCATATGAATATCCACATCCTTTTCAGAAAATGGGTCATTTCTAGGGCACATTTTGACAATTTTCATAAGCACACATTGCATGCACACATAAACACAACCATGTCTTTATAAAACCTGTAAAATTTTCAGCTCTCCAATCAAATAAAGCTGCTAGCTTTTACATCATATAAAGCTATTGGCCTTGAAGGAGTGGAGGCTACAGTTAACTTTCCTTGGATCAAATAAAGTTGACAACATTAAATAAGTTTTGGATTGCTGGTATGAGAAAGTTGCCAATTTTATTGAGATTTGATAAAGCTATAGCAATAAAGATGAAGCTGTGTTAGGATAGATTATGGGTTTTATGTCAGCAATGTAGTTGGGTTAGAATAAAGGAAGTGATAAGTTTGTAAACCCTACAATGGTCCATAAGAATCCAAGAGAAGATGAAATGCCCCACGCAAGACTCTTTATTGTTCATGACTCATGCTGCAGACATAACTCCTCGTGCTCCACACATGACCCTTCACATTCCACATATGCCGCTTCATGTTCCCCACGTTGACTTCTCACATCCAACAAATGTCCCTTCATTTCCAAGGCAAGAAGACCTTTCATTTGTGCTATTGCCTATTACCACCTATTTAGAAACATGAAGAGCTTGAATACATCAGTGGAGGCATGTTTGACTGTTGATGTGGCTTGCATAAGAATAATTTCAACTGAATAGAATGGCAGACTTGATAGCTAAGAACACCTAAAGTTGTCTCTTATCTCTCTCTATATTTGTCTATTTTGAGCAATAATAATCAACTAAACGAACTATTTCCAATGGTTTTCCCAATCTATGGGTTGTCCTGGATAAAAAAAATTGTTGTGTTGTCAACTGTCTTTGTTCTTATTTTCAGTCCTATGCAACATTCTAGTCCTCTAGTTAACTGTCATTTGAGCTTGTCAATTAGCACAGTAAAATAAATTGCATGGTATATTAATTTTTACTATAAAATAGAGAAATTACATGACATAATGACACCAGTGCAGATTGCTAATCCTTGAGAATTGTGAAGTTTAATGCCAGTGATTATGATCTTTGAAGGATAAAGAGTTGCTACCATTCAATCCTAAGATTTCTAATGGACAACCCAGATCATCTGAATGCATTTGTGGTCACCATGGGAAACATAAAAATAGTGATGCAAAAATAGAATTGGATGAGCCATCAGTGTGAGCATATGAGCCAACAGGAAGATTGAATGTGCAAACAATAAGAGCGCATAAGCCAAAAAGGAGAGCCAATGATCTGAGAACAGTCCTCCACAGGCTTCAGAATACATGATCTAGCCAAGAAACTTGATATTGGAAATGTAAGGGAGGACAATGCTGACAAAGATACTCTCTTGGATGAGAAGCCATCAGAAATGGCTTGGGTAAAGTCTAAACATACCTCATTCAAAGTTCAAATGAAGGTGGAAATAAAATCTTTTGAAGGACAAGTTCATGTGGAGTTTCCTGATACATAGATTAAGCAAATGGAGGTATATTTTAGTGTGTGTAATGCTAGTGAGGCACAAAAGATTTCTTTTGTCAGTCTCAAAACAGAAGGATGTGCTCTTGTAGTGGGTAAGATATTTGGCTACTTCTAAAAAGAAGAAAAAACTTATTGTTGCTAGTAGGGATGAGTTCAAAGATTCATAAAAATAAAAAATTTCTATCAATTGGGCATAAAACTGATCAAAATATTAAATGGATGTATTTCAAGCAAGATAGTGGACAAAATGTCAAAACTACATTGTTGTAACTAAGGATAGACATAGAAGATGAAAACAGTGACAAAGTACCTTGTAGATCCCCACATAGTTGCTAGGTTTGAAAAATTATTATTTGTTTGAGAGGTTAACAAAATTCGGAAACTTGAAATTAAAAAAAAGAGCCATTATAATTTACATAGGAATTGAAAAGTTTAGACCAATTGGACAAATCCAGGCAATCCAAAAAATTTGGGATCTAGTCATATTTGGTAACTATGGATCTCCACACCATTATCACCACCAAGGCAAAAGCCTTAGATGAGGCATGTGCCCAAGCATAATATGTAAAGGGAGAGAAGAAGAAAGAGGAAGGACAGTCTTCAAAGCACCAACCAGCCCAAGATGGAAAAATACTTCAAGAAAGGTAATTGGAAAGGTAAGAAGAGCATTGCTATTGTACATCAAAACAAGGACCTTAAGAATCATTGTAGACAATAAGAAGTTACACTCATATTGGATGGCTTCTGGTCCCACTCCATGACATGAATGTGCCTTTTTGGATCTCCTTAATACATCTCCTAGAACCTTTCCTTTTAATGCAACAATTGTGCTACACCCTTAATCCTATAGGAGTATAGGGTTATGAGTAGTCAGCTTGAGACTACTTGAACTTTTAACTAAGTTATATAATCATTAATATAGTCGTATATAGGTAGTTAAATCAGCTTGGGTGGCATCCAAGGCATAATAAATATGGTACATATATGAGGTAGACGTTAGTTATTATCATCGTATTGAGTATTGTGTTCTTATTAAAGACTTTTGGAGGATCCACCTCGAAGTAGCATATTATTATCAAGTATTTGAAGCATATTTTCTATTACATTATTGATTATTCTATTGTGCAAGTTGTTTCATTACACGTCATATCAAAGCATAATCTTGGCACCATGAAAGCAAAAAACAAGGCAATGTAAAAAAAGTGGTCATTTTGGGAAGTGCATCTCTCCAATTTTGGCAATTTTTTTTCCTAAAATCTCAAAGGATTTTTCAAGGCCATATTGAAGCTGTTATAATATAGATTTTAGGGAATTTAGAGCAGAATTCAAGGAGTTATTGTAGATTAGTGTTTACATGAAATTCGCTCCTAGGGAAGAAAATCAGAAAACTTTTTCCCTAAGGAGGCAAAGGTCTCTTCATAGTCTACCCCTTCCTTTTGTGCATATCCTTTGGCAACAAGACAAGTTTTGTACTTGTCCCAAGAACCATCTAGTTCACCCTTTTATAAATCCATTAACAACCAATGGATTTCTTTCCTAGGCCAATGTCAACAACACCCAAGTCCTATTTTTCATCAAGGCATTATACTCCACCTTCATGGCAACCTCCCATTCAAACGTGTCTTTGGCCTCTAAAAATACATTAGGCTTAGATATCTATGAAATAAAATCAAAATTTACTTTCTCACCACCTTGCACAAGGTGTTTCCTGAACATGTAGATTGGCTTTCCATTGCTTGTGGCAATATATCTTGCAAAACATCCTTCAATGTGGTATAGTACCACTCGGTCTCTTATGTTGGCCCTCTTGATTGTGTTGTGAATATTGCAAATCACTCTTCTACACCTAATTCCCTCCTATAATTTGACTTTTCTAAAGTTTCACATTTGATCTCAACACCAAAACTTCTTCTAGAAATAGTAGTTTCCCATACACTACTATTTGTAGAATTACAATTAACTGAAAAGAATGGGTTTTTCTCATCTACATTAACATCTATTAACCACAATTTTGTTTGCAGACATAAAATAGTTGGTATTCTTTGAATTGTTACAAGCAACAAACATATATGGTTTGCTTTTTAGTTCTAAATTGCTTCCCTTTCCTTAGAAATATGTGCAAAAACGATACCACCAAAAACTTTAAAATCACTTACAATAGGTTTTCTAATTGATCATGCTTCCTCAAGAAAGAAATTATATTAATATCCATAGATGACCAAAATTCAGGGAAACCTAGGGACGCATCCCCTGCCTAAAATGGCCTGTCCATGTCCCTAGGATGTCCTGGGAATAGGGGGACTACTGGGGGGCGGTCTACTGGCGTCCCCTTTTTTGCCCAGAATCTAGGAAATGTCTCGAAAACAGGGGACCGGTCAATCAAAAAAAGGGGGATGGCTGAACATCCTGGGGACAGCCGGCCGTCCCTTGCATCTATGCATGCTTAAAATTAAAAAAAGAAGAAAAAAAACACATTTTAAAAAGCCCAAAAAGCCTTGATTTGGTGGCTATTGTAGGCCCCAACTTAATATGCTACCTGTTGACGGGTGTTTTATGACCGCACCAACACAGAATAAAGTTTCCATCAAAGTGTTCCGCATGCTAAGATTGCAAGAAAGATCATACGTTCGACTCCAAGGTTCCTTATGCAAGGGGATAGCCTCAGTTGGCTTGATGTGATTTTGCTGAGTATTTCAAGGGGACTTACACAATTGTTCAACTTTGAAGCAGTTATAAGATACGAATGATTTAACGATGATGCTCGGATTCCTAAACTAACCGGGAAAGTGCTGAAATTAAATGGGATAAGGATAGAGACTCTAATTTCTACTCCTAAAGGCGGGATACAAGGATCAACTTCAACAAGCTTCGAACAAGACTTTGCTTCGCCTCCCTTCAGACAACTTCTACAAAATTGGTGCAATCTTCAAAGGATAATAAAAGATGTTCAAATTGTGACCTAACATGCACATACCATCACAACGATGCATACAGACATACGAATCACAATCGAAGTTAAGCGCCAAATACTCCAGTTGACCATGCAGGGAGAACTCACCGTCAGCGAGCCCGCTAGTGGTATGGATGAATGAAGACTTGCTTAGGCCAAACAACGTATTCCACAACTAACAACTATTTGCATGAAATAAAATCTACTTTACCCTATCTGCTTTGAGTTGGAAAGATGAAAAGGCCTCGCTAGCTGCTCATAAAAAAAGATGAAATCACACAAGCAATGAAACTCTTTATATCATGAAAAGTGTTCACAACAACCATTTACAAAACTTTCAAAGGGAAAGTTTTCTTTCCTCCTCAATCTAAGCTAACTTCTAAGCTATTCACTAAATGCCTCCTCTACTCTCTAGCTCAACTCTATCTCTGATCGAATGTCTAACTCTAATTATTTACAAATGAGGGGGGATGCCCCTTTTATAACAAGCCCATTTCAGTGGACGGTTTAGATTTGATTACAATCAAGGGCTCAGATTGAGCCACATATGCCCTAATTAGGGTTTTTGCCCTAAAAACCGCCATAGAGAGGAGTGGGTAATAAATGCACAGAAGATTCACCACTCCCCTGCAAGAGCCATAATGAGAAATTAATGCCCATCACCGTCTTCTAGAAGATCCTCGTCCAGCAGAGCATTTCCGTTGTCCCTCTCCCTGACTGCAAACTCGATCAAACGGGCGAGCACTGCCTCAACCTCTTGAACTGAAATCGGTGGTATGTGGTTGAGTTGAAATTCCAACACTGTAACTGTCTGCCTGTGCCGAGTATAGGATTTTCTCCACGCAACCAAGGCATCCTGGGTGTTCTGAATTATGCTGGAGAAAGTGGAGATATTCTCAAAGTCATCCTGGACAAATGATCTCACGACAGAGAAGAAGGGAGCCAACTTATCCCTCAAGCCATCCGCAGTTATCTCCCTCAGAGCCAACCTCCTAACAAATATGGCCTTTAGTGTGTTGAGGACTCCATCCAAAATGTTGCCCATTGCCTTCATAACTCTGGCCGAATCCGCCCTTGCTACATCATGAAAACCACGGCTCGTGACCACCGAAGAGTACCAGCTAGTGAAATCATACCTGTCGCCTTCCTGTATTACACCTCCATCCACCAGGGTTTGCAAAGGCACATGCATCAAAGCCCTCGAGACGAAGAACAATCTTTGTTTGATATATCTAAGTCTCGCTCCAGGCTTGATCCACTGTATCCATGCACGTCAGAACATCGGAGGCTTGCCAGTAAGCATGAGCAATGTCCTCCATGAATTTCTTTGTTTCAGTCCGAACATGGCCAACCCATCTATCTGCTTCCATTTCCATTTTCCTTAAATCCTCCAAGCCAACAACTGACTCTCTCAAAAGCTCTAACGCGAGTTCAACTACTGGGTTCCCTTGTTCTCCCGAACGTGCAAGATTTTGCACATATCCTATCAATGTCTTATGCTCCTTCAATTTTTTATACTTTCCTTCTGTACGGAGCAACTTGTCCTTCAATGCCAGATAGGAGTTGTCGCACTCAATTATTTGGGCCCCCGTAGGGCGACCCAACTCAACGGTGGTAATCACATAATTCTCTAGCCTTTCTTCATCCCGATCACACTCTTCCCTCGGGACAACAACTTGGAGGGTATGAGAGCCTGACTCATCTGTTGAAATCTTTGAAAACTTCCTAGCTCTCTTCTTTTTCGGTAGTGCACTAATCCTTCTGAGGAGCTCCTCCATCTCAACTGCTGGATTTACATCATCCTTAAGGTCCTTCCTCATTCTCCCTGATAGCCAATCCGACACTGCTGCCGTGGGTTGCAAGTGATGAGGAGCTATTCTTCTGTCGCTTCCTCCTCGCACACCTCTTCTCTAACACTACTCTGCTCGGGCTCATCAGTCTCCATGAGCTGAGTATCTCCTGAACTTTGGGCCTCTTGCTCTGTGTTATCCTCTTCTTCCAATGCCATGTCAAGCATTTGCTGGAAACGGGTATCAGTTGCCGTTTCCTCTTCTTCTTCCTACTAGCCTCCTCCTTTGTGTGTGCTGACACTTAAACTGTTCGTCTCCTTGAGTGGTGGCTAATTTACCTCTTCGAACTCCCACTCCTCGCCAGATCTGCCTCTTTGACTTCCAAATAGTGGGAGCTCCCTCAAACTCGAAGATTGAGTTTGTGACTGTGTGGGTGATGCTTGCTCCACCCTTAGAGGTATCGGCTGGGTCGGCACCTCTCTTCGTGTTTCCGCAGCTTGGGCGACCTGCTTTCCTCTTCTCGTTGATAGTGGCCTTTGATCGCCCTTTAAGTTATAAGTAAGAGAAATCGACCTGCTCTTAAGTTTGCTCACATGCCTCTCGACCCGACTCCTTGTGAAAGTCAGCACCGGAATAGAAAGTGTATCCAAGTCCGTGATTTCGGTCTCGGATCAATCAGGTGGTGGGACCGATGTATTTCTTACTGACTCATAGTCAGGCTGTATGACGTTGACATCTTCGTCCACCTGATCAGGAACCGGAATGACTTCACATTCTCTGATTAACTTGAGGGGTAGCCTGGTGAACATACTTTTCCTTATCTCAGCCTCATCAACCGCATTAGCCCAGAAGTCCTCTATATGAGCCTTATGCCTGTACTCTACGTTTTGCACCACTCGGATGTTGTTATAAGGATCGAAATCCTGCTTGCCAGTATGATAGGTGAGATGAAAGAATTGCAGCTCATCCTCAGCCTCCCGAGCTGTCTGCAAGGAGGGACACACTTCATTGGAATTCCCCATGGCGATAGGAAAATCCAGTCCCTTCTTCCTCTTCTTCTTCTGAATTTTATCATAGGCAATGAGTTGCCAAGATACTTCTAGCATTATTATCCGATCAGTGGGGTACCTCGGTAGCCGGTACGGATATGAGGTGAACCCCTACAGCCTGATGTATGTAAATTTTGGAAATTGGATGAGCCAATATCCATATTCTTCAATCAATGCCTGTGCTTCCTTTGAAATCCTCTGATGCGTTCTCTACTGAAGGGTCCTTGCAATATGCATTGTGAATGCATCATTCACCCGCTTGTAGCTAGCAGTGTTGGTTAAATGTAGTTGAGGGCAAGCTTCGTGGATCTTGAACTGTTCAGGGCCACATTCAATCGGCTCCTTGTACGTTATTCCCCGGTACTTGGTCATTCGAGCCAACATGTACATCACGCATGAGCTAATGTAAAAAGTCTTCGTCCTCCTCAGGCTCCTGAATTGCTCATCTATATTGTCGCTAATCATCCTAGCCCAATCAACACATTCTTTTCCCTCCAATATGATCTCGATGTAGTAAAACATCCAAGGCTTGAAGATGTAGGCTTGCGAACTTCCGTTCACCTGACTAAGCATCATTATCAGGACACAATATTCCTACTTCACATCTTCAACAATTATTTGCTTCGAGAGCTTGGTGTGGGGAGGTTTTGGCCTCTGCATCCAGACTGTGTTGATCATAGCAGCACACCTCTCGAAGGAGGAGGAATACATCCTATCAGTTGTATCCTTCGTTCTATACAGCATCCTCTCAGAAGTGGGAATCCCAAATGCCTCTCCAATAGCATCTGGCGTGAAGTTGGGAAACAATTTGCCATCTAGAGAGACAATAGTTCTTCGTTTCGGCTTGTAGCAATTCGCGCACTCCATGATCAATTCCGGACACTGTATTGCTGGTGGAAAACCAGCAGCTGCATAAATCCCACTTTTCATTATATTGTACGCTGTGATTGATGGTTGATGACCTCCCAGCCCGTACATTCTTGCTTTGAGCGCACCTAGATTAAATGAACCAAGGTTGGTGTCATTTAATCCCGCCAATTTTGAAGAGAACATGGACTTCGGAAGAAATGGTTTGGCAAGCTTTTTGATCACTGCCTGTCAGGATGAACTTGCCTTGCTTGCATCAATATTCGCAGCTTTGCCTGCCTGCCTGCATGCCTGCAGCTCTGCTTGTTCCTACAACATCTCTTCTTGCTTCAGCCATCTGCAAAATAAAATAGAATAAGTTAGACTGCAAATTTTAGAAAATAAAATAATCCTCGAGATGGCTACAATATGGAGTTAGCTCTGAAAATAAAATCCCTCAGCATAAACTTCTAACTCCAAACCTCAAACTCTAAAATCCTCTCAGCTTAGAAAGAACTTTCAACAATTGCACTTCTGCTTCTGAAGAAATTTGCAGCAACTAGCAACTTTCAGCAAGTGAGCAACTTCTCCAGTATAAAAAATTCGAACCTTTCACTTCAACTTGTTAACTTTCAGCCTTCAACTTTCAACAGCTAATTTCGAACTTCACTTCAGCTTCTCAGCACTTAACTTTCAACACTTAGAAAATAAAACTCAGCTCTCCAGCATAGAATTTCGAAATTCACAACCTTCTAACTCTCAACAATTTTGAGAAAAGAAAACTCCAGCAACTCAACACTTTGAGAAATAAAAAATCTTCAACAACTTCAAAGAAATTTCAATCCTCTCAGTGATATCTCAACCTCTCAAAGAATTCTTCTCACTTCAACAAATTCTCAACTTCGAAATGTGAGAAGAAATGAGAAACTCGGTTGCTTAAATAATTCTTCACAAAGAATCTTGCTAATTAGTGCTGGAGTTATTTTTAGCACCTTCATTAATTCCCCACGCTCTCCACTTAGAAATCTTCCAATTTTGGCGTAGTAGTGGGCGAGTCGTTAGCCAGTCGTCATAGCATTTGCCATTAATGAAGATTCTTTCCTCTGCAAAATTCATTTTTTTTTTCCCCCAATCTACCAGTTAACTCTCAGTAATTAATTCATTCGCGAGAAAATCACTCTGATTTGCTTGAAAATTTCATTTTAAATTTCTCGCAATGTTTAATCAAATTCAACTCATAAAATCCATGGGGAAATTTTAATTTATTTCCAACTTGTTAAAACATCCATCATTTAAATCATTAACTTCATGAACTTGCCTTAGACAATTTAAATCCCCATTAAAATAATTCAACTCCGTTGATTTCAAATCGATCCACCCTCTGAAATTTAATTTCCCTTAGGAAAATAATCTAGGCAAAATAATTCTCCTCTGAAAATATTAAAATCTCCCTTAGGAAAATGATTCCAAATTTCATCAACCTATGGGCGCATTTTAAAGGGGGTCATTTGATTTTTATCATTTTAATTGTACCCCTTTGAAAAAATATTCATCAATGATATTTATTCCAGCCTCTTCTGAAATACCCATGAAATAATTCCACTTCAATTCCTTTAACCTCTGGCGTACTTTATCAAGTGAAATTTCACTCGAGAAAATTTCCAACATCTCCCTCTAGGCGCATTTCACCCTCTTCACCTTCACTTTAGAAATAAATTTAAGTCCTTTCACTCCTTGGGCGTATTTCATCTCATTCAACTTTAAATCTCTACGCCTTAGACATTCTTGCAATCTCCACTTCAACTTGGGCGCATTTCATAGGTGGAGCTTTCATTTTAATGCCTTAAAAACTCTTGCATCAATTTCTTAATCTCTGGCGCACTTGGAGGGGTCAACTTTATTTTATACATGCCTTTGAAAAAATCTTTACTTCATTACTTAGCCTAGGCGCATTCCACCCTTTGGCCATTCATGTCTTGTGTCTTGAACAAACCTAACCCATTTGACCTCCCTTGGTGCATATGACCTAGTGGCATCTTGTTTTTATGTTAGGAAATTTTCCACACATCCTCCTTTCAACCAAGGGCGCATTTGACCCCCCATGCTTTTGCTTTTGTGCCTTAGGCGTTTTTCTATCTTCATCCTAGCCAAGGGCGCATATTGATGGGTCCACTTTTATTTCGTGCCTTAGTGAAATTTCGATGTGCCATGATGACAAGGGCGCATTTGAGGGGTGGAGGTTCCAACTTAGAAAATTTCTTCAATGCTTCTTTCCTCTAGGGCGCATTTGAGATAGGGTTCCCTTTTATTTTCCACGCCTTAGGATACTTCAGCCTTCCATTTACCTTTGGACGCATTTCACATGGCCTACTTTGATTTTTTGACTTAGAAACTTTTGGAGTTTCTACCTTCATGAGCGCATTTGCTAGGGTGAGCTTTTGTTTGAGGGCGCATATGAGGTAGTGTGCTGCTTTTATTTTTGCCTTATACTTGGGCCCTTTTCCATGCCTTAGCATATTTTCCTTTTGCAAGGTGGGCGCATTTTACCTGAGTTGCTTTGATTTTCAACACCTTAGGAAATTTTGAAGACACTTTACCTTGATGGGCGCATATAGCTAGGCAAGCTTTTAATTTTCAATGCCTTAGAATTTTTACGAGCTTCCTCATCTTTGCTTGAGGTGGGCGCATTCCCATGTTCTTACTTCCATTTGGGGCGCATTTTAGATAGGCCACTTTTATTTTGACACTTAGAAACTTTCCCAAGTGGCCTTCATAAGGTGGGCGCATTTAGCATGTTGAGCTTCTATTTGAGGGCGCAAATGAGGTAGTGGGCTTTTGTTTAATGCCTTAGCATATTTCTCACCAAACACCATCCTCCTTTGGGCGCATTTCACCCTGCTTACTTCCATTTTCACGCCTAGGCAATTTTTGCTTTATCTCCTCTAAGCTTGGGCGCATTTTGACATGTGAGCTTTGATTTTGTGCCTTAGAAAATTTTAAAGGCTTTCATTTCTCCTTGGGCGCCTTTTGATGTGCAAGCTTTTATTTCCAAATACTTAGGATTTTTCATGCCACCATCTCAACCTTGGCGCATTTTGCCTGTCCAGCTTTCATTTCTCATGAGGGCACCATTTGAAGGTGAAGTTTGATTTTACACTTAGAAAATTTGGACCTCTTTAGCCTGCTATCACCTTCTATTTTTAGTAAGTCCCTGCTTTTCTGACTTCCACAGCTCCGTTTAGCCTGAAAATTTCACCATGTGATCCTCGTTGCTTGGTGAATCTGTTTTTACATCTGCCAGTTGTGCTGACCTGCTATTTATAGCCATGCTCTCAAGACGACTTACTATAAATAGTAAATGCTCGGATCGCGCCCAAATTTTGCCAGTGGATTGCTTGAAGGATGCTGATCGTGATGGGATATCTTCGTTTTTTGAAATTTTGGCTTTTTACCCTTCTTTTTAGGCACCAAAGTAGGAAACCCTAATCTGGCTTGCATGTGCCTTGAACGGTCTCTGTTTGACTTGATGTCTGTTGCATGTCGTTCTACTTGTTGAACTGAAGTGTCGGGCGGTTGCCGGAGTGAACCTGCTATTTATAGAAACTGCTTGAAAAGTGATCAATCCATCGCCTGACGAGTTTGCATGTCAGATTGCCCGAGAGATCTCAGAAAACCCAGAAAAACCCAAAAAACTAGTCTGCATGCATGCACTGGCTAAAAATAGTAAGTTTCTGAAAATTGATCAACTTTGCTTGCATGTTGCATCATCGCATAGCTCTCGAAAAACCCATAAGGAATATCCTGACATGCATTGAGAAATCCCGCATGCAAACCCTAAAATTGGCTCTTGAAGCTTGAACTGTTGAAAGTCATGGTCTCGACTTGCGTGTTACATCATTACGAAGGTCTTGAAAAACCCAGATACATTCCCTAGACATGCATTTGAAAAGAACATGTGCGAACCCTAAAAATGGCTCTTGAAGCTGGAACTACTAAAAATAGCAAGTTGTCAAAATTTGTTCAAAATTTGCGTGCAAGTACTTGGAGGTACCCTAAATGTGATGGAATAGTTGGAATTCCAAAATCTTGATAAAAAGGTCCCAGACTGAGTACTTACTATAAATAGTAAGTTGTCAGAACTCAGTGAGAATTCAGTGGGACTCTGCCTGAAGCGTTGTGATTGCAGTATTAAGCTCAGATTTCACTTTGATAATTCTATTTGACCTCAAACCAGCCTGAAGAATAAAAACCCTAATTTCACAGACTTAGCCAAAATTTCCAACTTAGGTCAAACGATAGGACATCCCCGGAAGGATAGAACGATCAGAGAGAGAGAGAGAGACGCAAAACCAAAGCCAAAAGACCAGAATGGAGCAAAAATTAGGGGGTCCCCATTTGAATGGGGTGATGTGTGAAAAGGTTACAACACTACCTTATGAGGAAAAAACACTCCTCATTCACTTCATTTGTGCATGTTTTTGTTAAGGCAAGAAAAAGTAGCCAAGGGTTTGAAAAAACAGCCATTGAAGGAGGAAGAACAGCATATTAAAGGAGGAGAAGAGGTTGAAGCTAGTGCAATTGGGAGTGCAAATCCATCAAAGAGGTATGCATTTCCTTTCCTTCTTTTTTTTTCATTTTTTTTGCAAAATTTAGAGCATAGAATGTCTGATTTTTTTAATTTTTTTGCATTTTTCAGTTGAAACTTGCATTAAAAAATAAAATAAAAATGACTAGCAGTGGGAGTGGAGTGATAGTGATAATGAAGTGCAAAATAGAAGAGAAAGTGGTGAGGGTGTTAGTTGAGAGCAACCAAACCCATACAAATGCCCTTCAACAATCATGGAAACCTATGCAAAGGGCCCTTTAAATGAAAAAAAAACTTTCCTTCAATATGTTACACCTGTGGGCTAAAGACAAAAAAATTCAAGGGGGAGTAGGATGTGGAATTGCCATGTTTGCCATAAAGAATTTAGGGGCAGCTACACAAGGGTAAGGTGTTATTTTTTGGGTGAGGTGGCTCATGGAGTTAGAATGTGTCCTGCTTTAAAAGACGATGAAGCATTAGAGTGCCAAAGATTGCAAATGGAGGTGGATGGGGTTCAAGGTGGATCATCGTCTTTTCCAAGTGCGCAATCAACTATGCCTATGCCTTCCACGGTTGGTAGTAGTGAAGTTGCCACATGAGGAAAGAGGAAGGTGAGTGGTAGTAGGAAGGGAGCTTCAATTGAGTCTATGTTTAATAACCAAGCACGAGAAGCCACAAAATCTTCTATTGCCAAATTCTTTTTTGCCCATGCCATCCCATTTCATGTGGTCCATTCATCTTATTTCAAACAAATGGTTAAAGATATAGCCACTATTGGTCCTTCATTCATACCCCCTGGAGATCATAAACTACGCACCACCCTCCTAGACAAAGAGTACTTCAAAGTTAATGTATTAATGGAGGATATGAGGCGAACGTGGATGAGGGCAAGTTGCTGATGAGCACACAGTTATATTTGAATTGGTGTAATGTAACTTTTACCAATTTCAAACTTTATCTATCACAATAGCAACTATGCAAGAATATAAAAATAAAAACAAGTTGACACCAAGATTTTATGTGGAAACCCTTACGGGAAAAAACCACGGTACAAATAATGTACTTTATATATATATATATATATATACATATATATATATATATATAGATATAATATATAAGTCTACAATGATTGTAGGCACCAACCTACTAGAGGCACCATCCTCTTAATCTGTTTTGTAGGCACCAACCTACAAGGAGCACCAACTCCCTCTTCCAAAGCACCAACCTTGGCTAACTTTACTGAAAATTTGGATGTAGAATAATATCTTCAATCTGATCTGCACTTTTCTTCAACCCTTATCCTTCTTTGTGATGTATGGTGTTTCTTCAATGCCCACACAAGAAAATAACCTTTTGCTCTGATTTCTATATATCCATTCTCTCACACCCACTCTTCAAATGCAAATTGAATCTTATTTTTATATTGATCTCAAGTGTTGCAACCTTTGTAAGCAATGTGTCTCTTGAACTGATCGCACCACTTAGTTTATCAAAAAATTGATTTTTAACATTCATTGTTTTGCCTCATTTTATGATATTAATTTATGTTTTGAAAGATTGCACCATTTCATAAGTGTTATCACACCTTATAATTAACTTTAACCAAAATTGTATTATTTTGGAAACTTATCTAAAGCCACATCATATACTTCTTCCTTCAGCGATTAACTCTTTAAACAAAGTTAATCCTTTGTATTGTGCGATGAGATTAATTCTTAAATAATATCGCATGCTTTAAAACTTAATAAATTTGTGGCTTTACTTCATCATCCGCTGCTTTTATGTTAAAATAAACTTGATTATACTTGGACGATTTTTTGTGAAGCGCTGACCTTATAAAAACTTCTGAATCATAGCTTTTTAATCTTTGTCTTATGTGCTTTGTCTTTTTCCGCTTTTGTCTTATTCAGTTTGAGTAGCTTTAATCGCTGTTTTTTTATTTATATAGATATTTTCTACTGTTTGATATTACTCTTCCAACTTTGTAGTCAATACTGTTTCAGCTGGCAAATTAATATCATTGTTTTCAGGTTAAAATGTAGTTATTTTGATTTCTATCAACACGACCAACCACAGTGAAATATAAAGTTGCTAGTCCCTCTGTAACATCATTGTTTTCAGGTTCAAATACAGTTATTTGATTTTTGTACACTATAGTAATATTAGGGAGATGTAGATTCAATTCCCCAACTTTAGCTTTGCCTTAACCATGAGAAAACTGGATAGAGTTATTTATTAATTCTCATTGAAATTACTCCCTGTAAGCTTATCATGGAAGTAAGCTTGTCCTTTCTTTCAAATATGTTATCTTCAGTCATGCTCATTGCCATTCATTAGATCAATGACAATATTCTCACCTTTCAAACTAGCAATCTCGCTTATACACCTTGACATCAATGACAATATTTCCAACAGTTGCTCTATAGTGATGGATGGGTGGATTGATGTTAGACATTGGCCACTCATCAACATCATAGTCACATGCCCTACTGGTTCTTATTTTCTTAGAGCCATAGATTGTTCAGGGAGACGTAAGGATACATAATTCCAATATACCATTTTGAGAGAAACCATAGAAGTGGTTGGGGCTGCTAATGTGGTGCAAGTGATCACCGATTCAGCACGTGTGTGCAAATCGGCTGGTTTGATGGTGGAGGGTACTTATAGGCACATCTTTTGGACCCTATGTTGTGTTCATGCATTGAACAATGCATTGAAAGACATAGGGAAGTTGGATTGGGTGAAGCAAGTGGTGGTAGAAGTTAGAGAGATTCAAATGTTCATTTGCAATCACTGCATCTCACTTGCTCTTTTTAGATCATTTTCAAAGAGAGAGTTTCTCAAACCTATTGAGACAAGGTATACCACTTCATTTTGTTAAATTGTTTCACTTTCAAATTTTGAAACTTCAAACATTTCAATTTGTATTCTAAATTTTATTTTGTTTTAGTGTCATAGATATGCCACATACTTCATCTTGTTGGAGAGGATGGTTGAGGTGCATGAGCCTCTACAATTGATGATGGTCAATTCATAGTGGGCTAGATGGCCTAGTTCAAGTTCTACTCAAGAAAAAGCCATCAAACAAAAGATCCTCGATGACAATTGGTGGTCCAATGTGAGGTAAGACATTGCTAGTTTTATTATTAAATTGCTGATTTTATTAGAAAATTAAATATTAGATTTGCTGATTTTCATATTAAATTTCTGATTTTAATATTTTAATTTTATTGTCCAATGTTCCAACTTTTGAAGTTTCTAACATGTCAATTAATTCTTTTGAATTTTTTGTTTGCATTTTGTAGATATATTTTCTCCTTCATCTCGTCTATTGTAGATGTTATCCGATATGTTGATACAGACTCTCCGAGTCCTGGAGAGATATATGAGACATTTGATAGTTGCTTGGGAAGATAGGGCAAACAATTTTGGCAAAGGATCCCACTTTAAGTTTATATAAGCAACACATTAGGCCTATTGTGACACGAAGGTGGAACACAATGAACACCCTACTTCATATGGTTGTCTTTGCTCTAAATCCCAAATGGTATGCACCAAGGGATGGTAGGGTGACTCCATGAGATGACCCTGAGGTTTTAGATGGGTTCACATGGACGATTGACAAGATGTATTCAACAGAGTAGGCTTCAGTACTTTGAACACAATTCTTTGACTTTGCAAATCTTCGTGGCCCAAACTTGAGTAAACCATAGGTGAGGTTGGATAGAGCTATATTAGCTCAAACAGACCCTATTGGATGGTGGACACGGCATGGGAGGGATACACCATAGTTGAAGACACTTGCTACCCTTCTTGCACAAGTTGTCAGTTCCTCTGCTACAGAGAGGAATTGGTCCACATATAGCTTTATCCACTCCCTCAAGAGGAATAGACTTACCTCTAGATGAGCAAAGAAGCTAGTGGTCGTTCATAGTGCTCTTCGAGTTCAGGATCGACAGACTCCGGAGTATTAACAAACTCCAACTCTACGGTGGGATATTGATCTCAAGGATGTGGCCCAAGTTGATGAGGAGGAGACACCAGAGGGTTTGGTTGGGATTCCATTGGTTGAGGCTGAGGTGGACCATCTCAGTGGTAGTGACTCAAAGGATGACTCTGATTTTGATGTGGTTATGAGAGATGCAGATTAGGGGCAACGGTGCTCTTTGTTTATTGACATATTGTATTTTAATTTTCATATCAAACTTTAAAACTATATGGCAGCAATGTAGCCTTTGAGCATTTTGATATAAGTTTATAAATTATAATTTGGAGGTTGTTTCATAGTTCATGTATGTTAATTTTGAATTTTGAATGCGTATTGATTATTGACAAATAATGTTGAACACAAATGTTATATGTTAAGGTTCTATAATGTTATGCATGCCTTATCCATGTTATCATACGAATATTTAAAAATTCCCTATATATTTTAAATTTTCCCTATATTTTATATAGTCGTTGCCCCTCTGTCCCCAAATTTGGCCTCAAAATCTAGAAACTTGGGGACTCATCCCACCGTCCCCTACCATCCCTGTCCCAAAAACTTGGGGTTAACACTGTCAAAACTTCATCAATGGGACTCAAGAGTACAATAGTTTACAATAGAAATTTTGAGGAAGATATAACCTAGAAAGGCCTCACAAAGGGGAAGAAAAAAGTAAAGAAAAATGAAAAAAGGGACCACCCACATAAGTGGTAAAGAAACTAGTTCATATAGCCAAGAAAGGGGAGCAAAATCCCCAAAGAGAAAACACTAAAGAAAAGTGGAGATCAACAAGTATTATTGTCTAGATTAGAAATGTTGAGGTCATTGGTGCTATTATTGATCACTATGAGAAGACAAATACAAGATTTGATAATGCTCATTAGGAATTGTTGAAGGCCAAAAGAGTCGAGCAAGGTACTCACCCCAAGATCACATCTAACATCCAAGGTTGAAGTAACCGTTTTATTAGTGAAAAAGATCATATTGTGCATTTGCACTTGTGGATGGTGTGGGGGAAGGGTTGGAGAGAAGTATATCTATGCTAGCAAGAGAAGTTGAACCACACAATTGGGAAAAAACAAAACAATATGTTGAAGAGGAACATGTCGAGGTTGAAGTTGTGAGAGATGTCCTCTGATAGGTCTATTTGCATCTGTAAGAGAAGTGGCGACATCCAAAGGCCATTTAGACTTGCTAGTTTCCTAGATGTGATAGAAGGTAGTGATCAAATTGTAGACCTTAGAATCCCAAGAGACCTCATAGAAGGATCTAAGCCAAAGCATGATGGCCTCTTGAAGATAAAGGGCCATACACTATTGGTTTGAATATATGAAGTAGAGAGATTGTTGCCTAAGTCCCTATAGAGGTAGTAATATCTCCCCTATAATGTCCCATTTTCAATCCATTCCAACATTTTTGGAAAGTTCCAAGACTTTTGGAGAGTGTCGGTTTTACCGAAACAATTTTTTAACAATGGTAGAGTGTTCCAAAAGTCAAGTTGAATACAATATTTTTTCCAAGTACAAATCCAACTTTCAAGGTGCATTCCACATTTTTTGAGATTTTCAACATCCTTGGAGAGCATCAATTTTCCTAAGACCTCCGGATGTGTGGATAAAAATAATTAAATAAATAATTTAAGTTGCCTCAAAGTGACTTTATATTATAAAGACGACTTATATTTATATATTTATTTTAAAGAAGGGTGGCCTACGTGATAAAGTATTTCTAATAGAGGGCGTAAAAGTGTTAGCACTAAGCATAGGGTACAAGTGGCTTAAAGGTTATTATTTACAAGTAACATTGAAATGGACAATTAAAAGTGATATTCAATTAAAAATTTTCGAAAAAATTACTTTATTTTATTAAGGGAAAATGTTTTTTGGAAAAGGTAATAAAAAGTAAAAACGTTTTCCAAAAAAAAAAAAAAAGCAAAAAACATTTTTTTCCAAAAACCATTTTTTTTTTTCCTAAAATAGCTTAGAAAGTTATAAAAGAAGGTTGGGTCTTGAGAAAAGGGGCACCATATTTTCATTTGGGTTTGCTTTGAGCAAGGAAGTGAGTTCATATTTTTTGAGGAAAAAAGCCCTCTTGGAATACCAATTTCGGAGATGAAAACCCTCCTAGCTGGATAGAGTGATTTCATCAAGAAATCACCAGTGTGCTGAAGATATTGGGTTTTAAGGACAAAAACCCTCAACGACCATTGGAGCAATTTCTATCAAAGATTTCCTTTGTGCTAAAAGTGAAGATTTCTTAGTTTCTGCTCCAAGGTTAAGTTATTTTTCCAATTGTGTTCTAATGTAGATTTTTGATGTGTTTTGACATGTTATGGAGTTTCTTCCAACTGTTCCTTGTTGTCTGTACAGATTAAAGGAAAAAAAATGTGTGTTTGGGGTTGGTGTATGATTGTTTTTGAGCAATGTAGATGCTCCTACTTGTTTAGGAGTTGCGGTTTGATGCTATTGGTGATTTCTATCAACTTTGGGTGTTTTGTTCTTTTTTTTCAGCTCCATATTAGAAACTATAAATGTCTTATTTCATCTTAGCATCTTGATATTGTTCAGTTCTAGTGTGTTTGCCTGTTGGTTGAGGTAGTTTGGAGTCCCTTATCAGTTGTTATTTCAGTATTGGGTGAGTCTCCTTCAGTTTGGGGTTATTGGATCAGCTTATAGTGGTGTTTACAGAGTGTTTATCTGTCTAATTTCGGACAGTGCAGAGTTGTATCAGCACTTTTCCAGCTTTTTTATTCAACTTTCAATGTCATACTTAGCTGGGTTGGTGAGAACACATTTTGTGTAATGTCCCTTACCTGGTTTTCCCTAGAATTCATTTGTTGATTAGGTTTAGGGTTTCTTCCTTCCAAATGAATGTTCTTTTTAATGAAGTAATCTTGATTTGAAATTTGCATTCACCATATTAACAACATTTCCACTTACACATATATCTGTTAGCATTAATATCTAGATATCCAAAATATAAGCATAATCATAAATGCAATTTAACAAGCAAGAGGAGTGCCATGGGTGGATCTGCCCTGAAGCCTTCATGTTAGGCATGGGAGGTTGTTCACCACAATCCTCCTTTCCCAACGGCTTAGTACCTACATTCTCCACACATGGCAGTACCTTAGAAGACACTAGCCCTATTAGGAGAGGAGGGAAACCCTAAGGACCAAGGGTCTAAGGCGTACAAGCCCTCTATGTAACAGAATCTAAGGTGGGACCAAACCCTTGCCTTGGGCCTACGGGCTTGAGGGTGGGGTTTTTAGGCAAACCATTTGGTGAATGTTTCCCCCATTCTAATAGGGTACAAGCATGGAGAAGACAATCTTTTAAAAATCAAATACATTTGCATTTATTATTGATTCTCTTAAGTCAATATCAACATCATTATCGTCATAATACTAAAGAAAGCATTACACCAATAATCAGATTAGCCATATCTATTTCTTATATTCAAAATATGCTAAATATTATTGCTAAGTGAATACATCACCTGATTAGTTGTGTCTTCCCATGACTCCTTATTCCTTAATTGTCTTCCTTCAATCTTGCATTTGATTGATCATAGGATAAAACATATATAAATAAATATTAACCTATTCATTTTTTTATATTAAGATCGTAATTACTTATAAGGCTCAATAATTGCTGCAAGCATCATTATTGTATAATCGAATATATATATGTGTGTAATTATTTCTAATCATCACCCTTGTGTAGTGTTCCACCACTCTGCTGATTTGTTTCACTGAATTTGTAGGTCTGATTTTTTTTGTTTTGGTTTGTGTTTTTCTCTTTGTGCTTTTGAGTTTGTTCGCTGGTAATACTAAAATGGTACTAAAGAGCATATGCATACAATGAAAGCTTCAAATAAACTAAGCTACTGAAACAACTTGAGTAAATTGCTCATTTCAATGTCCAAATATAATTTCTTCATTACATAATAAGATATTTACAATATATAACTTACATTAGATTTGAAACTAAGTATTTCATAGACCATACTTTAACTTACAACACTGCGAAATCTCGCATGGCAAGCTTCCTAAGACAAGGGCGCCCCCTTTAGGAAAGATTGCAGCCACCAAAGAGAGGCATTTTATTTTCTTGTGCTGATTAAAACCCTCAAGAAAGGGCGGCTGGCTGTAGCTTCTTCAAAACAGCCCCAAAGTTCTTCAAAAGGCAAAACAACTCCCTCAAAACGTGATTGAAGACTATGGCAGCTCAAAACCCACTCGAAACTAGCTCGAATAACCTATAAACAACAACTTGTGACTCGCAACGAAACAATCAAAAACTGACCAGCAACCTTAAGGTGGTGTTTCACACCCTCAAGCAGCTCAAAACGAAGAACAAAGCCCCACCAGGCTCACCCACTGCAAGAAATCAGGAAACCCTAGCCTCCTTCCTCCAAAGCCACACTCCAAAGTTTCTTCAAGCAAAATGATCAACATATGAAGAGGGTCGAACTTTCTCACTTACTATTTATAATTTTACAAAAAAAACACTATTCATTAAAGTGAGCACTATTCACTTAAGTTATAACATTTTCCACTTTAGCAATGAATAGTAACTGAAAAATATAAAGTGACCTCTTTATTTTAAAGACACATGGTCCCTAGGCCGAGGATGGTGAAATAAAAGGTGAATATCATTAAATTAAGCACCAGTATCATGCCAAACGCAACAATTCACCCTGCCGCCATACTCCGGAGATCAACACTGCAGTTTGACGACCAAGTGCCAATCCAAGTGACCCTCTATCCAGAACCATTAGCCTACGAGGGTTAGCATGATAGGCTAATCCACTGACGTACGAGTGTCTAATTAGAAGGGGACACCACACCTTGCCTATAAATATTATCTATCTATCTATCTACCTATACTAATTACTTATGCAACCCATGTTTGCTGCTGTATTTTTAATTACATTTGCTGACTATTTATATCTTTTTATATCCGCTTCAAACTCTAAATATATTCCTTCACATATCTGTTGCATTCTTTTTATTTGTTTCTGCTTAAAATATTCCTCACTCTATCTATCGATGCCTTTGTTTCGAAAATGTTCTCCCTTAAATATTGCTACAGTGTGAAAAGTCATGTCCTCCTCCCTTGATCGCTGCCTTTGGACAGGTTTTACCCATGCCTTGTAATTGCATCGTTTCATTTTATAATCACTTCTTTTTGTGGTAGGAATCGTTGCCTTTTAGTGGTTCGATTCTTATTATTTTAAGATCAGAATTATGTTTATTTTGATAACCATTTATAGTTATAATATTATCATTGATGTTTATAATGATTTTTTTGTTTTTTTTTTAAAAGAGGGTAAAAATGTTTATAATGATTTTTAGGTTATATTAATTATATTATTTTATTTTGGATGTTTATTTTAATATTTCATATTCTAACATTAAAACAAATTGCCAATATATATTATGTATTTCACATTATTATAATGATTATAATATTTAGTATTTATATTTTGGTAATTACAATCTTATTTATAATATTATTTATTTTATTTTTTTGATAATTATAATTATAATAATATTAAATAGTTGATGTTTTTAATATGTATTTTGTTTTCATATTATTCATTTATTCCCATGTTTGTTATCTTAGTGTTACGATTTCGGGGACATGACAGTCCTGCCCACCCAAGATAGCTTGCCCTCGAGCAATCATAATCTAAGATGTGCAATTTTAAGATGTTGCTCCTTGTAGTGATGATATTAATTTTGATAGGAGTTGGACGTTTTAACCTCAGTGATGGTTATTTTGGTTATGAGGACAATGTACTGACTAATACCCTTAAGTTCTACTATTTCTCCTTACTCTCAAAACCCACGAGTTGGAGTTTGTGATTCAGTATAACTTAAAACCACTTAAATAAAAAATTAAAGCAAACAACCAGGTAGCTCAACCAAGTAGGCAAGTAGCTCAACCAAGCAAGCGGGCAACTCAAGCACACAAGCAAGTAGCTTAAGCAGACAAATAAGTAGCTCAAGCACACCAACAACTAGCTCAAGTAGACAAGTAGGTAGCTCAAGCACGCAAGCAACCAACTCAAACAAGTAGGCAACTAGCTCAAGTAGACAAGCAAGTAGCTCAAGCATGCAAGCAACCAGCTCAAACAAGTAGGCAACTAGCTCAAGTAGACAAGCAAGTAGCTCAAGTACACAAGTAACCAACTCAAGCAAGTAGGCAACTAGCTCAAGCACACAAGCAAACAAGCAACTAGCTCAAGCACACATAGGATGGCAAGAAAGATGCTCTCATACCACTGTAATGTCCCTTACCCGGTTTGCCCTATAATTCATTTGTTGATTAGGTTTAGGGTTTCTTCCTTCCAAATGAATGTTCTTTTTAATGAAGTAATCTTGGTTTGAAATCTGCATTCACCATATTAACAACATTTCCACATACACACATATTTGTTAGCATTAATATCTCGATACCCAAAATATAAGCATAATCAGAAATGCAATTTAACAAGCAAGAGGAGTGCCAAGGGTGGATCCGCCTTCACTAGCCCTATTAGGAGAGGAGGGAAACCCTAAGGACCACGGGCCTAAGGCCTACCACCCCTCTATGTAACAGAATCTAAGGTGGAACCCCCACCCTTCATGACCAAACCCTTGCCTTGGGCCTACGGGCTTGAGGGTGGGGTTTTTAGGCAAACCACTTGGTGAATGTTTCCCCATCCTAATAGGGTACAAGCACGGAGAAGACAATTTTTTAAGCAATCAAATACATTTGCATTTATTATTGATTCTCTTAAGTCAATATCAACATCATTACCATCATAATACTAAAGAAAGCATTACACCAATAATCAGATTAGCCATATATATTTCTTATATTCAAAATATGCTAAATATTATTGCTAAGTGAATACATCACTTGATCGGCTATGTCTTCCCATGACTCTTTATTCCTTAATTGCCTTCCTTCAATCTTACATTTGATTGATCATAGGATTAAAACATATATAAATAAATATTAACCTATTTATTTTTTTATATTGAGATCGTAATTACCTATAAGGCTCAATAATTGCTGCAAGCATCATTATTGTATAATTGAATATATAAATGAGTCTGTGTAATTATTTCTAATCATCACCCTTGCCTATACATATGATCTATCTATCTATCTATCTATATATAAAATGCATACTACATACTAATTACTTATGCAACCCATGTCTGCTGCTGTATTTTTAATTACATCTGCTGACTATTTATATCTTTTTATATCTGCTTAAAACTTTGAATATATTCTTTCACATATCTATTGCATTCTTTTTATTTGTTTCTGCTTAAAATATTCCTCACTCTACCCATCGATGCCGTTGTTTTGAAGATGTTCTCCCTTATATATTGCTACGGTGTGAGAAGTCATGTCCTCCTCCCTTGATCGCTGCCTTTGGATAGGTTTTACCCATGCCTTTTAATTGCTTCGTTTCATTTTATAATCACTTCTTTTTGTGGTAGGAATCGTTGCCTTTTAGTGGTTCGATTCTTATTATTTTAAGATCAGAATTATGTTTATTTTGATAATCATTTATAGTTATAATATTATCATTGATGTTTATAATGATTTTTAGATTATATTAATTTTATTATTTTATTTTGGATGTTTATTTTAATATTTCATATTCTAACATTAAAATAAATTTCCAATATATATTATGTATTTCACATTATTATAATGATTATGATATTTAGTATTTAAATTTTGGTAATTAAAATGTTATTTAATATCTATAATTATAATATTATTTTTTTATTTCTTTTGATAATTATAATTATAATAATATTAAATAGTTGATGTTTTTAATATGTATTTTGTTTTCATCTTATTCATTTATTCCCATGTTTGTTATCTTAGTGTTACAATTTCGGGGACATGACATTTTGGGTATGATATTCCTTGTTCATTTTGAGTCTTGCAAACTAATTTATGTTATTACAGCAGACTGATCTTATAATCAAAATTTTATATCAGTAGTATATCTCATATCAAATTATTTTGTAATCCATTTCCTAGCTATCTTTAAACCCCAGATGGTACTATTGCCGAAGGGTCATCATTTACATGCATATCATATTGTAGGATTGGATGGTTTACTGCCAATCATTATAGCATATCATTCACCCATTTTGGCAATGAACAAGCTAGCATTATCAATGTAATGTCCCATCCTTAGGCAACTCAAACATTGGCAGAGGTTGGCCTACTACGAGGGTTCTCATAGGTCAGTAGTTTGGTTAGAGGACCCAACCGGGTTGTGGAGCCTTGCCGGAAGCTTTTCAAGCCTTCAGTTTGGGGTTTAGAGGACGAATCCAAGGTTAATTTGGAAATATTAAAGTTGTCTCTAATGGAATAGTAAAGGGGTGAATAGTAACAGAGAATTAGAAGGATGAATAGTGAAAAGTTCACCCCCTTGTGCCATGATGTGTAGAGACATAACTTGAGGCTTTTAAAAACAACTTAAATGATCAAAAAGGGGGGCTTCTTGAAAAGCCACACCTAGCATGAGGAGACCAAGCATTTTTTATTAAAAAGGCTTAAAAGTATTCATATGGTCATGTTAAAAATCCCTAAAAAGGGGTCGACCCATTTGGAGGAAGTCAAAAAGTTATAAAATGAATTTGAAGCTGCCATTTGACATTTTTCAGAGTAACTTGCAGGTTGGAGCTCAAGGAGGGTTCTACATGCAAATTTGGCCTTCCAAGAACGAAAAATCTTGGGAGAAGGTAGTGTTGGACGTAGCCCCAACATTCTAGAGGGTAGAAACATCATAGGAAAGGTTTCTTATCACTTTGGAAGCAAGTATTTGGGAAGGATATGCAAATCAATCATTGGGAGGGGCAAAAATTCATATCAGTTTGCGGACCAGACCTTTTTGAGGGCATTTTTACCTTCCTATAGGAGTCTTACAGTCAGCCGTACCCCGTTGGGCATTTGGGCTTCAAACCCTAAATGCCAAGTGGAGTTCTTGAAAGTTTTGGAGCTGAAAATTCACCTACAACAGTTGCAAAACTCTTCTCATAGCTGGAACCAAATTGTTGAGTCATATTCAGAGCTAGGAGAGCTCAAAATTGCTGTTACAGAATTATATCAGACCTGAGAATTTTTACTTCAGCCTTGTAATAGTTCGTTTCTAGGTCTATGGATGAATGGGTATGTTGCATTTAGCCCATATTTATGTAATTACAGTATTTTAGTAATAGAACTATTGTATACCTCTGTTATCTTCTATTTCCTGCAGTTGTATATGTCATGTTATTTGCATAAACTCAAAAACACCAAAAAAAAAAAGAAAAAATGCAAAAACAAACAAAACAAAAACCTCTCCTATTTGCTGCTCAAAGACTTCTTGAAAAGACAAACTCAAAAAAATTAGATCAGATTGGGTTGGAAATCTTTCAGTGGTATCAGAGCCATAATCTTGCCAGCCTATGGGCACTCTGATTAGTTCTATGCATCCTAGAGAGGTCGGGCCACACAAATATTACACCCGCAGGAGAGCACAAATACAGTTTGGGGTTGACACTAGTATTTTGGGTGCAACTATGGGAGATATTGATGGGGAGAGATAGAATTAGCAAGAAGATTCTGATTGGAAGTTATTCAAAACTCTCGTTAATACACAACCACTGATTGTACAGGCTTTAGATAGACTTCAGGATACCCTTGATAGGATGGATTTGGGTCAGCCTAGGGCTATAGGCGTGGCAGACATGACATACGTGATAGGGTAGATAGGTCTATTATAGTTACAGGCAGCCATGGGAGTAGTAGGGCTCCTTCGTCGATGGACATTACTCTTGTTTCTCCTAGGCGTGACAGGGCTCATACACGTACAATAGATAGGCCCATGCGGCCTTATTTTCCTCCTAGAGATGAGCCACCACCAGTTGACCCGCTTGAGGGTGTGGAGTTTCAGGATTTTGTTATGGCAGCGAGTGATGAGTGGGCACGACTCCTAGAGAGCATGATAGAGAGGCTTTCCCTCTACATCAGTACTGTTCACAACATAGAGATAGCATGAGCAGCCATGGTGATAGAGGACCTAGACAGCAACATAACGGTGACCTCCATCGAGCTACTAGCAAGCTCACTTTATCTTCCTTTGATGGTAGTGAGAAGATCGCTGCCCGAGCTTGGGTGCACAAGCTTGACATCTACCTTTCACTTAAGACGATGCTTGAGGACAAGGCCATTCAGTTTGCAGTACTACACTTGGAGGGCATGGCTTATGATTGGTGGCATCATGGTTTGGTTACCCAGAACCATAGACTTATTCATTCTTATAGGGAGTTCACTGAGCGGTTGATTGCCAGATTTTATCGTAAGGATGTTGAGTTGTACTATAGGGATTTAGCACTTCTGCGACTGACTGGACATGTTGAAACTTACATTAATGAGTTTCAACACATTGCTGTTATGGTCCCTGAAATGCCAGATAGACGTGTGGTGATGCTTTTTATAGAGGGTTTACATGACTGGTTATGGGGTTTGGTCAAGGCTCTTAAGCCTAAGACTTTACATGAGACTATTCAGATTACCCTAGACCTTGATACTTCACCACCTCCTACTTCTTATCAGCAGAATAAGAAGTTTTCCAAGGGCTCCAAGCCTTTCCAGAGGTCTCCGACATAGCACAGGAGTACACCACCTCCTCCCAGGATGGATTAGGAGACACATAATGAGTCGAGAAGGAAGAAGCTATGCTTCACATGTAAGGAGCCTTGGGAGCCCGGACACCGATGCCTTGCGAGAGGTAAGGTGCATCTCATTGAGGTTGTGTCTGATATGGATGATGAGCATATACAGGATACAAATTTAGAGGGCAACAATGGTGAGGATGTACGGGAGGCCTCATAGGTGGAACTTGGGGTAGGTGACGCATTGGATGCACCCAATCTTGTCATTGCCACCCTTTCAAGAGTCCCTAGATACCATCCCTTCTACTTGAAGGGAGTGATTAATGGACAACGTGCAAGTTGCCTTGTTAATAGTGGTGCCACGCACAATTTTATTGATGAGGGACTGGTTGCTAAGCGAGGATTGTAGGTGGAGGATTTTCCTAGTTTTAGTGTGACAGTAGCAGATGGATTTTCTATGAGGTGCACCAAGGTAGTTCCGCAACTTAGTATATAGTTGGGAGATTACACCTTGACCGATGATTTTTATGTGGTGGGTTTAGGTGACATCAATGCAATGTTAGGCATCCAGTGGTTATAGTCACTTGGCAGGTATATACAGGATTTTAAGAGGATGGAGCTAGAGTTTACAATTGGTGGCAAGAAGGTTGTGTTGAAGGCTCTTTCTAATGGTGGACCTATGGTAGTCTCAGCACATAGGATGGAGTCTATTTTCAAGCATGGGGATGTTGCTTGGGCGACACAGTGTTTCATTTCGTCCAGGTCACCTTCTTCAGATGATAGACTGACATTTCATGTAGATATCCAAACAGTGTTGGACAGGCATAGCATGGTGTTTGGAGACCTTCCTTCTGGTAGACCTGCTGACCGTGGGTTTGAGCATGTGATAGAGCTGGAGGAGGGCGCCAAGCCCGTGATTACTATCCCTTATCATCATCCTAAGGCATTTAAGGATGAGATAGAGAAGACCATTTGGGAGTTATTATACATGCGATTCATCAAGCCTAGTTCTAGCCCCTTCACTTCTTCTGTGGTGTTGGTGAAGAAGGATGGCACTATGCGCATGTGCATTGACTACTGTGCACTCAATAAGAAAACAATTAAGAACAGGTATCTGATTCCGCGCATAGATGAGTTACTTGATGAGCTCCATGGGGCAGTATATTTTTCGAAGATTGATCTTCAATTAGGATACCATCAGATTCGTGTTCGTGAGGAGGATATCCATAAGATAGCATTCAGATGCCATTACGGACACTATGAGTTTTTAGTGATGCCATTCGGTCTGACTAACGCACCTGCTACATTTCAGTCATGCATGAATCATGTGTTCAATAAGCAGCTGCATAAGTATGTGCTTGTATTCTTCGATGACATCTTGATATACAGTAGAACCTGGTAGGAGCACGTGAGGCATTTGGATGAGGTTCTTGGTATTATGGAGGCTCAGTCTCTATTTGCCAAGATGTCCAAAATGTGAATTTGGACTTACAGAGATATTATACTTGGGACATGTGATTGGTGCGGATGGAGTGAAAGTTCCCCAGGAGAAGATACAGGCAATGCTAGATTGGCTGCCACCTAGGAATGTTTCAAAGTTGCGTGGTTTCCTAGGATTATGTGCATATTACAAGAGATATGTTAAGGGGTATTCATAGCTAGCAGCTCCTTTGATAGACCTTACATGGAAGGGGGCTTTTATATGGACAGATGAGGCACAAAGTGTATTTGACAGGCTCAAGTAGGTTATGAGCACATGTCACGTTTTAGCTCTTCCAAACTTCTCTTAGCCCTTTGTTCTAAAGTGTGATGCATCAAGAGGGGGAATAGGAGCGGTACTTATGTACAACCGCCATCCCATTGCATTTGAGAGCAGAAAATTGAGGGATAATGAGAAATTGTACTCCACCTACGATAAGGAGATGCTCGCCATTATGCATGCCTTGGTGAAATTTCGGCAATATTTGGTGGGTGGGAAGTTTGTGGTGAGAACTAACCACAATAGTTTGAAATACTTCTTGGAACAGAAAGAACTTAATGAGCGCCAACAAAAGTGGGTCAGCAAGATTCATGCATATGATTTTGACATTGAATTTGTCAAGGGGAAGAAAAATGCTATTGCTGATGCACTTTCCAGAAGGCCTTCAGTTGTTGCCCTTTGTTCCATGAGTGAGATTTCAGCTGATTGGAAGTCTCAACTTTTAGTTGAGTATTCCAAAAATCGGTTCGCATGTGAGGTTTTCGATGGACAAGTCCAGGATGACAGGTACACTATGATTGCTGATGTGATATACTACAAGGATAGAATCTATTTAGCTCTTGGATCGAAGCTTAAGGAAAAGATTCTACGTGCCATCCATGATACACCACTAGCAAGACATCCGAGGTACTTCAAGACATACAAGCAAGTTCGTGAGAGATTCTCGTGGAAGGGTCTCAAGAATGATGTCCTACGCTATGTTCGGGAGTGTGACTTGTCAACAGAACAAGTTAGAGCATACTTTCCTAGCTAGACTTCTGCAGCTGTTGCCTATTCCAAAGCAGAAGTGGGAAGGTATATCGATGGATTTCATTACTGGTCTTCCGAGAGTTCAGGGGAAGGACTGCATATATGTGGTTGTTAATAGATTGACGAAGTATGTACACTTCTTTTCTATTGTAGCCGATTTCACAGCTTCACAGGTGGCAGAGTTATTCTTCCGTGAGGTATTCCGTCTCCATGGACTCCCCAGGACCATTGTCAGTGATCATGATAGTAGATTCACGAGTATATTTTGGCAGGAACTATTCTGACTTACAGGTACAAAGTTGACCCCCAGCACCAGTTACCACCCTCAGACTGATGGACAGACAGAGATTGTCAACAAGTGGGTGGAAGGATATTTGCGTAATTATGTTTTGGGTCAGCAGAGAGCACGGGTGCGTCGGTTGTATTTGAGCGAGTATTGTTATAATACTACGCATCATATGTCTATTGGCATGACTCCCTTACGAGCTTTATACAACTATGATGCTTTATCGTTTGTGGATTTGTTGCTAGGTGATAGCAAAGCGCTTAGAGCTCGAGAGTGGCTTCAGGACAGTCAGGATATCCTTAAGGCACTTAAGGATAACATCCAGTAGGCACATAATCAACAAAAGCTTTATGCTGATCAGCATAGGATTGAGAGGACCTTTGAGGTTGGTGATATGGTTTTCTTGCGTCTACAACCCTACAGGTAGAGTACACTCAAGAGGAGTGGGGTTGAAAAGCTCAAGCCTAGATTTTATGGACCATATAGAGTCCTCTGGAGGATTGGAGAGGTTGCTTATGAGCTTGAGTTACCCTCAGAGAGCAAGATACATAATGTTTTTCATGTGTCTTGTTTGAAGAAGGCTTTGAGGTAGCGTGTTACACCATCACCAAATTTGCTTCCATTGGATGAGGGTCGGTTGATACTGATTCCTGCAGAGAATCTTGATATGAGGGAGAGAAGGTTGAGGAATAGAGTTATCAGGGAGTATTTGGTACGATGGAAGGACTTGCCGTTGGAGGATGCCACATGGGAAGGAGAGATGATACTCTAGCATCCAGCTTTACAGTTGCTTGGGGGAAAGCAATCCCAGGAAGGGAAGACTGTAATGTCCCTTCCTTAGGCAACTCAGACATTGGCAGAGGTTGGCCTACTACGAGGGTTCCCGTAGGTCAACAGTTTGGTTAGGGGACCCAACCAAGGTTGTGGAGCCTTGCCGGAAGCTTTTCAAGCCTTCAGTTTGGGGTTCAAAGGATGAATTCAAGGTTACTTTGGGAATATTAAAGTTGTCTCTAATGGAATAGTAAAGGGGTGAGTAGTAACAAAGAATTAGAAGGATGAATAGTGAAAAGTTCACCCCCTTGTGCCATGATGGCTAGAGACATATCTTGAGGCTTTTGAAAACAACTTAAATGATAAAAAATGGGGGTTCTTGAAAAGCCACGCCTAGCATGAGGAGACCAAGCATCTTTTATTAAAAAGACTTAAAGGTATTCATGTGGCCATGTTAAAAAACCCTAAAAACAGGTCAACCCATTTGGAGGAAGTCAAAAAGTTATAAAATGAGTTTGAGGCTACCATTTGACACATCATAAGTTTATATTTTTCAGAGCAGCTTGCAGGTTGGAGCTCAAGGAGGGTTTCTACATGCAGATTTGACCTTCCAAGAACGAAAACTCTTGGGAGAAGGGAGTGTTGGACATAGCCCCAACATTCTAGAGGGTAAAAACATCATAGGAAAGGTTTCTTATCAGTTTGGCAGCAAGTATTTGGGAGGGGGATAAATTCATATCAGATTGTAGACCAGACCTTTTTGAGGGCATTTCTACCTTCCTACAGGAGTCTTACAATCAGCCGCACCCTGTTGGGCATTTGGGCTTCATTTGGCAAAGTGGAAAGCTTAAGCCATGTGACCAATGACACTAGAGATAGTGAGGAAGGCATAAAAAACCATCCTTCATCTGCAACAACCTAAGAACCTAATTGAAACTACTTGTAACAATGTGCTAATGATAGCACAATAAAAACTAGACTTAAAACTAAACCTCTATAATGTTAACACACATTCCGTAATGCTAACATTTTTATTAAAAAGCATTATATCAATCTAATAATGTTCCATTGAAATTTGGGTATCAAAAATTGTAGATATTCAAGAGAATTCTAAAACAACCTATAGCAACTATGTCTCCCTTGATAAAGCTCTAATATTCATGATTTTATGCTGGCTAGAAAAATCCTCAAGTCTTCTTTCCAACCAAACACTATTGTCTCAAAATGACACTTCAATTGAAAGCTATCCTTTGCCATAGGTTGTTGGTTTTTTCCCTATAGAAAAACTTAACATTGATACCACTTGTAACATAACTAGAATCTTAGCAAGCTCAACTAGAAAAGAAGAACATGTGTACCTGCTCTCCCAAAAGAGGGGATTGCACTTATAAATTCAAAAGTGGATAATTTTCTTAATTTGAAAATTTCAAAGTAGATGGCTTTATTCTTATTTATAACAAAGTGATTTTCTTGTCACAAAAGCTACTTACATAACCATGTTAATTATATACAACAAACCTACATATTCATGACTTCTAGAATGATCTATTTATTTGTGAATCTCCATCTGAAGTGTCCCATCCCAAATGGAACAATTCTTTTCTGATTTGTTTTAGTTTAACATATGCCTCATTTTGTCAAACTTAAACCATTGCATTGCATGTATTTCAAACACCATTTAAAGGAATTGCATAACAATTTTAATGAAAACTTCTCACAACTACATTTCTATATACTTGACTATCCATCATTAATCAACGAATTAATTCTGACTTCACCATAGGCGAACCCACTGCTCACTCTGCCCATCTGAATGCCTTACTATAAATAGTAAGTTCGGCCCCCAACATCCCACTAACTTACTAAAAATAGTAAGTATGCGTAAACGGAACCAGAAACCCATGGAGATGATCACCTCAGAATATGCCAACGAACCCGAGAAGGCAACACCACCAACTGCCATCTGGAGAACCAATTAACTCCCCCACAAGGCCCTCTAATCACCAATATTAGCCTACGAGGACCTGATGATAGGCTAACCCGTCAAACATTGACCCAAGCTAAAAAGGGGACATTACAGTGCGCCCTCCCCAACATTGCTTGTCCTCAAGCAATCTCAATTGAATGTCTTAGCCTGTCATCTAATTGTCGGGATCCCAAATCAATTTGTAATTTGCCCAACCATGCCCAACATCACTATAAACAACTAACCAAGTGTAGACCAATGTACCACACATAAATAACCTTGGATCCCACAACCATAACGGAAGTCCGCTATACACATTACCTGCTGACTTCCACTGCGTTACTCTGATATAAACTTCACCATGCTGAAAGTGGTGAAGCAACACATCAGGATCCAACTGAACTAACGTGTCAAACCTATCACCACCTCTATCCCAACACATCAAAACCTCACACCCATCAAACATGAGGAGATAAGAGTGTCTCGAGGTGTCCACATCACAACGCCTCACTCCATGCTTTGAAAACCTCCTATGGATGTGATGACTACCCCTCATAGGTGCTAAAAGATCTGTAAATGCTCCTCTTAGGTTTCTGATATAAAACAGATCAACACCCTCTAGACTGGAAATCCAACCTATGGGAATGCATACCAAACTGCCTAGATCATAGGGTGCCAAAGTAACAACCCTATGCCACTCTCCAATGCTAAGGAGATGATACAACTCTCTTCCAAACTCCCAATCAACTGCTGTCCTCTAAGGCTAATGAAAGGAAACCTTGTCCCCATTAATAGAGCAGTTGTTCCCTACCAATTGATGGAGGTCACTGTGGCCTGAACTAACACTGCCATCATGCTCACTAACATCGCAACTTCCCTGTAACCACGCCTCCAATGGACCTTTTTGAAACAAAGAAATTGCAAACTCCGCCATGGTTGTATCCGCATGATGAAAAACTGATTCCCGACCCTGTAGGCAACCATCTGGAAATAATAGAGTTGGATACTCGTAGTCTCTAGTTCCATCCACCAGAGATGGAAGCACTCCATCCCACAACGGATGATATGAATGTCAAGCCAATCCACACCCACACATCAGCAAACCATCTATGTGTGGACTAAACGTGAAGTGATGAGCATTCCTTACTATGTAGTCAAGATAAAATGCACCTGCTTGCATCAATGGTTGACCGACATAGTCATGGGGAATGCACTCCTCATCATCTCATCACCTGAATCGGGAGGTGGCTCATGTCTTTGATTCTAAAGGGCTGATTGGGTAGATGCTCTACAAGTCCTCTCTATGAACCCAATAGCAAAGTCCCTATTTGATAGCAGCTGAAGGTATTCTGACTTAATACCCTCTAAGGAACGTACGATAGTCTATAGACTAGATATGGAAGTGCCAACTACTACCCCTGTTCGCCTTTCCTCCAATTCTGCTGACCACAAGAGGTACTCCACAAACTTGTGTGTTGTCAAAACGAGATAAGGTTTGGACAACCCTATCCTCAGTAACTATCATTTATTCCTTGAGTGCTAGTGACTCATTAGGCTCATGCCTACCATCCACCTCAACCAATGCACTACCTGATCTGTTGGTAGATGTAGGAGACATGCTCCCACTAGTAGACGCCCTGCAATCCTCATGCAAATGAGATGGGACAGTGTGATGATTCAACATGCTAGTCACACAAGACTCTGCCTACTTAGCACAAGATTCACCAATAGAAATCTCTACTCCACCAATGTAGAGACTAGTACCGCTATCACGTGCGGATGCATGCACCTCATTGCTAGTTCGTCCACATAATGAACGCATCTCTGCCTTTGACATGACTGTATCTTGAGCCCTCAACTCATAAGTACCACTCTCATCCGCAAATGTCATGGCAGCCTTGGAGGACTGAATTTGTGTTGTGGATGATGTTGATCGAGCCAAGCTCAATTCCTCATAGAGCTTGTCTATCTGAATCTCCGACTCTTGAAGGGCCTTCTGTGTGCTCTTCAAGGAATCCTCCATGACAATAAGCTCATGAGTAAGCTTATCCACTTTCCTTTCTTTCCCCTCAAGTGCATCCTAGAAGATCTCACCAAGCTGGAGCAGGTGATCTCTATCTGAGAGTAGCTACATGTAATTGGTCTTCGTTACCATCAATGCCTCTTTGAGTGCATGAAAACCTTCAAGGGAAAGTCCTCCTTTAGGATTATTTTGTATCCCTGGAATCCTCCAACAATACTTTTCCATCAGCTGAAGAGTGTCATCAGAGTGTCTAATGGCTGCAACAATTTGATCTTCATTCACCTTCAGTTGCCCTGCCAACTAATTGGACTCCTGGGACCCATCCCTCTCTATAAATTTTCTGATTTTTGATCAGTGTCATGCAACATACAATCTAATTGGTTTTCAAGGCGGATATCAACTTCATGGGCACTGAAAAATGTCATCTTGGGGTTCTGTCAAACGGTTATCATGATGTAAGGCATTATTGTCATCAACCACTTTTGATTTGAACCCCACTTCTACCTGCTCCTCATCAAACAATGTAGTATTCCACCCCTCTTGACGGAATGCTTACACAATTTCAGGTCTGATTTTTGTTTTGGTTTGTATTTCTTCCCTTTTTGTTTTTGCGTTTGTTTGCTAATAATGCTAAAATGGTACTAAAAAGCATATACATATAATTGAAACTTCAAATAAACTAGACTACTGAGATAACCTTGAGTAAATTGCTCAATTTAGAAGTCAAATATGATTTCTTCATTTCAATAGGATACATACAATAGGTGACTTACATCAGATTTAAAACTAAATACATCTTATACCATATTTTATCTTACAGCCATACAGCTTTGTGAATAGTAACTTGCTACACTACCAAACCCCAATGAAATGCACACTCCTCTTGAAAGCCAAACTTCTCCCACTCAAATCCAGTATGGGAAGCTTCTTCTATCTAGGGCACCCCTTTTAGGTGAGATTGCAGCCACTTAGAAGAGGTGTTTTTTATATATGTTGATTAAACCCTCTTGAAGAGGGACGGCTGGCTGTAGCTACAAAATCAGTCCCAAAACTCCCAAACAATGAATAGCTCCTGCGTAAATAACTATGGAGTCTATGGCTGCCAAACCCACTCAAAAATTAGCTCTAAAAACCCGCCAATAGCTCTTTATGTCACCAAATTTGTTTCCAAGAAACTGATCAGCAACCTTAAGGTGGTGTTTCACACCCTCAAGCAGCTCAAAACGAAGAACCAAGCCCCTTCAGGCTCACACAAAGCGCAGAAATCAGGAAAACCTTGTTTCCCTCTCCCTCCAAGCCAAGCTCCACATGCCAAAGAAGAAAAATAACCAAATGATTGAATGGGTCGAACTTCTCCTCATGAGCATTATATTTTAACATTGAAAACACTATTCACTTTAAGTTATGTCAATTTCACTTTATAAGTGAATAGTGTCAAATAAAAATAAAGTGAACCCCTCCAATTAAAAAACACATGGTCCCTAGGCAAAAAGGATGAAATAGAAGATAATAACATAATTAATCACCTTCAACAAGCCAAACACTACAATTCACCTTGTCACTGAACTCCGGGATCAACACTGCTAATGGATGACCCGATGATCATCACAAATGACCCTCTATCTAGAATCATTCGCCTACGAGGGTCAGCATAATAGGCTAATCCATTGATGTATAGATGTCTAACTAGAAGGGGACATTACAGTCCGCCGTCCTTGAAATTGCTTGTCCCCAAGCAATCTCAACTCTGGATGCTATAAAATATCCTCGCTCTCCCATATAGCATCCTCTACCGGCAAGTCCTTCGATTTAATCAAATATTCCCTGATGACTCGTCTCTGCAACTGTCTCTCTTTGACATCTAAGATGGCCTCAGGTACCAAAATCAATTTCCCCTCATCATGCGAGGGTGGTAAAGCTGTGGAAGGAACAACACGATGTCCCAATGCCATCTTGAGGCGTGACACATGGAATACATTGTGTACCCTGCTATATGCCGATAAATCCAACTCATAAGCCACCTCGCCTACCTGCTTGATGATCCTGAAGGGTTCGTAGTACCGTGGTTTGAGTTTTTCCGCACCACTCTTCTTGAGAGTAGACTAGCAATAGGGCTGCAACATCAGATACACCATATCCCCAACCTCAAAAGAACGCTCAACTCTCTTTTGGTCCGCATACTGCTTTTGTTGATTCTATGCCTTCTGAATGTTCTCAGAAAGAGCTCTCATAATATCCTAGTTTTCTCGTAAAGATACCCAACACTGGGCACTCTACTGTCACTCAACAATAAATCAAGAAAGTTGGGCGCCTCATACCCATTTAATGCCATAAATGGGGACATTTGAATCAACATATGGTGAGTGGTATTATAATAGTACTCACAAAGATGAATCCACTTCACCCAACCCTATTGCTGCCCTGCTATATAGTTTCTGTAACGACGTGACCCTTATGCAATTTTTTTTTTTCTTAATCTATAGCATTTAATCAAAGATAACATGCATCAAAGAAAATACTATGAAACATTTCTTTTCTTTTCATTGACAATTAAACAAGATACATTCTAACTATCAACTTGAAATCTTTTTCTTTTCAAATGAAGAAGACAATATATTTCAACAAAGAAACTTCTTCTTTTCAAATGAACATTAGAGTAAACATACATAGCTCCTTGAGCTTTTGAACTAATAGTGGTAAGAAGGTGCAGGAATCTGCCTTTCAAATCTCGGTGCTTGAGTAGCCTGGTAAGGAGGAGAAACATCACTCGGGCGCTTTTCTGCCAACCACGGACTTATAATGCGGTCCCCCGCACATCTACCATTCAGTAGATGACCCTCCCTTCAACGAAGAGATTGGTAGGGTAACTGATACTGTAAACCGACTGAGCATAGTGGTGTGTCCTACATAACTAGAACCTGTACATCCGGTAAACTCTCGATCTAGTATGCAATACGGGATCACGGTGATCTTGACAGTGTAATCATCGCCCAGTCTAAGAGGATGTTTTGTTCATTACACTACTTTGGCCAAAGTGTTCATACAATATCTCTATTGAGGGTCAACTATCACGTACACTATTTAGGGTTGATTTGACTTAGGGCTATCTTACACTACGTGTAGGTCTTTTGCCCTATCATGGTAATCCGTACCAAAGACATCCTACATCAAGTATTCCTACTAGGATGAATCTGCATCGCAAGTACTCCTATTCTCTCCTATACAGGAATGAATATTTCCTAGGAGTTTAGCTAGCTTTATTGAGTTAAACTAATAACTTAGCTGGCTACATTGTACTTGAATTCAAGCTCTCATCAGAGTCCTAGTATTAATATCTAAGGTAGCGAATACTCTCTTTATACAGAGATCATACAAGTAAAGCAATAATACTAAATGCATTATCTAACCTTACAAGATAAATAATACTCTCTTTAACAATCATGCATCATCTATGACATATTTACTCATTGCAAGCTTTTGGAAAGTCTATTGCAAACATTACACAGCAGCAAATAACTTCATAAAAGATCAAAGATGAAATGTATAGAGAATAGTTAACCATGCCTGGTTCAAGCTTTCCCCTGATGATGATGATGTGGTTTGTACTTGCAGCACTTCCAGACTACAAATTCCTCTGTTCTTGCTATATTTCTCTCACAGAAAATGCTCTCTCAGTGTTCACTACATAGCTGGTCAGTTTCTTGACTAAGGCTCAAAATTATGGTGATTCAAACTTCCAGTAGTATGAGAAGATGAAAATCAGACTTGAGAATAAATCACACTTCCAGAAATTGAAAGCTCTTGCAATTACGCAAGCTCAATCTGGCAATGAGAACAACTATGAATTGTAGAAAGAATGATTTTAATGAATGAACAATATGACTGAGAATAAGAATGCTAATCAGGATGATAACAAAATGCTAATAGGAATGCTAATTCGAATGATATTCCGAGTGTTATTCCACAGTAGTAAGAAGGCTATATATAGAGCCTGGAAATGCAATGCATTCCTCATGGGAAGGCATGGCACTCGACAAGTATTCAATTGACTCTTTCAGCTGGTATGTGGCGGCAGAGAAATCCCTTACTCATCAAATTTGGGAAGCTGATTCGACTATCAATTGACAGCAGGTAAAGAAAGTTTCAATTTGATTCCATTCAAGGAGAAGAAATTGACACATTTAGCTTATGGCGCGATTCAACAGGCAGGGATATTTTGAATGAAAAAGTCTTTCATAATTTTTTCAATGTCATCCCTTATTTTAGGAGTCCATTGACACACAGGAATCCACGGTTGCAATTTTTCCTAAGCTGAGCGCTTCTACAGGTGCGCGAGTTGCTCATCCGCCATTTTCATATTCACGGAAAAACACAGTTTTCCAAATATTTAAATTATGACTTTAAGAAGTTTAAAGTTTATGAATCATAATATTTCCTTCATACTTTAGACAAGTTTATACTATTCGATTTATTTCATGATGGAAATAAGAAAAGGTCAATTTCCATATTACTTAGGAAATGGTTCGATTTCCTAAATATGTGATGAGAATTAATCAAATATTGATTTCCATGATATTTAAACTTATTATATATATATATATTTATGTTTATTATTCTTACTTTAATATATATATTTACATATAATATTAGTACGTATATATATATATATATATATTTACATGTACACATATGCTTATATATATATATATAAAACTCTTGCAAACATATTGTAAGCCAATTGTTATTTCTGATATGTTAATATATGTATCTATACATATATACATATACGTGTATATGTAAATCAACAGGCAATAATAATATAATATTATTAATATCCATATATAATAGGTTGTGTATATATATACCATATATATTTCGATATACACGTATATGTATGTATACCATGTCGATGTAGCCGTGTGAGCATATCTGTTTGCCAATCACACACTTGTATCGATATGTATACACATATGGATATGTGTATATACTATATATATATGTATATATGTACCCTCCTTATTTACTTACATTCATATATGATTCTATTGTAATGAACTTAATACCACGAGATAGGTAACAAAAAACATCTCTCATAAAATGTACAGAAGAAGACACGACTCCTAATGCCAATCTATGACTATGGATGACTCATCTAGCACAACTGATTCAGTTACTCACTCTACAGTGAAGAGTGTGTGTGCTCAGATAGTTCACATTACCAGTTAACCGACCAAGCCCCTCTCCAAAGTGATATTTCCCCTCCGCCTAGAGGAATGGTACATATACCTGCATCCATTGACATACGTCCACGAAAGTCAAATGCTCACAACATAAACAGTATATATAACATTTCACAAGTTAGAATATTATCAATTCTATAACTTAATATGCATTAATCCACCAAGAATGACATCAATAGAAATACATTAAAATGAGACAATCATTAAATGTAACAACACTCGTATTGATAACAAGGTACACATATTTTATTCAAGCATTGAGTTCTCATTACAATCAATAGGACCTATGCAATACTATTACGTAGTAGCTTACAATTTGGGGTGTAACAGTTTCAGAGGTATCCTTCCACCCATTTATTTACTATCTCCGTCTGGCCATTTGTCTATGGGTGGTAGCTAGTGCTCGGAGTAAGCTCGGTCCCACAAAGCTTGAACAACTCATGCTAGATGTGACTCAAGAACCGACTATCCCTGTCGCTGACGATCCTCTGAGGTAGCCCATGCAACCTAAATACCTCACGGAAAAACAACTCTGCTACCTGTGTAGCTGAAATTGTAGTTGCTATCGAAAAAAAGTGAGCATACTTTGTGAGGCGATCAACAACTACATAGATACAATCTCTACCTTGGGCTTTCGGCAAGCCTGTAATGAAATCCATAGACAAGCATTCCCACTTCCTGTCAGGAATTGGAAATGGCTGAAGTAACCCAGCAGGATAGGTGTGTTCGTGTTTATTCTGCTGACAAACAAGACACTCTTTGACATATCGGAGGACATGTGACTTGAGTCCTTTCAGAGTGAAACGCTCCCGAACCTATCTGTAAGTTTTGAAATACCTGGGATGTCCGGCCATTGGTGCATCATGAAAGGCCCTCAATACTATGTTCTTCATCTCTGATCCTGGGGTCAAAAAGATCCGCCCTTTGTAAATGATAAGATCATTTACAACTGAATATATGTTGTCCTGCATTGGCCCCTCAGCGATGCCAGAAGCCCAAGAGTCTTTGGCATACTCTACTGTAATTAGATGTCTCCCATTTTCCGAGATCTCGACCATGTAGCTCAAATGTGGTCGGCGAGACAAGGCATCAACAACAACGTTTTGAGTCCCTTTGACATAGGCAATGTTAAAGTCATATGATTGCAACTTACTAACCCACTTCTGCTGACGATCATTGAGATCCTGCTGCCCTAGGAAATGTCTCAAGCTGTTATAATCGGTCTTAACACAAAATTTGCTGCCCACAAGGTATTGCCTGAATTTGGCCAATGCATGCATGATGGCCAACATCTCCTTGTCATAAATGTTGTAGCTCCTCTCTGGTCCTCTTAACTTCCTGCTCTTGAAAGCTATCGAGTGCTTGTCCTGCATAAGGACTGTGCCAGCCCCTTCACCCGAGGCATCACACTGAAGCTCAAAGGGTCTGGTGAAATCTGGTAATGCAAGGATAGGACAAGAAGTCATCAACTGTTTAAACTTCTCAAAACACTCCTGTGCCTCAGGAGTCCAAACAAATGCCCCTTTCTTTGTCAAGTCTGTAAGTGGCACTACATGGCGTGAGTACCTGTTGACAAATATGCTGTAGAAGCTGCACAAGCCCAAAAATCCTCTAAGCTGAGTAAGGTTCTCAAGAGTAGGCCACTCAATAATAGCTCTGACCTTGTCAGGATCCATACGCACACCCTCTGCACTAATAATATGCTCCTTGGCATACAAGGAATCCCTATCCAGAATACCCAATACTGTATCCAAATGGGTAATATGCTCCTCCCAAGTCTTGCTCTATACCAATATGTCATTGAAGAAAACAAGTATGAACTTCCTCAGCTGTGACTGGAAGACCCTATTCATAGTGGATTGAAACATAGCAGGTGCATTGGTTACCCCAAATGGCATAACCACAAACTCAAAGTGTCCACAATAACATCTGAATGTTGTCTTCTCGATGTCTTGCTCTCTGACCCTGATCTGGTGATCAAATCTATTTTCGAGAAGTAATGAGCACCATGAAGCTCATCAATCAACTCATCAATGCGAGGAATAGGGTACCTGTTCTTAATCGTCGTCTTATTCAGTACCCTGTAATCAATGCACATCCGAAGACATAACCAAGAAGGCACGGGCTCCTTTAAGACAATCAACTCAACAGCCAGGAGAGCCACTAGCATTGGTAAGAGCATACTGGTTAGAGTGGGTGCATGGCAGGACCACATGGATCTAACGACAATTGAAATGGATGACTTTGAGTTGATATTGGGGCAGGAATTTCTGAGGGTTGGGAGAGTTGCAGTGATTCCTCACCTGGAGTCTATGTTGTTTTTGGATCCTAATCAAACATGTGTGGTCAAGACGACAGAGAAGAGACAGTCTGGGAAGACTCAGATGGTTTTAGCATTGAGCTTTAAGAAAGCAACGAAGAGGAAGAATGAGGAACCCATTTTTCTAGCTGCACTACTTGGGAGATGGGATGAGTTGGATGATGTGTTGGAGACACTAGTCCCACCAGAAGTAGAGGAGATCATTATTGAGTTTGGGGATGTGATGCCAGAGAAATTGCCTGCACAATTTCCGCCAAGGCAGGCTGTAGATCACAAGATTGAGCTTGAACCGAGGGCAAGGCCTCCAGCCCAGGCACCATACAGGTTGTTTGGACCAGAGATGGTTGAACTTAAGAAACAATTGGAGGAGCTGTTGGAAGCAGGGTATATCAGACCATCCTGTTCTTCGTATGGGGCGCCTGTGTTGTTTCAGAAAAAGAAGGATGCAACATTGAGGTTATGTGTGGATTTCAGGGCCCTCAACAAGTTAACCATCAAGAACAAGTATCCCCTACCACTTATTGCAGACTGCTTCAATTGCTTGTCTGGGGTCTAAGGGTGAGCCAAGAGTCCAACCCAGTGAAGCGGAGTAACTAGGCCAGCATAGGTCAGTCCCAAGGCATGTCGCTAAGGGGGCTAAGTGTTGGTACTCGTCGTGCAATGGGCGAGGAAAATGGATGAAGAGGGGCGCACTGGGTTCATGATCCAATGGATGAGTCTAAGGCACATAGCTGGGCGTGCGCATCCTAGCAAAGAGGAATGTAATGCTACTTGGGGAGCTCGCCCAGGGACGCAGAGGTGTGAGTTCTAGTGGGGGCAAGGAACCCATTGTCAAAGGGAATTAAGTGACTACCCAGGGATGAGATGGAGACTCAGAAGTGGGAGCTCGAGGAAGGAGCCAGATGGGTATAGAACTCAACGAGGAGTCATGAGGACATGGTGGTGTGGTGCCAGGACCGAAAGTGCAGATGGATGTATGAGTACTCAGGGAGTACCTAGATGGAGCAGAGGTTGTTCTAGGAGCCAGATTGGCGTAGTGCATGGAAGGGACTCAAGCGGGTTGAGTTGGTGCACACTAGGGAATGAGTAGAGGTAGTCCACGGAGCGGGTTGGCAAGTCACATGGGTTTGGTTCTAGTGCAAGGTGCTGGGAGTGTGTCATCGGACTTGGGTGCAACTAGGGGTGCAAGGTGGACAAGAGTCTAGCTCAGGGAGCTAGTTGTCCCAGGTGGAGGAGTAGGGCCGAAAGTTGCATGGGGTATTGAGTAGGTTTGAGTTGGGACGCCAGTGCTAAGGGTTAGCGCTGAGCATGCCAGGTGTTGAGTGGGACTCATGGATGCAAATCAGCCAACGTGGGTATGCTGAAAGCTTGAGGTGAGGGTGCAATGGGTGCATGTGAGCCAGAGGAGTGGAAGGATACCAAGGTAGGGTGCCGAGTTGGATATGGCCTTGGAGTTCCATAGGAGCAAGACATGGCCAAGTGAGTAGCTTGAGTCTTATGGGGAACATAAGGGCGAAAGTCGGGGAACCATGAAAGTCTGTACAAGGTGCAACAACAATCCGAGTTAGGGGACAAGGAGAATGCCAAGGGCTAGGGTAGGAGAGATGCCGGAGGCATACAGCATAGAGCGCCAGTGGCATGGAGCTGAGTTAGGGAGTAACTCTCATGAAGCCAGGGAGTGGGTGTTAGAGCTTGGAGATCCTCTGAGAGTCAACCGGGTTGGTGTCGGAGCATGGGAGTGAAGAGGAGTGTCAAGGATACTCAGGAGTTGGAGAGCTCGTGTGAAGAGCTGCATGTGTGCTATTTTGCAGTGCATGTGCAAAGTCGGGGTCCTTAAAGGTGGAACTGTAGAGTTGGGGAAAGGCATAGTCTGACGATCAGAAAGGGCTTGGCCGAAGAGGGGGCCGTGAGTATGGTTAGTCAGTGTCGCACGGGGGTTGGAAATTTGAAGAAAAAAAGTTCAACCACACTAGCCCCGTAATTTTCTACGCACGAAGCAAAGGGTGATTTGCTAGGTCTAATGTGCCCCATAGCTAGCAACTCCTTGATTGTCTTTTTAATTTCATCTTTCAATCTCTTGGGGTGCCTGTAAGGGGTGACTATCACGGGCTTGGCACCCTCCTCTAACTCAATAATGTGCTCAATTCCTCGATCTGGAGGTCTACCTGGTGGAATCTCACTGGACACCTTAGCATGTTTAATCCTCAACTTCTGCATATCTAGATGATAAACTGGGGTTTGTTGTTCCCCCTGTGATGGAATCATCATACACTCAGCTGTCCACTCAATCATCTCCTGGCGCATGAGCCTCTCCATTCTCCTGAAATATATCATCCTGAAACTGCTATCTTAGATGGCTTTCAACACATGAGTCCTCCCGTATACCTTCAATCTCATTTCCATCTCACGAAGGTTAAGGGTAAACTCTCTTATGTCATGAAGCCATTTCATCCCTAAAACTATATCAATATCTCCCATATTTACCACATAGAAATCTGCCTTGAAGTCGTGATTATTTAATCGCATATGGAGGTCATAAATCATCCTGTCACACTTATGAGGGTAGCCATCCACAACCTTCACTCTTATGCCTTCAAATTCCTCAGTCTAAATCCCATGCCTCTCAACCAACCTAGCATCAATAAAATTATGCGTGACACCTGTATCCAGCAAGGTAATGGATTTTTTCCCATCTAAGACCCCTCGCATCCTGAAAGAGCCCTCCCGTTGTATGCTCATGAGGCATGCTTCTTGAAGCTTTACTTCCTCCTTTCAAGCTTCATTTTCAACCTCATTTTCAGATTTTTCTGCCTCGCATTCCTCTTGTTCAGTTTGCTGATCTGATTTTTCATATTCAGAATCCTCATAGAATGCCCACATTATTCGGTTAGCCTTTCGCTTAGGCCTCAAAGGACAGTCATGGTTTGCATCATAGGGTCCTTTGCAATAGAAACACAACTTCTTGTTACACAAATCATCGAAGGTTTCTTGGTCTAATGGAGTTGCTGATTTCCCTTTTGAATCTGATTTTTCCTTCTTATAGAGTGACTTGCTGTCCCTATATGAAGATGATGCTTAGATGAGAACTTACTTTGTGGGGCTGCAAGTTCCATGCTATCTTTTTTTATAGCCTCTTGTAGGGTCAGGGAATCAAAAGCCTTGATCCATCCTCTCAATGGTTCCGATAGACCACCAATGAATTGTTACTGATCTTCTTTCTGATATGTTGGGAACCATAACTGATAACCTCTAAAAATCACCCATGTATCCCTCCAAACTCCCAACTTGCTTGAGTTGGGCTAGGTCTCTAAAATATGTTTTCGGATATTTCTTATCGAAGCGTTCAATCAACCTATCAACGAACTCTTGGTAAGAGGTGGAGAGGTTATGCTACAACGTGATCATCCCATGATACCACCAATCATGAGCTACTCCCTCCAAGTGTAAAGTGGCATACTTAATTGCATCCTCCTCTGCCATGGGTCGAAGAGTCAAGAAAGTATCCAGTTTGTGAACCCAAGCCTAGGCTATGATCTTACAAGTACCATTGAAAGTAGGCAATGTGAGTTTGTTGGTGGCATTTTTCAAGTCTCTGTTGTGATTCTGAGGCCTCCTATCTTGCCTTGTCTGGTAGTGCTCTCTACGTTGACTTAAAAACTCTGTCAAAGCTGATGCGCTCCCTAACCTGTGGTGTCAACAACTCTCATTCATCATTTGCTGCCATGATATTATCTGCAAACATTGCCTCACCCTCTTCTTCAACATCTTCCTTTTCTAGTTCATTTCTCAAAAAAGTAGGGCATGTAGGTCTATCTATAGTGCGTGAAGGAGCATGGTGTGCCCTAGGTGTCCCAACCACACTCTTGTTATCCTCTACCATCTTGTTATGCTATATCTGTAGAACAAACTGCTACATTATCGCTGTAAAACCTTCGAAAGCTCGAGTCATTTGCTCAAACAACTCTCTACCATCTTTATCCTCATTGTCTCCCACATTTCTTCTTTCATTTCTTGGTGGACCTTCCTCTGCCCTGTCACCCATTTCTGCTAATGGTATGTCTTCAAACAAGTTGTCCTCTTGCCAATTATCTACCTGCTCCACTCTTCTACGAGTGTAGTACCTATAATGACCTTTCATGTGAAACTTTAACCCTCCAGGATGGCAGGATCAAAGCTCTCATACCATTGTAGTATTCCACTCCTCTTGATTGAATGCTTACACACAATTTCAGGTCTGATTTTTGTTTAGGTTTGTATTTCTTCCCTTTTTGTTTTTTAGTTTGTTTGCTAATAATGCTAAAATGGTACTAAAAAGCATATACATATAATTGAAACTTCAAATAAACTAGACTTTTGAGATAACCTTGAGTAAATTGCTCAATTTAGAAGTCAAATATGATTTCTTCATTTCATGATAGGATACATACAATAGGTGATTTACATCAGATTTAAAACTAACTACATCTTATACCATATTTTAACTTACAGCCATATAGCTCTGTGAATAGTAACTTGCTACAGTACCAAACCCCAATGAAATGCACACTCCTCTTGAAAGCCAAACTTCTCCCACTCAAATCCAGTATGGGAAGCTTCTTCTGTCTAGGGCGCGCGCCCCTTTTAGGTGAGATTGCAGCCTCTTAGAAGAGGCATTTTTTTATATATGCTGATTAAACCCTCTTGAAGAGGGATGGCTGGCTGTAGCTACAAAATTAGTCCCAAAAACTCCCAAAAAACGAACAGCTCCTGTGTAAATAACTATGGAGTCTATGGCCGCCAAACCCACTTAGAAATTAGCTCTAAAAACCCGCCAATAGCTCCTTATGTCACCAAATTTGCTTCCAAGAAACTGATCAACAACCTTAAGGTGATGTTTCACACCCTCAAGCAGCTCAAAACAAAGAACCAAGCCCCTCCAGGCTCACACAAAGCGCAGAAATCAGGAAACTCTTGTTTCCGTCTCCCTCGAAGCCAAGCTCCACGCCAAAGAAGAAAAATAACCAAATGCTTGAATGGGTCGAACTTCTCCTCATGAGCATTATATTTTAACATTGAAAACACTATTCATTAAAGTGAACACTATTCACTTTAAGTTATGTCAATTTCACTTTATAAGTAAATTGTGTCAAATAAAAATAAAGTGACCCCCTCCAATTAAAAGACACATGGTCCCTAGGCAAAAAGGATGAAATAGAAGATAATAACATAATTAATGACCTTCAACAAGCCAAAGACCACAATTCACCCTATCACTGAACTCTAAGATCAACACTGCTAATGGACGACCCGATGACTATCACAAATGACCCTCTATCTAGAATCATTAGCCTACGAGGGTCAGAATAATAGGCTAATCCATTGATGTGCAAATGTCTAACTAGAAGGGGACATTACAAACAAGTAGGGGACACATTGTTTGAAGCTACTGTGAACCAAGTCATAAGCAGCTATAGACATCCCTTGCTCTTGCTTTATAACAGCCAACAATAGAGATAAAATAGGCTGGGAAATTTCATCACCTTCATTAATAATTGAAGTCATAATGATCCCCATGTAGTCCTGGATAGGTTTATCATGTTCCTCGTTGATGGAATCAGGGAAAAGACAAAACATCTGTAAAATAAGGTCATTACAGTCACAATCAAACATAACAATACACGATCTCACCCATGCCATCAACTCTAAGAGCTTGACCCTCTTCGCAAAAGGATTTCTGATATCATCTATCCCATCAAAGCTTTCAATAATCCGCTGCAATATGTTGTTGTTTTCAAGAACAGATATACAGAAAGAAAGCATTCAGAAAATGCAACACATAAGACAATAAACACAACAAGATACCCTGGGAAAACCCTCCTCCTGAGGGAGAAAAACCCAGCAAATATTTCTCTTATATAATGAAGAACAAGAGCAGAAATCTGCTTACAACTTAGGCCCAGCAATGGCCGAGTTTGATACAATGAACAATCGCACCTCTCCTAGATGCAAAGATACAAACAAATATGTTTCTCCTTGAATTCGGTCTGCTGCTACAAAATAATGATCTGCTGTATAAGTGCAAACTTCTTCTAGGAATGCAAATATGCTGAATGAACTTGATTATTCCAAATGACAAATTCGACCTTATATATATACAAATTGAGGTGACTCCTCAAATAGGTCGGCCACCTAAGATAAATAAGTATTTTCCAAAATAACAATATAGGTCGGCCCAAGTACAAGTAAATATTAATAATGTCAATGAGGGTCGGCCCTCTATTATTAAATCACTCAAGATCAAATTAAATAGCCAATAGGCTATTATTTAATTTGGTTTATTCTCGAATTGTGTAAGCTGGAAGAAGCAGCCCAAAGCTGCTAATAACATCAACACAATATCTCCCTCATTTTTCCAACATTATAAGGAACACGAGGAGCTGTAATCCTTACAATTTCACTAAGGCAAAAAGCAATTGTGAGCCTTATCTCTTGGTTTTCGTGTCTCAATAACCCGTACTCACCCAAAGAAGTCACTTTTGGCGTCATTGCTATCTACAACAAATCAAAAGGTGACTATCCAACAAAACTCAAACATTCTTCTATTCTTCTCAATGTGACCAAAGTATCATCCCTAGGTTGACTGCCAAGCTTACTACCTGTTTCGTAGAGTATTCTTGCCAACCACTTTCTATCACCTGTCACTAACTCTTGGTCACTATCTGAATCCATACCTTTAAATCTGAACTGACAACTATGAGTGCTGGTCACTGAACACAAGATGGTAGGATCCAAGCTCTAATACCACTGAAGTGTCCCACCCCAAATGGAACAATTCTTTTCCGATTTGTTTCAGTTTAACATATGCCTCATTTTATCAAGCTTAAACCATTCCATTGCATGTATTTCAAACAGCATTTAAAGGATTTGCATAACAGTTTTAATGAAAACTTCTCACAACTTTATTTCTTTATACTTGACTGTCCATTGATAAAATATTTGCAGATTTGGAGTATACAGTCCTATGCAACTCAACTGAGCATTATAAAGGGAAAATGTACAACTATAAAACACTCAGAATGGAACAGCAATATGCAACTTCATTTCATTACAAACTGAAACTATCTTTTATATGTTTCTGAGCAACTAGACAAGGGTGAATATGATCAGTCATTCAATCCTCAACTTTCAACATACAAGAGACTCCCTTGGAAAGATTTCTGAGTAATAAAATACAAAAGATAATAGTTCTGAAATACAATATGTTAATACCCGTATTAGCTTCCAGAAATGGCAATTGACTGGTTATTGAATAAGCAGCAACCTGGAACCCTGGGTTTTGGACGCCTAGCATATAATAATGAATTTCTCCACCTTGATTGATTTGCAGATTGATACCCTTAACTCAGCCACCCAAAATGATGAGGATTTCAGACCCTTATCTTAGGTGTTTCAGCCTAGCATCAACTCTCCCAACAACAGAGATTGTACGACCCCTACAGGAGATGTACGACCTGTTCTTAGACCCTCACGTGGCTGTCAAAAAGAGTGTAAACAGCAATAAGAAAGGCCTCCAATGATTGTTCTTTCATTAATCTGAAATCTGCCCCTTAAACCCTTGAAACTTCTGAAAAAAATCATTTCAAATATGCATGATGTGACTTCCGATGTAAAACCACCTGTAGATGCAAAACCTTTGGGTGATATTTCACACCTGTGGGAAGCATAAATCTGAGAGAATGAATGTTCTGAAAGACCAAATTGCAGCCAACCCTGGTTTTCTTCTCACAAGGAAAAACTCTTCAAAATAACAAAGTGTAGAATCAATGAATAAAACTTTTCAAAAGCTTTTTATACCATCCTCAAAATGGCACGAATTCTCAAGTGCCTTTTACACATTAAATATAATATAATTTATTTTCTTTTGTTACTTATATTATATTTCTCAAGTGGGTGCCAAAACCAGTGACTTATATAATTTGATTTAATAACATTAAATAAACTTTTATAATCAAATCAAATAAGTCATTATAATATTATGCACTTTTATAATTAATTATTATTAATGTAATACTTTAATAATAATTAAAATTCCATAACTCCATCATTAATCAACGTTAATTAATTCTAACTGCTCACTTTGCCCATCTAGATGCTTTACTATAAATAATAAGGTTGGCCCTCAACATCCCACTGACTTACTAAAAATAGTACGTCTGCATAAATGGAGCCAGAAACCCATGGAAATGATCACCTCAGAATATGCCACCGAACCGGAGAAGGAAACACCGCCAACTGTCATCCGGAGAACCAATTAACTCCCCCAAAAGGCCCTTTAATCACCAATATTAACCTACGAGGACCTGATGATAGGCTAACCCTTCAAACACTGACCCAAGCTAAAATGAGGACATTACACCATCACATCACAATGTAATGTCCCTTACTTGACCTTATCCTAAAATTCATTTGTTTGCCCTAGAATTTGCTTGTTGATTAGATTTAGGGTTTCTTCTTTCCCAAAGAAATGTTCTCTCTAAGGAAATGAACCTGAATTGGAATATGTATTCACCATGTGTAATGTCCCCTTATTGGGCTAACCCTAAATCTTGTCCTCGAATAAAAAATATAATGTAGTTGGAGGTTTAAATTATCACATAAATACTCCAGGCAAGTTAAATATTGGCTTAGACCCACAATCTGGAGGAACTAACAGATATCTTTGAGAATGATTCGCTGCTTTAATACTCTGTAGATACTGTATTTGTTGATTCCTTAGCTGGGACTACATTCATATATTCCTAATTTTCTCCATCCATTGATGGATGAGTGTAGTCTTTAGTAATGCTTTGGTAATATATATAACTGTTGTAGCGTCCCTATCTTCCTCATCGCAGCTGTAGAAACTGTGCCTATAATGAGGATGGCATAGAATAGAAAGAGAGTCCATATTGTGAGAAGCCTGGTATCTCTCAGCCGATTGTCTTGTACTTCCAGGAGAGGACAAACGATGAACTCCATGTCAAAATTGCAACCACCTATAAATGGCTTTGTGATTGAAGATTTTGGAAGTAGCGGCAAATTCCAGGTATGAGTCCCGATAATTATTCATTGGAGTCTATATGATGGCGGAGATAATGGGTGTAGAGTATGGATATAACTCCTAGCACGATAACTATAAGGAACAACACCTTGATTTCTCACATCGTTTGAATACTATAGGATGTCGACTACAATGAGCAAATGCTTAGTTTGAAATCTATTAATAAATGACGCGTCCATCCTTCATCCTGGTCGCTGGCTCTTACAAGGGCTATCGATCAGTATTTGTGAATATATAAAGTCTCCAAAAGTTCCCAAGATGATCAATCACCCTTTCTCTCCTATCGGCTGCTCTACTCCGTATATATCAGAAATTCCTAGTCTTTCTTATTTTTTTCCACTCCGTCTCCACCCTCTTAGCTCGACCATGTTTAATCTTTAATATTCCTGACTTGGCAATTGACGCATCCCTCCATCCGGAGATTTCGCACCTTTTTGTGAATGTTGACGACTCCTGATGATCTTAACCAATCACGGCAGATATAAGCAGCGATATACTAATAATTCAAAACATCATGATTCTATTTCCAATATTATAGTATATAAATCGCTGTCTTGTTATCTTGGAAATTCGCCCATCTATATTTTTAATTGATGCGCCTCCATAGATCTTAAAATACTAATCTCTGTCTTATCGTCACTACTTTAATAAATGGTAATTACTTTGGCTTTTATCGATGCCTTTTCACCACTGTAGAGTTGGTGTGAAGATTGCTGCTCATAATTAATATAAGTTCTTTATTAATAAGTGAGACGATTTGCCTAGGGGGTCGGCCCCATTTAGTGTCTTTGAATTTGGTCACTAATATTTCTATTAAGGATATCTCTTGTTAAAATGATCTATATGTTATACTCATGTCTTTCTTAGATAAGTACTTTCTTCAATATCAATAATGAGGAAAATATTATGTTTTTATGTTTAATTATTATACCGATTATAATATTTGATATTTATAATGTTATATATAATAATTATGATTATAATATTATCTTGGTGTTTCATATTAATATTTTTGTAATGTCCCCGAAATCGTGATAACAAAATATTTAAAGTATTGAACATTTGACATCATTATAATTTTGGTTGTCAAAGACAATATCAAAATTATAATTAATACTATATTATCAATATTAAATATAATTAGACCATCCACCAAATATTAAAAAATAACTATTATAATAATATGAGCTAAATAAGATGTATTGACAATACAAATTAAGGATGCGTTATTATAATTATCATGCCATTTCATTATTATAATTATAAGTGAAAATATAGAGATTAATAATCTTAACATTAGAATCATTATGATAGAATAAAATTAATATAATACCAATTTGCAGATACAACATGAGAATGAGGAGCACATAAAATATAATAAAATTATAGATATCGAATACGAAATCATAAATAATAATAATTGTGGTTATCATTACAATGGATAAACAGGGACATATAATACTTTAATGCGAAATATAAACTCTACATTCTCCTACGACATTACTGTTTCACATTGGTATTACTTATTATTGGGTGCATTAGCCGATGGCTCGAGACATTGTCTAAAGGTGCATTGTTGACTCTATTCGTAGTGATCGATATTAAAAGGATAACCTTTTCTTTACCAGTCGTGAACCATAAGAGGTTTCGACACTTTGAGAACCGTCGACATTAATTATGAGGCTCCAATAAACAGTTGGGAATTATCGCCAACCTAACAGACTTGACCAACGCAGGGCAAATAGCATTCAATTATCTCTCCTTGTGAGTCAACGACAAACAGGAAACTATCAGGATTTGAAGGAACGCGACCATTGTTTATTCTCCCATGTATACTGCATTCTTACCATCGATAACATAAGAAGCCGCACCAACACATTGTAATTATAAACTTCGCTCTTGTTATATGTATATAAATGGGTCAACAGAAAGGCTCCGTCGTTCCCCCTGGTGGCTTCGTTGCTAGGCACGTAGTTCCTTCTCGATGCCATCTATATCCGATATTTCTAGCCAACATTCATCTTGTATACCATTGGAAATCTCCGGTTGATCACCGCGTAAGACAGGTAGAAGGGATCATGGGAATTCGACACAATTCACATTACCAAGCCATCCTCGTATCATATTAGGAAGGCGTTGGCTAAAAATAAAGATAGTTGGTGCTATCGTCACCCTTAAGGAGAAAGAAATCAATTTGATCCATGCATTAGATTGTAAGTTGTAAAGATAGATCGGTCGATGCATAGCTAGGATTGGTTAAATTGAATGGACGTGAGTGAGGAGACATAACCCCTCTCATCGAGCCCACTCAAATAATATGTAATGGGAATCAATATTCACCGAAGGGAAGGGATACAATTGTGTCTAAGGTGCTAATATCATACTACGAGATTGAAGCAAGCACTGGAGATGGTCGCCACATATACAAGTGAATAATATTCAAAACACGATGATTGGTGTCTATCAGTCATGAGGAAGTAATCGGGGTGGATTTTGCATGAGGCAGTGATCCTCCTTGAAGCCACCAATTATATCAACAAGAGCAGCTTGAGAATTATAATTTGTCCACCACTAATCTAATTTACAAGGGTGAACCAATCTTGAGAATAGGCATGTTGCCGACAACGCAGCAATTCTCTATCACAAGGAAAAGCTAATTACAAATGAGTTGAAAGCTCTGATTTATAGACATCAAAGGTGTATGCAACCCTAAAATCACCTTGAGTCAACTTAGAGTCTCACAACATGCGAGATCTTTATTCTCTAAACCTAATTGAATGAAACTACACCGTTAACTGGAAAGATACCATCAGTTAACTGAAACAAGACTCAACAAAATGGACATGTGCAATATGCACGTCCTTATTGAAATGAAAACTAACTAATAACTCCAACTATACAAAGATGTTTCCAAGAAAGACATAGCGTGCAATGTGTAACAATGAGTTAACTCGGAAAGAGGCATCGAGTATAACCCCTGTGTCTAATGTCTATTTTGGAAAAGGTGGGACGTCTTGAACTGAAGTTCACTGGCCCTGATCTCGAGCAATTAACCCCTCCAAGAGGCTGTCGACTGCATCATCATTTAGAGGTCGTCACATGTCCCAACTGTCAATTCACTGCTTGTCAGCAACTCAAGCAAACCTGGAAACTTCTACATATTTAAACTGGCACTTCACTGATTGATAACCCTAGCGGCTTTGTAACTGAAGTGATGGCCACTGTTTCTTCTGCAGCTTGATGCTTCTCACGTTTTTCACGCTTTTCTCTATCGAAAAGTGTTGCATGATGAAATCGCAAAGTTTGACTGCGAACACTTTGGTTGTGAGAAATGCAAATGAACTTGCTACATACGCAGAAACCCAACAGTATCAACCCTCTAAACTGGCTTGAGAAGACAATCAACTATACGAGGCATGAAACCATGCGGACTTGAGTGACTACGCCTATCATCCCTCCAGATGCGCTTGATACAAATCGATGTCAGCTTTTTTGATGAAATCATGAATTAAGACTGACTTAGTCTTGAATTCAGTCTGCGTGAACTACATTCGAAAAAACTCACCTGTTGACTATGAACACAACTATGTTCTGACAACTTTCTCTGGAAAACCAAAAATCACTCCAAATAAGGCTAAAAATGCCCTGTCGAAGGGCAATTTTCACGAAAAATTCTGAGACGTGGGTTTTGTGCAGAATCAAATTCTAAAATGACCCATGACATCAGAAATTCAGAAAAAATGTGATTTAGGCCTGCATGCAAAAAGTTTTCAGTTGAGATCTGAGGGGCTGTGAGGGCAATTTTTCCCAAGAAAATATGGAACATGGGTTTTGTGCAGAATTGAATCCTAACACAACCCAGATCAATGGATTTTGGAAAAAACGTGTTTTAGGCTCGCATGCAAAAGAAAATCTCAAAAAAAAGCACAGAGCTCTAGAATAGAGGTCGCGAAGCAATTTTCACGAAATAATCTGAGACATGGGTATTGTTGTTGATGCTGAAATACATGAACCCAGATGCTTTGTTTCTAAAAATTTTGTTGTTTCCTTGACATGCAAAGAATACCTAAGACGAGAAATAGAAGAAACTAGACAGAAGATAGCAGTTTTTGTTTGTTTATTTTCTCTGCTTCTATAGAAATTCGCTTATGTCTTGTATGAAGTTTGCTGATGAGTCTTGATTTGTATCTGCAAAAGAATATTTTTGATGCCTTTGAAACTTGATTGCTGAAGAAATTTGCCCAACTTTGGAAAGAATTCACCTCTACTCAAGCTGGATGAATGAAATGATGAATGCCATGCTTGCATAACTAGAGCAAAATCGTACCACAAAAGCAAGACTATAAGATTTGAAACCCTGACTGTGAAGAAAGAATTTGATTGGCCCTTCACCAGCTGAATTGCCACTGTCTCTGAATCTCAGATTAAAAATAGTATTTAATTCGAAACATGCAAATTATTAAAAGAGGCACCAATATTTAACTCTTGAAGAAAATCGCCATTTAATGCTTTGCATGCAAAAATATTATTTTAATCATTTAGCTAAAAATAGCATCTGGATGTGCTCGACAAACTTCACTGATTCCAGAAAGTCCAAATTCGACCTTCTAAGCATCCATTTGCAAGAGTTGTTAGATTTTTGAGTATCTCCTACTTTATAGCTGACTGCAAAGTTACATCTGGCCATGTTTAGCTCTGATTTTTGGGTAATTGAATGAACTTGTGACTGATCTGAGATACCCACTGCGAAACCTACATGACAAGGATGAAATGTCTGCTAGGAATTGCAACTGCTAAAACCAACATCTGACACCTTAGAAAATAAGACACCTTTGATTAAATTGATGCACTGATTCCAAACTTAGCCATTTCTCCGTATTGCCTTCTGACACTTCAAACGGCCACTGACAATGAATGATGAACCCTGCTGACTGAATGGTAGATTCATTGCGTGACTGGAAGTACTCTGCATCCAATGACTGTATGTAAGGTATCTGAAAACTGAATCAGGAACCCCAAAAAGATGGGCGCTCCTGGCCTATGAAGGCGCAAATACCATTTTGACAAAAGTGTGACTTTCATCTGAACAGCATACTTTGACCCCTGATACTGGGAGCTGGAGTGCTCTAATTTGCGCGCCGTCTGTCTCTCTGCATAGTTGGATTAAGTTACAAGAGATGTCCCTGGAGGTGACGAAGCGAGAGAACTGCTTCTAAGGCCTCAAAGAGAAGGGTGCCTTTTTCAAGGAGATGTGTACTTGCCATACTCAAGACATTTTTCGATTGTCTCCAGTCACTTTCACTTTTCAGCATCACCACCCTGACCTCGCATGTATGAGCGTTTGCCAAATCCCGGAGGCTGACGACTAGACTCGTTGGATAGCTAGAGTAATTGCGCACAAGTCTCCTAAAGATTGCAAATGCAAATAACCCCATCTGGCAAGCCTAAAGGCTGGGCGCCCCTAGCCTACAGATGTGCAGCTGTGTGTAGCTACGTTTCTCCATCCTTTGTTTTACGTGCTTGGTAGAATCTCTGTCATGGTCACTCAGAAAGTCAGATCGTCTCACGAACTGGTGCGTTGCAAAGCTGGACTGAATTGGAAAAGATCTCAGGAAGACCTTAACTGCAAATTTCATCCATCTAGAGGGTCATATTCAAGGGCGCCCCTAAGCTACAAGGGCGCTCAAACCATGAACAGGCAATTTTTTGTGACATGCATCCTGCTTGTAGTCTCAGCTTCTGACATCAATTGTCGGCGCTCTGCACTATGTACGTCCTCGCTTGATAGCTCGTCGGAAAGCCAAACTGATCCTGAAAAGACTGAAACCAACAAGCACATGCATTCAGATCTTCTCCTTCAAAAAGAAGGGCGCCCTTGGGCTACAGGGGCGCAGATTTGCTTTCTTTGACTGCCTCCATGATGTGTACACTCCTCGTAACTTCTGCTTCCGCCTTCGTTTGTTGGAAATCTGCAATTCAGACGGACTTGCTCCATAGCTAGTCGGAAAACTCACTGAAAACCGAAGAGAATGAATATATTTGCAACCCAAAGTAGCTGAATCTTGACCTCAAAAAAGAAGGGTGCCCCTGGCTTGTAGAGGCGCAGATTTGCTTTGAATTTCACGTTTTCCACCATTTTGTGATTTGCGAACACAACATCAGCTATTGAGGTTGACCCTGTCAAAATGTTACCACTGTTGACATGTGTACATGACTGCATCTCACTATTTTCACATGTACGAACGCGTAAAGTTGATTTGCACGTTGATTGTGCAAGAGTCTCCCACATTACATAGTGAAAAGTTCCTAGACATAGAATATTTTTGCACTTTTTGCCAGTCTGAAAATCCCCTCCGTCAAGAAGCATCTTTTTCAGCATCTTTCATCATAGAATGTTCTGCTTTGAGTTTCAGACTTAGATTTTGACACTTGGTATTGGCCAACTGCCATTGACGACTTCGGAGGTCCTAACTTTTCTCCTGAAAAAGTGAAAACTACCCACTAGGCTTAAACTAACTTTTAACTGAAATCGACTTCACCACTGTGATCGTGATGCAAAATAAGCCAATCAAAATTAATTTCAGCCAATTCTGACAAGTTCCTATTTTTTAGGATTTTTACCTAAAAACGGGGTTTGGAAACCCTAATTTTCAAAAATTTCAAATTTTGCCAGTATTTTTCTAAAATCACACTGACCAAAAGCCCATACTTGATTTGCCCAAAAACTAAGTTTTGACATCATTTTTACAAGGTTTAGACCATTTTAAGCAAAATGCCGTAATGAAGCAAAAACAATTGGTTTGGGTACAACAAAATTATATTTTTATATATAATTATAATTATAATATTGTCTTTGACAATTATAATTATAATGGTTATTAATTGTTAATAATTTTAAATATGTATTTTGTTAACTTGATGTCACGATTTTGGGGACATGACACATAGTGGCTTGGCTATTTCGAAAACGGCAAGAAACTAGGCTATTTCCAAGTATGAAATGTCCTAGAATTAGATTTATGTGCCTATGGATTTAGGAAGGATTCATTTTTTTCTCATTTGAATCAGCAATAATTGAACTCAAGTAATTCCATCACAATTCTAGAGGTGGATTTGAATTTTAACTGGTTTTTTTTACTTAATGACCACCAAAAAACCCTAAACAATTGCATTTCATTCATTTCGTGAGTTTTAAACATTGCAAGAACAAGGAAATAGATGTGAATATGAAGGAAATAGCGATGAACAAGAACAAATGTCATCTTTATTGCTTGAACATCTGAGTACAAAACATACTCCCTACTGCTTGGTCGACATAGCAAACTTGACCGAACCTCCACATATAGGTATTTCTTATTTTATGCTACCCTAAGTGCTCGAATTTACTATGCTAGACCATAATCCAAAACCCAAACAAAAAAAGACATTGCTTTCCATTTTAATTATAAATAGAAGTTTAAATTTAAACCTAGAAAAATGCATGTTTAACTTCAAATAAATATAAGATAATAAAATATATAAGATGTTAATAATTTATAAAATAGCATTTAACTGTGTTTGATAATCATCATCATGACATTAAAACCTAGATTTCTTGATTTCCTAACAATTTGGTAACAGATTTAGACCTAGAAAAATGCCTATTTAATTTCAATATTTGTTTTCCTACAGATTAAATAGCCCATAACTAAAGAGAATTATTTCATTAAAATTAAAGATATGACTCATAAGGCGTAAGTATTTTATTTAAAAAAAAAAAAACCTAAAATAGTAAACTAGTGCTTTTGCATATAAAAAAATATCTAATTTGTTAGACACAAACTATCAATCTATAAATTGTTTTGAGTTTCATTTGTTTGGATTTTAGGCTATATTGTTCAATTTTTGCTTTTCAAACATGTTGTAGGCCTATAGGAATTACAATGGCAATCAGTTTTAATGTCATCAGCCAACCCTCCTTCAAAATTGACCCAAGTTCACCTTTGTGGAGGCATATAGAAATGATACAACAAATTCCAAGCAATGGGATATGTGTTTGGATATGCAGCGGGTGTGGTTAGAAGTATACAAGTTTATACAATCGAGTAAAAGTCCATTTATGTGCCATTCCTTGCATGGGAATCAAATCATGTCTATGGAAGAATGGTGAACCTATTGCAACTCGGAAAATAACAAAATATATAAGAGAGCAAGAAAAATCAGATACAAGAGTTGTCCTTAAAAATAAATCATCTTTTAAGGATAGGAAGAGGGACATGAAGGCCCCCTTCTCCAAATCATAGTGACATCCATGATGTTGTCATAACAAACCACTTGTTTTTGGGCAAGAATGAATAAGGGCTTGCTAATGTGACGAAAATGAGGGGGCCATTAGAGAATGCATTTTAAAATGATGCTAGAGAGATTGTTGATCAAACCATTGTAAGATGCCTTGATATAAATGATTGTCTTTTAGTGTTGTTTGATCAATATTGGGAAATATGTTGAGAAAAGTAAATGATGCTCCAAAAAGGTACACATGCAAAAGTTTTTGAGGAGCAAAACACCTTATTGTCAAAGGAAGTAAAAATACACTTCATTGGCTCCCATTTGGAATTTATGGAATCAAATAAGGGTGTCCATTGTTTCCAATGAATGGAAGTATGCCAAAAATTTGACTATTAATCAATGTGATTGTGGTAGCATAGGAATCAAAGCCTATCTAGGGAACAATGTTGTACCTATGCCAACTCATAAAGTAACAAAATATATAAAAGAGCAAGAAGAAGCAAATACTACAGTTGTACTTAAAATAGAGCATCATTTAAGGAGATGAAGGGGATCACAAAGGCCCCCTCCTCCATCTCATAGTATCATCCCTAATGTTGTAGTAGACAACTACCTGTTTTTGGGAAGGAATGAAGAAGAGCCCAATAATATGAAGAGAATGAGGGGGGCATTAGAGAGAGCATTTCAAAATGATGTTAGAGAGATTGTTGATCAATCCATCGCAAGATGCCTCTATACAAATGGTTTGTCTTTCAATGTTGTTTGATCATCATATTGGCAAAATATATTGAAAAAAGTAAATGACACTCTAAAAGGGTACACAGGCCCAAGTTGTGAGAAGTTGCACAACACCCTATTGTTAAAAAAAAGTAAAAACTATAAACACTTCATTAGCTCCCATTTGAAATTCATGTAAACAAATAGGGGTGCCCATTATTTTAATTCAATAAAAGAATACTAGAAAGTGATTATTAATCAATGTGATTGAAATATGCCCTAAAGGGACAATATTTTTTAATATTTTGGATTGTGAGTGGTAGGTGAAGGATGCACAATTTTTTTTGTTAACATCTTTATATAGTGTATTCAAGAAGGGGGTCCTCAAAATGTTTTTCAACTCGGCAAACAATGCAAAAATTGTAGAGAGGCTAGAATGTTGGTTGAGACAGTTTTCATATATATTTTGGGCAAATTATGTTTTCTAATCACTTAACCTCATGCTCCAAACATTGAACAAGTCTATATTGAGGCTGAAGAGAGATAAATGTTCATCACAAACCACCACATGTCATAGGCCATTTCAGATCATTCTTGCAACTAGAGCTACTGAAGGCAAATGAAACAATACAATTCTTAAATTTTATGTTTCACTTTAGTAATTTGTTTTTTAAAATTTAAGTATGCTTTCTTCTTTGTCTTATTTTCTTTTCTTTTTTGAATAGGCTATTGAGACCCAATTTTCATTCAACACAATTGTCTCAAGATGACTTGTGAAGTTGCAAAAGGTGTTTTCTAGCATGGTCATCAACCAAAGTCAGTCCATATGGAGGCAATCCAACAATGAGTGGGTAACAAATGCAAAAGAAGATGATCCTCGATGATACTTTGTGGGACCACATGGAATATCTTTTTAGTTTCATCAAGCCCAACATGAGTATGATTTACTTTACTAACATGAATAAGCCATGTTTGGGAGAGGTATACAATGGCATTGACACAATGATGGAGAAGATGAAGTACATCATAAATGAAAAAAACAAGATTTTGAATAAAATTTCTCAATGACAAGCAATCAATCTGTGTTGAGCAGTGGAACAAAATGACCACCCCACAACATTTCTTTCCATTGCATTGACTCACTAAACACTCCCTGACTCTATATGGAGGATGTAGTTACAAGTTTGCTAATTTTGTAGCCTTCTTTGATCTAAGTGTTTTCACTCTTTGTGGCAAGTATATGAATTATGAAGGATGCTGACACTTAATAGTACCTCAATGGTAATATTTTGCTAAAATTCGAAGCTAGTGTGATAAAATTTTATCACAAGTTTCTTAATTTTTATTGCACTCTCTAAATATAATTTTTTTTCTTAATTTATTATTTTCAAATTTGAAGTTTGATTTACAATTTTATAACTCTTCACTCTCACACTTTGTCTCAATAGGTTGCTAGTTTCTCTTCATCCGAGTGGAATTAGAGTGCATAGTCCATCCACTCAATGAAATGCAACTGGCTGGCATCAAGTAAAGGAAATGAGCTAGTTTACGTGCATTCCAACTTGTGCCTTCTTACTCACAAACATAATGACACAAGGAAGGGCAACAAAGTTGTGGGATGTAAACCCAAAGCAAACTAGCTTGGATGTTTCTATTGCCACACAATCTTCACTCTTTGAGGAGTCGGATAGCCAATAGACTTTTACTATGATTGTTTGGTGGGTTGCATGTGGTTCTTGTAAACTACCTACACCATCTAATGTCAAAGATGATGGTGATGTTGGTCTTGATGATGGCTCATATGATGCTGATTGCTAATTATATTATTTTAATATTAAACATGAATATCTATAATGACATTCAAATTTGACAAATTGATATCAAATTAGTTTATTGTATTTCAATATGTAATAAACGTGGTAGTTTTGTTTACCATATGCATGATGTATGGTATTCTGAACTTAATTCCTATTTTTAGGCTGCAAATATGTATATATTTATGATTTTTCCATGTTATTTGTACAGACATACACAACCCCCCCAAAAAAATCTGTATTGGCATACTATACCCATATCCAATTCAGTAAATTAGCATTACAACTAACACCAAACATAATGTTAGAGCTTCTCATGTACACAGATGATATTCAAATATGGCATTAGGGTATGTGACACATCATATATCTCTCATACATTGTAGACTAGTATTTTATCAATGAAATATGATGCAAAACAGAGAGATGACTACTGACCTTCTAACAGTATGAGTATCCCCAAGGCCAGTTGAAATAATGAGCAACCCATTTGTTGGCAAGGCAGTAAAAAGTTTTCGGACCCTTCTGTCCATGTTCTTCAAGATTGCCTCTAATTCTATGGAAATAGTGCATCTGGATTTCTTTTTTCCTTTGACAAATTTCTCACTGCAGGTTGTTAGTGCAACCATCTCTGCAGCTTGGGCATTCAAAGTTTCAGCATTTCTTGATTGTTTTTCATAATATGAATCAAGATCGGAAAATTGTGTCCAAACAAAGTTTACATTTTCATTTTTCACCTGAAAATGACAAATTCAAACAATTGAAATGAAACCAAAAAAGACATTTTCAACTGAAAGGAAACGAATCGCCAGCCTAGTAACTTGTCACTCCTAATATAAACATTTTTAAAGTCACTTCTCAGTTAGAGAAAACAGGAAGCCAGAAACCTCTTTTGCAGCCTTGGAAAGTGCATCATCATCTGAAAAAGATAAGATTGCATTGCATGATCCAGAAGCATAATGCTGTAAAACTTCCTTCTGATCAATAAGTGAGCATCTTTGTTCTTGATCACCCAAAAGTGAAACCAAATTTTGACGTGAAACAGAAGATGGCTTCCCAAATGCTGGCCCTGCAAGCATATAATCATTTTAGACTAACTTCACATTGTGTACACACCCAGAGAATGTCTTACAGTAGCACAGCTTCAATAATCGATATGCATATTATCTATTAGTACTTCAAATTCCTCCTATTTGGTCTCAATATTTGCCTGAGCAAGCATGACTACCTCTAAAATTTACTGCAGTCCTTTACTGCAAGTTACTGATACGAAAAAGTGCATTATAGAAACAAAGTTTCAAAATTGAGGAGATTAAAAACATACAAAAATTGTTAATGATAATCATACAACAATATTATTGATATAACTTCTATTTTTTCTGATCCAAAAAAGCGAACTTTAATTTTGAAAGAATTTGAAAAGCAAAAGGTATATCAGATGATATAGTATTAATTGTAGCCTACAAATGTGCAATGTGTAGAACTATGGCAGAAAGAAACTAATTATATTACAGTCCATGATTAACCAAAATAGGTCAATGGGACATAAAATATGATCAGTTATATAAAAGAGAAGTACTGGAGTAGAAAAACCTTAATTTAAGAATAGTAATGAAAAATGCAAAAGGAAAGCTGAACAAAGAAAGCAAGGAGTAAAACTAAAGTTATATTTTTAGTTCAACAAAAGAAATAAAAATAATGCAGAGTAATCTCTTTTATCTTTACAATCTAACATCCAGAAACTCATATCTGCCTCTTGAATGGCTTAGCTCTATTGTCGTCATTTTGATTATAACTGAACTTAATTTGAATACTAATGCTAAGAATATTTTCTACATTATAAATTGACATTGATTATTGTTGTACCCCAAATTAAAATTTTTGCTACACTTAGGCATTTTAAAGAAATGAGTCAAATTATTGTTAAAATTGTCAAAAAAGGTCAAAATTGGGGATTTGCATGTCTTGCATGAGGGTCATAAACTCAAAATTTTCAAAATCTAACAATCTGGGTTTGCTCAGAACGACCAATTCTACAAAACCCAGATTTTAGGTTTTTGGCCCCAAATTTTAGGAAAATTTCTATTTTTAGAAAAATATTCTAAAAATAGAACTTTTCTGGGTTTTTCTAGGTTTCTTTTGAAATAGATGCTGGCAAAATTTTCTAAAAATATAAAGTTTGGCTTCTAGGGTTCAAATTGATTTTGATTAGCTCAAAATACTTCCTCAAGTTTTAACAGGCTGGTCTAGTCAGAATCAGAAAATAATCAGTTTTGCCCTAGTGGGTCTAAACTGCTTTTTCAGAAGCTTTTTCAAGAGCTCCAAGGTCAATGGAGGTCAGTCAGCTACCAAGTGTCAAAGTCAAACAATCAAGCACTGAACAAAAGAAGTTGCTACCGAAGATCAAAGAATGGAGAAAGGGAGCTGTAAAAGTTGAAAAGTACAAAATTTTGGCTAAGTCTGGGAAATCAGGCGCCCCTGCCAATCATAAGCGCTCAGAGTTTTGTGCCTTAAAAAATTTTCATCCTTGACAATCGGAACAAAGGCTAGCACGTCGAACGAAGGAGAAAGTTGAAAATTGCAAAATAAAATCTAAGTTTGCCAGCCATGGGTGCCCTAGAAGGAAATAGGTGCCCAACTTTTCAAGTGTTCAAAATCTTCTCAGCTCCGTAGCGGATCCACCGACACAACCATCTAATCAACTAGTCATCTGGAATCGAAGATTGAACGGAGGAGTCTCAACGAAGAAGCTGAAGGCAAATCATGAAAATCATCAAAAATATTCTAAGTACGAAAATTTTGGGCGCCCCAGAGAGAGATAGGCGCCTAGGGTTTTGAAGCACCAAATTCAGCAGTTAGGGTTTGCAAATATGCTCAATCTTTTCAGAATCTTGCTAGCTTCGCAGTGGATATCTAAGCTTGATCATCAGATCACTCAGTTGACAGAAAATTTTGATTGAACAAAGGCCATAACATGAGGTCTCAAACTTCAAGGTGGAAACAAAGCCAAAAATGGCTAAGTTTGAAAACTTGGGCACCCCAGGGAGAGATAGGCGCCCAAGCTTTTGAGGTATCAGATGAATGAATTTTCAGTCACAACCCCCAGCATGACTTCTTCAGACTTGAAGCAACTCTTCAACGCAACTATCAATAGGTCTATCAGAGTAGGCAGTCAGCTGATATCAAAGACGAAGCTGAGTGATAAAGTCAAAGGAAAAATGAAGATTTCAAGAAAAATTCTAAGTCTGGAAACATGGGCGCCCCTGGAGGAGATAGGTGCCCAAGCTTTTGATCCCCTAAACTCAGCTTTCATAGGATGCAACTCCCAAGAGACCCCCCTCAGAATTCATCAAGGTATCCAGCGAATCTGATAGTCAGTCAATCGAGTCAATATAGCTCTCGGATTCGTGAAATCATCTAAAGGAGAGAAAATAGTGTTGAAATTTGAAGAACATAAAAAATGGCTGACATTGGTTTTGATGGGCGCCCCAGAGAGAGATAGGTGCCTATGATTTTGAATGCCAAGATGAAGTTTTTATCGAAAGTTGCCTCAAGACAAACTTCGTCAGATTCACTCAAGCTCTGCGATGGATCATTCAGTCGGTCAATCAGATCAACTTAGCATTTGGAAATCAAAATCAAAATGGGGTTAAAAAGTCAAGAAAAAGTGTGAATTTCATGAAAATGGCTAATTCCCTCAAGGGTGGCGTCCAAACTCTCATTCCTTAGACAAAATTTTCAAATTTTCAAAATTTCAAGAGAAGAGGAAAAGTGCCTAAGTTCGATGCACCTGAATTAGGGTTTATAGCTCTAAATTTAGGAATGAAAGCTGTTTTCAATCTAAAAATTTATTTAAGGCAGCCTTGTGCATTCATTCTTCATAATTTTATTTGCAGGTCATAAAGGCAAAAGAGAAGAAAACCAAAAAAATTCCTATTTCAGAGATTTGAAGGCTAAAGTTTGCTGATTTTTTAGAGTTATTCATAATTTTCAGATCAGGACACAAGGAGGCTTCTTTTTCTTTGCTTTTTTCTTCCAGGGCATCAATTTTTACAAAGAGGAGGTCAAGGTTTTCAATTTTCAGCGATCTGGGTCATATCAGTTCTTGCTTCTGGACAATTTTGAAGAAATTTTCCAAATTGCAACAGCTGTTTTTTCCCATGCATGTCAAAGAAAACTTCAAAATTTTCAACATCTGATCTTCTGGGTCCTTTTGAAACATACTTTTGAACAAAACTCAGGTCTCAACTTTCTCAGGAAAAAATTAGATTCTAGGGTTTGCTGCTTTTTGACTCAGCCTTCAGTATATTCAATATTTGATCAACTGGGTCGTTCCTAAATTTCATTTTGCACAAAACCCAACTCTTAGTTTTTTTGGTCAAAATTTTCAGAAATTAGGGTTTGCTGCTTTTTCGACCAGCCATCAAAATTTTCGAAAAAGATTGATTTGGGTCCTCTTACAATAAAATTTCCTACAAAACCCATATCTCAGATTTTTTTCAAAATATCTGTCCATTTGAAGAAGAAAAATCAGGAAGATAAAATTAGGGTTTGTGCAAAACTTTCCCAAACATAGTTAAGATCACAATCAATCTTCAAGATTTTCAGTATGTAGTACACTCCCATCGAATTCAAGATCAAGACAGTGCTATACCATGATTTCACCAAACTAGCTGGGACTAACTTGCACCACATCAAACCAGTGTTCAATTTGTGTGCTATGGAAGATGCAGGCAATGTTACAGTCAGGCACCTTGGTCATTCTGGACTACTTGCAGCACCATTGATTCACATTTCAATGCAAAGTCTAGAATTCGTAATTGCTTGTATCAAGCATTACAATCCAGCTACACGGGAGATTCAAACAACAAATGGAAGAGTGATTTGCAATCTCAAACCAGATATGATTGAAAAATGTTTCTCAATACCACCATGGTCAGAAAGTGTAACCATCTCCATGGAAGAATGTCAAAGGCTGTGGGAAATGCACAAGGAGAAATACAGCAAGAAAGTTGCACAAAAGTGGATGAAAGAAAAACATAAGACCTTGCCAAACAAAATTGGACGAGGAGAATTCAAGGTTGAGGTTGCCATAATGATCACCCTGCTCAACTGAATCACAGGTCAAGAGGATGCTACAAAGTTCCAACCATGGATGTTCTACATCATATCCCATATCACGAAGAAGACAAAATTCTATGATTGGCCAAAATTGATCAATGACAATCTTCATCACCATATAACTGAGTACTTCAAAATTCATGAGTTCCACATGGTTTCATATCTAGTCTATCTAGTGGCCTTTCTAGGAAAATTCAGAGGATTGAACACATCGGGAACTCTGAATGTGCAGCATGTCTACAACTATTACCCTCAGCTGGAATTCTCAGAGTCAACACATCATTACAAAAGGGTAAATGAGGCTTTCCTAATGTACATGGTGAGAGACCTAGACAATGAGTTGCACGTACGAATTTCATCAACTGTCAGGGCAGCAATGGCGAAGTAGGCAGATTGGTTCATTCAGTTTCCTACCTTCACCTACATCAGAGTGTATGGCTTCTCGAGTGCTCCAATCATATTGCCGAGGTACCCTTCAGATGAAGTGGTTTTCATGGAATTCCTAAGGCAAGTATATGAAGTTCACACTTTCTTGCGGAATCGAAAGAAGCCCGCCTTCAATTTTCCTTTTGAGTTGGAAATCTACAGATGTAGATCATCAGCAGATGCTAAATCAATGGGTGACGAGTTGTCTAAACTTGGTCTCAAGCCTTTCAGTGAGAGACGATCATACGACTCTCATGGTGTCTACGCATCCAGACTTGGTCAGAACTATGCTCATGTGCCCGCACTCGAAGATTTTTGGGTAATTGCAGAGATGAGTTTGAGGTAAGGAGGCGCAGTAACAACAGGGTTACTGTAATGTCCCCATTTTAGCCCTACGCTCTTCTTGAGGTTTTACCCTATTTCTGGAAACTCATAGGCTAAACAAAACTGAAAATTAGGGTTTCCTATTTTTTAGGAGGTTTCAGATGCAATTTTGAGGGCTTGCATGCATGGGTTTTCGATGCATGTTTGGTGGAGTTTTTTGGGTTTTCAGAAAGCTTCAGAATGGTGTATCATGCATCTCCATCTGATAACTTTTCCAGGCACTTACTATTTATAGTAAGTCATGTTGGCTTCTCAGTTTGTGCTCAGAAGGCGTTTGGAAACACTTACTATTTATAGTAAGTCATGATTACTGCTCAGTCGATGTTCAGATAATGTTGTGCAAACTTACTATTTATGGCAGTTGTATTTTTGGTAAGTCTATTTATAGCAGTATCCTTCTAGCAACAGCTCAATCATCTACAGTTCACATTTTGGGCAGTGTGCCTATTCAGTTGGTTTTTTGAAAGTTTTTGAAGTTAACTTACTATTTTTGGCATTGGCTATTTTTAGTAAGTCTTTTTGTGGCAATGTCTTCATTAGCAGTGTGGTGCAGTTCATTATCCATATTTTGGTAATATCTCAGTTTCCAGTTTGGTGATAATTGTCTCCTTGGACTAAGTTTTATACTTAGTTAAAATTGTGTTGTGAAGTTGTCCCCCACGCCTAGCTTAATAACTTTAAGTTGTTTGTAAGTTGGAGCCATAAAGTGATACATTTAATATTTTATTAAATGTTTATTCCGCATCTAAAGTGGGACGACTTGAAGGGGTTGAATGAAGAGTTTATTGTTATATTTTAAATGGTGCCTTTTTGGAAATAGGTGTCGCTTTTGGGAAGAGGAAGAGTTTTCTTTGGGAGTTACAAATGTTTCATCTCTTCTTGGTAAAGCTTATATATTGGTGCCTTTCTCTTTATATCTCATCTTGGAAATTGAATAGTAAGGTTATGCTGTTGGTTTGAATCCAGAACCTGGCTAAGGGGAAGCTTAGCGAATTCAATCCATCCTTCGGGCCTGCAACTATGGCTTCCTAGGTGGATCATCATGGCTGTATTTCACTTTGAAATACAGATGGAGCTTCAATTGTTTGAATCGAACAGGTTGCTGATGTAAAACCTGTTTTTGCAAGTTGCTGATTTGGCCTGGCTGAAGCTATTTTCTGTTCATAGCTTCAATTCAGATTTTGGTTTGGTTCTGGGTGTTAGCCCATGCTATTCTACTGTGGGGGGCACCCCTTTCTGCAAGTTTGCAGATTTTATCATTGAGTTTCTGATTTTTGGGAGAAGGTCGACCCTTCTTAGAGGTCGTACCTTCCTTCTTGACTACCTTGGGAATCGTGCCAACTGTTTCTGTCTGTTTTGGGCTCGTTTTCTCAATAGAGATTGGATGCCTAGCTCTTAGTTGTTGATTGGTTGTGGTTTGAGAGCTTTCCGAGCTGAATTGAAGAAGATACGTCCAATTTGGTGAATTCTCTCTTTGCTGATCTGATTTTCTGTATTTCCTATTTCTGATCAGATTAGTTTGAAATTGTTATAATGCTGTTCTAAGTTTCTTTCTATATCATTTTGGCATTGTAAATGTTAGAAGAAGTGATACTCTAACCATTGCTCATTTTGGGAATTCATGGTTGATACATTGCAGCTGTTTATTAATCGTTTGTAAACTGTTTAGTAGTACTAACAACAATTTGTTTGTTTGCTGCAATTTACTTTGTTGTATTCCCTCCACGTAATTAAGTGGTTGTGTGTATTGTATACCCCCCACAGTTTAAGTGGAAGAGAGGTTAATTGGCTGGCTTGCCACCTTTAAATGTTTGTAATAATCACACCCACGAAATAAGTGGAGTATTTCCATCGCTTGTGGATGCCTGCATCAGCAGAAGAAGTTGTATTTCAGTTTAATATCTAGCACTCCACCATATGTTAGCACCTCGCCTTGCAAAAGGATCTTGCGTGCACATTCTTGGTGTTGAGTTTAGCTCTCTATTTTCAATTGTTAATCAAGTTATTAGATCCTAGGGATCCTCTGACCATATGCCTGCCCCTCCTCCTTAAATGGTTTTAGGGCGCATTCTTGGTTAGAGTTGTTTGAGCTGTGTTTTGGTTTAGAGCTAATTCTTAACGAGTGCATGATTTGCATTGTTGTGACTGAAAATTAAAGGCAAAAATTAAGGGGTATATTTCAGTTACACTTCATCAAATGAAAGATTCCTTATCTGAAGATATTGAGGGATTATTCGATGATGATGGAGATGTACTTCTCCCAACATACACCCAGAATCAAATTGAGCAACAACCTCTTCCACAGGTCAATTGGTCCAGCAAAGAGTGCATTTCAATCAAAGAAAGGACAAACCGGGTCATAAAGAACAACAAGATTTTCTTTAGTCACAAGAGTAAGAAAGCGATTCCAAAAGCAGAGCCGCCAAGAATACAGTCATCTCTTCCTTCTTCAAGAGCACAACCAAAGATGAAAGTAAGTCAACCTCAAGTGGGTGTAAAAGGTAGCAAGACATCAAAGAAGGTAAAGAGAAAGTTGGATTTCTTAGGTATAATTATACAAGAACAGCCAATAGTGGTAGAAAAAGTCACTCCAGAAGAGCCAATGCCACAAGCAAAGGAGGTGCTCCTGAGTCCTGATTCTCCGCCATCACTGAGGACTTCTCCAATTCATATTGATTTGGAGGAAGAAGCAGAAGAAGTTGCAGCTGAACCTCCCAGTGAAGCTAGGAGAGACACCACGTCTTGGCTTGAGAGCTCCCTAGGAAGGAAGAGAAGGAGGCCTTCATATCAGTTAGACTTTGATGAACTTGACAATGTTTACCAGGAGGCTCCTAAAAAGAAAGCAAATAAGCAAATTCATTTTGAAAAGAATCCAGATGGTGAGATGGTTATGGAGACTGCCACGCCTCTAGAAAATAGAAATGTTGATGAAGTGGAGGTGAATGATTTCATAATGGTTAAGGCCAATCTTGGTAAAAACACCAGGCATACAGATGTCAGGTTGTTCAAAGTTGTAGCAAAGAATCTTCAAGATAGAGTGCTTAAAGATGGAGAGGATAAGGCAGTCCTCAAGGCTGAAATCCAGCAACTCAGGTTATACATTTCAAATCTTGTTCATGGCACTTCACGAGCTACTCAGTTGTTGCCCCAGGTTCTAGAGACACCAGCTGATCAGCAACAGTTGGGGCAGTTGGTGATATGTGGGAAACAAACACAGGAATGGATCGAGGAAATGATCACTAGAGGCATGGATATTCTAGCACAGATATATCAACTAAGGTATAATGCGCATAATTTACGCCAAGGCATCCAGGAACTTGAGCAATTGATAGCAGAGGTGAAACCTATGCACAAAATCATCATTGCAGATTTAGATACAACATATGGCTCAATGGTTTCCAAGGAACACAAGCGACAAATCCTTGCATGGAAAGAACGTCACCTCTTCAAGATGAGAACTTATGAAAGGATATCTGAGGAGTTTGTTGCATACAAATGAAGGGTTGTTGATGCTTTTGAGTTCATAAGAGAGTTTGTTGCAGAGATCCCTTGTCAGTATCGTCATGATGATGGTTCCTACATTGGACTTGACGAAGTACAAGTTGAGTTCCAAAATGTTGTTTGTGGTAGTGCCGGAAGGATGAGTCAGATTTCCATGTTGTGAGTGAGGTTCGAGAAAGCAGCCAATGAGGTTGAAGATTTTCTGAGATCAATTGCTTAAGGAGAAGAAATCTTAGAAAAGCGGAACTTTGCTATTGATAGTATTGATGCTCCTGATAGAGATACAATTTCCCACTTTTTGGTGGATGTGACTGAGATATAAAGCAACAATCTTCTAAAAGTTTCTTTCAGCTTTCTTTCTATTCTCATCTCAATGATTATCCATTCTTTGAAGGGCAAATATCAAGTTGTAATAGATGGCACTTTCCTTGTTTTTAGGTTTTCATAGATTGTTAGATGCTTATCCTGTTTTAGGTTTAGAAATAAAGTTTGCATGTTGGCAAGTCTTAGTTGTAAAAGCAAGGAGATTTTAGGGTTCCCTACTTCTCTGCTTATTTATAAATAAGGGCAGTCTTTGCCCAATTTTTTTTTACCGTGCTTGTGATAACAAATTGTTGAGCGTATTTTGCCTGCAAGTTGTTGTTTAGTTTCAGTTCACTTAGTGTTAGAGCAATCTTGCAAGTCTCTTCTAGTTGCAAGTTCTTGTTCAATTCATGTTACTTGTGTCAATGTATTTTGGTTGATCGCAAAACTGTATGCCTATTTTGCTACAATCCTGCTGTCCCAAAAGTGTAATCTTTTGTTTTTGAGATTTGGGAAAATAAAGTCTTGTGCCTGCTTTGCTGCCCTAATATAATGTCTCAGATTTCCGTTTTATATGTTACGCTTATATTGTTAGTATTTGGTAGCTTCAAGAGATATTTTTCCTTAATTATATCTTGCTCAAGGCAAGTCAGCCTTCATCTTTTATAAATAAAATGTATTTTCTCTAGGTCGGCCCTAAAGAGAAGGCCACCTAGTTTGGTATTTATAGAGGATGTTGTCCTCTCAATTTTAATCATCATTTCACTCACTCTCCAATTCGCATCTTCAACAGCAACAACAGTTCGCCTCCTAGCAGCAGATTCAATTCTAAGAAGAAGCGTCATCTTTTGAATTTCGCTTCAAGGAGAAGTGTCTCCATTCATTGTATTAGTCTCGGCCTTGTGTAGGGCCTGATTTTGTATGCAGTTTCTGCACTTATTATTCTGATATATAAGAGAATATTCTTTGTTGGGTTTTTCTCCCTCGAGTAGGAGGGTTTTCCTAGGGTAATCACTGTGTTCATTATCTATGTGTTGCATTTTCTGCTTGTTTGCATTTCTGATCCTAAAAACTAACATGGTATCAGAGCGGGTCTAGAGGAAATCCGATTAGATTTGACTAAGCAAAGTTTGCAGGGTATGAGGATGCTGAGATTGAGAAATTCCTGAGTTGATCATTATTCGAGGTTTGTGTTGCATATACCTGGGCGGTCCTAGCATAATCAGACATGGGAACCCCGTATTTTGAAATTGTGAATGCCATATGCTGTTTAGAGAGGGCATATGGACATAAGAAGTGTGGACTTGAGCTTACAATCTCAAAGTTTTTCAAACATGATACTTCATTAGGTGGCTACGTGGGAGTGTATGCTCTCATTTGATTGGATAATAGTTGCTGAGTCGGATTCATGAATTATTGCTAAGACAAACCTGAATCTTCAAAAGTTTCGAATGCCTACCAAACTAAGCGTGAACTTTATCAAAATGGACAAATGAACTACGCAGGAAATCTAAGCATAGTCATGAATTACCATACAAGTTTGGCGTGAATTTTTCGGACTCACCATGACCTAGGCAATTGTTGGAACCTGAGTGCCATTGCAATGTCCCCATTTTTAGCACTACACTTTCCAGTGACTGTTAGCCTATTCCCGGATGCTCGTAGGCTAGCCAGAGGCAGAATTAGGGTTTCCAGCTACCTGGAGGTTTCTTTTGAGGATTCAGGGGTTCGCATGTTGAAGTTTTGCAGATTGGTCGCAGGATTCTTTTTGGGTTTTCAGAGAGCTTCGCAATGGTATGACATGCAACTGAATCAGAGAACTTTTTCGAACTTACTATTTTTAATAAGTTAACGACAGTTGCATGTTGGATTTTTACAATTCGGATTCTGGATTCCTTCTGGGTTTTCAGAGATCTTCGCGACGGTGTGACATGCAACTGAATCAAAGAACTTCTCCGAACTTACTATTTTTAATAAGTTACGATGGTTGCATGTTGGATTTTTACAGTTCGGATTTTGGATTCCTTTTGGGTTTTCAGAGAGCTTCGCGATGGTGTGACATGCAACTGAATCAGAGAACTTTTCCAGACTTACTATTTTTAGTAAGTACGACGGCTGTTCAGATTGTGGTTAAAATGAGTTTGGAACAACTTACTATTTTTAGCAGTATGCTGTTTTTAGTAAGTTCTATTTTTAGCAATGCTATTTTTAGCAAGGTTTCTGCAGTTCAATTCAGTGGTTATATCTAGCAGGTCAATTGGAGCAGTTTTGTCTCCAACACCCTTGGTGCTATTTTTGGCAGTGTTTCAACAACTTGGTATTATGGCTATTTCGGGCAGGGCAGTATAGTCAGTTGGTCTCCAGCATTTGAGGTGATTATTTCGGCAAGTTTGATATTTGATGAGAATATTATTTTACCTGAAATATTTAAAAGGCATGTTTGGATGCCTTGGAGAAATAAGTGGTCAATTATATTTATATTTCACTTTAATAAAGTGTTTCACTTTATTATTATTTTGGATGCTATAATATACTTTATTGACATTTTAATAAAGTATAATACTTCTTGGAGGAGGACGACTTGGAGAAATGAAATGAAAATGACACAAATGAGCATTTTGAATTTGAGTTTGGTTTTGGCGTCCATTTGGAGGGAGATTGAATTTGAATTTGGAGCAGGAAATGTTATAAATAAGAGCATTGAGCTCTTAGTTCATTATCTTATATCTACAGTAATGTTATGCTGCCCGAATGGTTAGTAAGTTGCTTTGAGGAATGCATACCTCCTAGCTTTGGCTTGACTTCTTGCTTGAAAAATAGCAACTAGTTGAGATTTGATTGTTCTCAATCCTTGAGAATAGATTGAGCACATTGTAGTTGAGTTTCTTCCAGTTTTATCAATTTTGATGATGCTGGTGTGGTGCTTGGCTAAGGCACATTTTCGATCATAGCTCCTTGCACAATTTTTTGTTGGTTCTGGGTATTGGCTTATTGTTCAAGTCTGCCTAGGGCGCCCCTTTTTGCAAGTTTTCAAATTTTTTAGAGGTGATTTGGATTTTATCTTGATGGTCACCCTTTCTTGGAGGTTGTACTTTGCCTGCCATTGCAATGGGAAGCGTGCATAAAATATCAAAGGTTGTTTGCTGCTATTTCTTGGTTTGTACTTGGTCGCCCTTCTCTTATGCTTCCTTTGCACTTGATTTCACATCAATCGGAGGTGCTTTGACGAAGTTATGAGCATTTTGGTGATTCTAGGGCTTGCTAGTATGAATTTCTAATTCCTACAATTTTTATATCAGACCTGATATTTCAATCCCTTTTTACTATATTTCATATGCTGGATAGCTTGTACTTGTTTGGAGTTCATTTCCTAACATTCTGGAGTTCATTGGTTATCTATATCTCATTGTATTTGCAGATTGTTCATCGCATTGTACTGCTAAATCTGTAGTATTGATCAGCTCTTTACTTTCTGCACTTTATATTTTGTATCCCCACTTTTGTGGAAGAGACTGGTCATGCTCAGTCTATACTGTATTGCATTTGCATATTGTTGATCGGCTGAGCAGTCAACACACTCCCGCTGAATAAGTGGTCGAGTTGCATATTTACTTTCAGCATTGTACTTCTCTTTCTAGTCCTCCCGCTGAATAAGTGGTTGAGTTGATTGTTACTTTCAGCAATGTAATTTCTATCTTTCCAGTCCTCCCGCTAAATAAGTGGTTGAGTTGATTGTTACTTTCAGCAATGTAATTTCTATCTCCAGTCCTCCCGTTGAATAAGTGGTTGAGTTGATTGTATCTTCTTCCTATTACTCTTCCAGCAGTTTCAATTATGCTAATGATCCCCTTTCGAGTATGCTCTCAACCTTGCCCGCATTGGGATTTGGGTTGATCAGAGGAAAGGGTTCCCTTCAGTTGGATTGAGTTTTCATTAACGTTAACGGGTGAATTTAGTTGTGTTAAAAAATTGAAAAAAATTGCTCGATATATTTCAGCCATAGTTGAAAAAGCATGACTAGTTAATGATTGAGGCATTTCACCATTGCTAGCCGTGGGTATTGCAGAAAGGACTTGAATCTCAACAGTAGTCGACTTCACTTTCTAGGCAATTACCCTGTTACTTCTGTTGCCGTTTCAAATCGCACCTCTGGAATGTGCTTTGGAAACAGACAGCTATGTGCAGTAAACTGCTCTTCGAATTAGGAGGGGAAGCTCCCTCTTTTGCTGAGTTGCATAAAGAAAGTAAAATAAATTTAATTACGCCTATCTTTTTGGTTCAGCTGCGGGAATACAAGGTTATAGAACACTAGATGTTGCAGCTGAGGTTTTCCCTTTAATGAAACTAGATAGCTACAACTTAACCTATGCTTAAAACGTTTCTATCCTCTCAAATAAACGCAAAGCAACAAAGTTTAGAAATGGACGAGATTGATTTTCTAACAAAGATACTTAAACAAACTTTTCTTCAACATACATCTAAGGCAAGCTGAAAAAGAGATCATAAAAGTATTACTCAAATATGAGACTTTATTTCGAGGGCAGCAAAGCAAGCTTCAAGATTTTATTTCCTCATACTTCTAAAACAAAACAATAAACGGAAATTTGAGATATTTATATCGAGGGCAGCAAAGCAAGCTTCAAGATTTTATTTACTCAAACTTCTGGAACAAAGATTACAATTTCGAGACAGCAAGTTGTAGCAAAAATATTTGCAACATGTGATCAACCTGATTATAATTGACACATAACACATGCACTAAAGAAGGATTTGCAGCTAAGGGGGCATGCAAACTTGCTCTTTACACAAAGTGAACTGACACTAAACGATAACAAACATGAAGGCATAAGCTCAGTGATTTTCTTATCACAAGCACGGTTAAAGAAAAATGAGCAAACACTGCTCTTATTTATAACTAAGCAGAGGAGTAGGGAACCCTAAAATCTCCTTGTTTTTACAACTACTGCTTGCCAACATGCAAACTTTATTTCTAATCCTAGAAAAGATAAAACATCTAAACCCTAGAAAGCATCTAAAACGGAAACTGCCAACTCGTGACAACTTGTTACAATTGTTTTCTTTCTATCCTCAAAGAATGGATAAGAATTGAGACAAGAATAGAAAGAAAAGGTGGAAGAAGCTTCTAGAAGAAAGCAGATTTTAAATCTTGATCACATTCGCTAAAAAGCGGGCAACTTCATCTGTGGTGGGAGTATTGATGCTATTAATAGCAAAATGCCATTTTTCCAAGATTTCTTCGCCATCTGCAATAAATCTCAAGAAAATCTTCACTCTCATTAGCCGCTTTCTCGAACTGTGCTGACATCATGGAAATCATCTTCATTCTTCCAACGCTTCCATTGCTGCCATGCAAGACACTCTGAAACTCTGCTTGGACTACGTCAAGCCCAATGTATGAACCATCCTTAAGGCAATACTAACAAGGAATTGCTGCAACAAATTCTCTGATGAACCTAAGAGTATCGATGACTCTTCGTTTATATACTGCAAACTCCTTAGATATTCTAACATATGCATTTACCTTGAAAATATGACTTTCTTTCCACTCCAGGATCTGTCTTTTGTGTTCTCTTGCCATTGTAGAGCCACAAGCCATCTCTAAATCTGCAATTATGATTTCGTGCATAGGCTGGAACTCGGCTATCAACTACTCAAAATCCTAGATACCTTGACATAAATCATGAGCTTTGTATCTCAACTGGAAGACCTATGTTATAATTTCTTTTCCTTTGACGATGACCTCTTCAGTCCATTCTTGAGTTTGTTTTCCACAAATAACTAACTGCCTCAACTGCTGCTGATCAGCTAGTGTTTCTAAAACTTGTGGCAGCAACTCTGTTGTTTGTGAGGTGCCTTGAATAAGATTTGATATGTATAACCGGAGTTGACGATTTTCAGCCTTGAGGGCTGCCTTGTCTTCTCCATCCTTTTGCACTCTTTCTTGAATGTTTTTAGTCACCATCTTTAACAAACTCATATCAACATGTCGAGTACTTTTACCAAGGTTTCCTTTGACTATTATGAAATCAACAACATCCACCTCATCCCTGATTTTATCTTCAAGAGGCGTAGCTGTCTCTATGACCATTTCACCCTCAAGATTCCTCTCGAAATGCATTTGTTTCTTGCCCTTCCTTTTGGGTGCTTCCTGATATATACTGAGGTCATCATCAATCACCTGATACGAAGGCTTTCTTCTCGTCCTTCCCAAAGAGCTCTCAAGCCAAGATGTGGTATCTCTACTAACATCCAAGGGAGGAATACTTGTAACATTGGCCTCTATCTCCTCGTCTTCCAAATCAATGTGAATTTGCGAAGACCTAGGAGATGGTAAAGAGTCTTGTATCAAAGGCTGATTTTGTACTTCTTCTTGAAGTATGGGCTCTGGTGGAGGAACTTTTGTTTCAGCTATAGGCTGCTCTTGTATAACAATTCCTGTGTAGTCCAACCTCCTCTTGGCACTCTTTGCTGATTTACTGCCCTTTGTAACCTCCTAAGACTGAACTTTTCCTTTCATCTTCGTTTGAGCTCTTGAAGAAGAGAGAAGAGATGAATGTTTCTTTGTCGGCTCTGCTACCGGAATGGACTCCCTCTCTTGAGGATTAAGAAAGTCTTACTGTACTCTACCACTTGTCGTGTCCTTTCTTCCACTGTAGTGCATTCTTTGTGATCCCAATTGACTTGTGGAAGAGGTTGCTGTTCAACCTAATTTCTAGTATAGGCTGGGAGAATTACATCCTCGTCATCATCTGATAACCTTTCAATGTCTTCTGATAAACAATCTTTCATTTGATGAAGGGTGAGCCTACTATTACTTCTTCTTCGCACCTCATACTCGTCTCTCCAATTAGCCCAAAAGTCTTTAAGTGCAGGCACATGAGCATAATTCTGACCAAGTCGAGCTGCATAGAAGCCATGGGGATCATAGGATCGTCTCTCGCTGAAAGGCTTGAGACTAAGTTTATCTAACTCATCACCCATTATTTTAGGTTCTGCGGATGATCTGCAAGTGTAAATACCTAAAGCAAAAGGAAAGCTGAAGGCTGGTTTCTTTTTGTTACGTAGACGAGTGTGAACACTTGATACTTGCCTGAAGAATTCCATACACACTACTTCATCTAATGGATACCTCGGTAACATAAGAGGAACTCCTGAATAACCGTACACCCTTAGGTAAATGAAGGTGGCAAACTGAATAAATCAATCGGCCCATTCTGATATTGCAGCCCTGGCAACAGATGAGATGCGAACATGTAGCTCGTTGTCCAAGTCACGCACTGTGTAGATTAAGAATGCTTCATTCACCTGTTTGTAATGATGTGATGCAGCAATGAACTCCAATTGAGTGTAATAATTGTAGACATGTTGAACATTTAGAGAACCCTCCATGTTTAACCCTCTAAATTTATCCTGATAGGCAACCAAGTAGACTATGTAGGAGACCATGTGGAATGCATGTCTATTGAAATATTCAGTTATTTGATGATGTAGGCATTCACTGATCAATGTAGGCCAGTCATCGAACTCAGTTTTTTTCATTATGTGAGGTATAACGTAGAACATCCAAGGCTGAAACTTTGTTGCATCTGCTTGACCAGTAACCGGGTTGAGTAGAGTGATTATTATAGCAAATTCGTCCTTGAACTCTCCTCTCCCGATGTTCTTTGGCAATGTACTGTATTTATCTTTCAGCCACCTTTGTGCAACCTTCTTGCTGTATTTATCTTGATGCTCTTCCCATATCCTTTCACATTCTTCAATGTTGATGGTAACACTTCCAGGCCATGGTGCGATGGAGAAGCATTTCTCAATCATGTCTGGCTTTAAGCTGCATATGACTCTTCCATCAACTGAGTGGATTTCCCTTGTGGCTGGATTATAATGCTTGATACAAGCAATTATGAACTCTAAACTCTGTACTGAGAAAGGTATGGACGCTGCTGCGAGAAGACCTAAATGGCCAAGATGCTTGATGGTGGTGTTGCCTACATCGTCCAAAGGACGTAGATTGAATACTAGCTTAATATGATGCAAGTCAGTCTCGGCTGTCTCTATGAAATCATGGTACAATGCTGATTTCATCTTGAACTCTGTAGGAGTGTACTCCATTCTGCAAAACTTAAAGATTGACAGTAAACATGCCTAGGTTCTGACAATTTTTATGGAACTTTCTACATTTAGCTTGCTGATTTTTCTTCCTCCAATGGATGTAATTATGGAACTTTTTATGAGATATGGGTTTTGATTAGAATTTCGTTACAAGCCGACCCAGATCATCCGTTTTTGAAAATTTGAAGTGAAGACTGAAAAAGCAGCAAACCCTAATTTTCTTCAAAAAGCAAAAAAAGCTGACATCTGGGTATTGTTCTTGAGCATATTCTGGATGAACCTAGTTGATTAGATTTTGCAAACCCTGACTTCTGACTGAAAAAGCAACCACTTTAAGTTTCTCTGAAAATGTTGTGATATGGGTTTTGGCCAGAAGAAGGTTTAGTATAGACCCAGAAGATTAGAAATGGATGAATTTGAAGTTTTCTCTGACATGCAAAATAAAAGCAACTGCTGCAACCTTGAAAAAATTCTTCAACAATTTGTCGAGAAAATGGAACAAATATGGATCAGCTTGCTGAAAATTGATAGTAATGGCCTTCTCCTTCACAAATTTGATGTTCTTGATGAAGAATTATGAAAAAGCAAGCTTTCTTTGAGTGCTGATCGGAAAATTTTATGAAAAACCAACAAGTTAAGGTTCTTGAATCTTGAAGAACATAGGTTTGAAGTTGCTGCTCTATTTCTCCTTGAAGGCACGTGCAAGAAAATATGAAAAATAATGCATAGAGATGCCCTTAAATAAGTTTTTGCTTTGAAAACAGCTTCTCAAAACCCTAATTTGAAAAACCCTAAATTTAGCTCATGCCTTGAGCAAAGGCGTTTTTTTCTTCTCTTTGAAAATTTCATAATTTCTCAAAAATTAACTAAGGCATGAGAAGTTGGGCGCCCCTCTTGAGGTATGGCGCCCAATCTCCCCAGACTTAGCCACTTTTCCATCATTTTCGCCTTCTGTTCATTTTTCAACCCTGTTTCAGCTTTATCTCCCGGCTTCTTGATTGATCCGACGAACGAATTGAACATTCCATTGCGGAACCTGATCGAATCTGACAATATGATTCTGGAGACATCATCTGCTAAAAACTTCATTTGTCCCTTCGAAATGTCAGGTGCCTATCCTTGATAGGGGCGCCCACTTTCTCCAGTGTTAGCCATTTTTATGATCTTCAAATTTATGCTTGTCTTCTAACCTTCAGATGAATTCATGATTCTAGGCACTGTGTTGATCAGAACGACTGGCTGACAAATTCACTGGATAGCTAAGATGATTCTAGAAGGGGTCTTCTAGATAACTTATCTACGGAAATTGACTTATGGTGGCTCTAAACCCTAGGCGCCCTTCTCCTTCAGAGGCGCCCATGGCTTCCAGAGTTAGTTTTTATTCTGTGTTTTCACAGTTGCTTCCAACTTTTGCCATTTCTCACACTTTTTCTCCTCTGTTCGCATTGTGACATCTGACGACTGCTGAGTCTGTCGGACGAGCTGACAAATTCGTTGGAAAGCTGGGTCTAGTTTGAGGAAGTTCTGTTGGAGGAGTCTTCTGCAAATTTGATCATCTGATACCTCAAAATTTTGGGCGCCCTTCTTCTCCAAACTTAGCCACTTTTACTAACCTTTTATCTTCAGAGTTTAAAACCACCTCTCCGTGACCTCTGTTTGTCTTGGATTTGCCGATGACTAGATGATCTAACGAACGTGTTGACTGATTCGTTGCGGAGCTAGGATGATTCTGAGCAACATTGGCCTGGAGGCAGAAACCCTAATTTTGGCTTTTGACCTCTTGAAAAGCTGGGCGCCTTTCTCCTTCAAGGGCGCCCATGGCTGGCAGTGTTAGAAAAATTTATCAACTTTTCAGCTTTTTGCCTTGTTTAACGTGCCACCCTTGTGTTTGACTACTGGAATGAAAAATATTCTAAGGCATTGAAGTATGGGCGCCTCTTCTTGACTGGGGCGCCTGAAGTCTCTAGACTTGCACAAAATTTGGCATTTTTCATTTTTTCAAACTTCCTTTGCCTGTTCCTCGTTCTTGGTGCACGTTGTTCATTGACAACCTCTGTTGATGCTTGAATGTTTGATTCTGACACCTAGCAGTTGTCTGACCTCTGTTGATGACCTTGGATCTCCGAAAAAGCTTCTGAAAAAGCCAAATAGACCCAGTAGGGTAAAACTGATCTTTTTGTGATTCTCACTACACCAGCCTGATGAGGAAGTATTTTAAGCCAATCAAAATCAGTCTTAACCCTAAAAACCAAACTTTCTATTTTTAGAAAAATTTACAAGTATTCGTTTCTTAAGAAACCCAGAAAAAGTTTCTATTTTTAGAAAACTGCTAAAAATAGAAATTTTCCTAAAATTTAGGGATGAAAAACTGAAATCTAGGTATTGTAAGTTTGATCATTTTGAACCGACCTAGATTGCCTGATTTTGAAATTTCAAAGTTTTTGACCCTCATGCAAGACATGCATAACCCCAATTTTGACCTTTTTGATAGATTTAATAGTGTTTTGACTCATTTCTTCAAAATGCCTAAGTGAAGCGAAAATTTTAATTTGGGGTACAACAACTTCCTTATCTGCTGGTTGCAAGTTGTGGTATCATCTAATCTCCATTACAAAGAAAACGAATCGATATCAAACCTGTTGGGTTATTGTTGGAAGCATTTAATTGAATTGTTGGTCAGCGAATCAAGATTTGTTGTTCTCTAATTACTGTGGTTGTTAAGCAGTTTTATTGAACCCGTAAATGTGAAAGAAAAAATTCTTAATGTTGGGCGGTTATCAAGATGATATCCAAGTTACTAAAGCTCAATGGACATTCTGGAGATTGAATAAAATCTTGGGGCTGAGTCTTCATTATCAACTGGAATGTATATACAGGAAATTAAAGGAACGAAGGTCCGAGATGGTTTGGCAAGATGTTGGTGACAACAGTTGGTATGAAAACATGATGAGGGTAAATTGATGGCAACATTTTGTGAATGTGGTGAAGATCAAACACCGCTATAGGTCTAGCTCAATGGTGTACCAACATTAAAGAGATAAGTATTTTATGTTTGTACCTCTGAATAATGTTGATTTAAATAATCATGTAGTTAATAATAATTCATGCAATAACATTGGGAATAGTGAATCATATATGCTACCAGCATTGGTCTGTATATTCCTCTTCGGGGTAGTTTGATTTTATGAACTATTGTTAATCTCTTTAAAAATAAATGTAGGATGGATCAAGGAGCAAAAGGATGATGAGAGGTTGCATAAGAAATTCGAAGGGAGGAAGAGCTTGAGGCATCCTGTGAGGAAGTCATGCCGGCTAGAGAAATGAACAAACATGGAGACATAGCTTGCAGCCTTGGGACTGACTTGGTGGTGCATAACTCTCATGATTCTTCACTGGAGACATCTCTCGAGGGCACAAGGTTGGGTCAGCCTTGGATAAAGAATTTGCATCAGCAAAGAAGATTGAGAAAGATGAAGACACTAAACAACGGAGAACCTATGCAGATTGTCATTGCGATCAGTCACTTCGAAGAGGAGGAAATGACATTCAGAGGGAGTTAAATTCCGAGAATTCAAGGCACGAGTTGAGAGCATGTCCGAGAAAAGGATTAAGAATCTGAGATTAGTCAATGGAGGGGAGTTCAATTCCAGTGGATTTATTTGCAATCACTGAGGCAAGGATCAAGAGGGAGTTTTATGACTCACTGAGAAGAAGTGAAGGTGTCAGCTAAGTGGGTTGAAGTGATGCAAGGCCAGGTGCTAAAGTCATTGGAAGACCTCTTCAGCTGTAGAGAATAGAATTGCACAAGACCGTCAATCTAGATTTGACATTGGTAGCTTTGCAAACCTATTCAGAATAGGGGGATCTGGGATGAGGTCAAGAAGGACAGTCCTGAACTCTCGCAAGTTAGTAGTGCCAGAGGTGTGCATTGGAAACCATTCCTCTAAGGCAAGCATTGTAGGCAATCTTGGACGAGGAGGTCAGGAGGTTGATGCAAGTACTTGGAGCTTCAGAGAGAGTCACATCATCATGAAGATTTGTTGTAATGTATATTTCTCTGAGATGGAGAAATATGAGGTGAAAGCCCCTGTAGTGTATATTTCTCTGAGACGGAGAAATATGAGGTGCAAGCCCTTGTTCATCTTTGAGACTGAGATGAGACGTCATGTTGAGAGACTCCATGATGACATCACGTTGAGGGACTCCATGATGAACCCTTGTACATCTTTGAGACTGAGATGCATTCTTTCCACACATGGGAGTAGCCATTGTGGACGTCATGTTGAGAGACTCCATGACGACATCACGTTGAGAGACTCCGTGATGAACCCTTGTACATCTCTGAGACTAAGATGTGTTTCCTTCCACACATGGGAGTAGCCATTGTGGACATCATGTTGAGAGACTCCATGATGACATCACGTTGAGAGACTCTGTGATGAACCCTTGTACATCTCTGAGACTGAGATGTGTTTTTCACAAATGGATGTAGCCATTATGGACATCATGTTGAGAGAATCCATGATGAACTCTTGTACATCTCTAAGAGTGAGATGTGGTTTTCCACAAATGGGTGTAGGCATTGTGGGTGTCAGGTTGAGAGACTCCATGACGAAGATATCTGGAAAAAATACCTCCCTAGCTAAGAGGGGCTGTTAGTGTTTGGCAGCTTCGGGAGATATTTTTCCTTAATTATATTTTGCTCAAGGCAGGTCGGCCTTCATCTTTTATAAATAAAATATATTTGCTCTAGGTCGGCCCTAGAGAGAAGGCCACCTAGTTTGGTATTTATAGAGGATGGAGTCCTCTCAAATTTAAATCATCATTTCATTCACTCTCCAATTCGCATCTTCAGCAGCAGCAACAGTTCGCCTCTAAGAATAAGTGTCATCTTTTGAATTTTGCTTCAAGGAGAAGTGTCTCCATTCATTGTATTAGTCTCGGCCTTGTGTAGGGCCTGATTTTGTATGCAGTTTCTGCACTTATTATTCTAATATATAAGAGAATATTCTTTGCTGGGTTTTTCTCCCTTGAGTAGGAGGGTTTTCCTAGGGTAATCACTGTGTTCATTGTCTATGTGTTGCATTTTCTGCTTGTTTGCATTTCTGATCCTAAAAACTAACATATATGATCTCTATTTCAGCTTGCATTGAAATTTCAGTAAATGTGCGTTGAGATAGATTTTGTTTAAGTATTTGTGTCAAAGAGTCATTCCTCATTCATTTCTAACTCTCATGCTCTGCATTTACTTGAGTAGTTAGAAACGTCATTAGCGTAGGCTTAGTCATGGTTGAACTTCCAAAAGAGAAAATCTCAGCTACGACGCTTGAGTTTTATAACCTTGTGCTTTTAGCTAAACAAAAAGCTAGGAAAATTAGTTTTAATTTACTTTCTTAAGCAACATCAGCAAAGAGGGAGCTTCCCCTCCTAATTCGAAGAGCAGTTTATGTGTGTATAGCTTTCCGTTTCTAATTCGCATACCAGTGGTGCGAATTGAAACGCCAACAATTATGTTATTTCAATGTTTAATTTAAATCTGAACAGCTTTATGATTATTTACATGTATCAATTTCGATTTGGCAAATGGTATTGATGAACCTTGTGATCATAGGTACATGGGCTGTTGAAGACTTGGGGGAAAGGGTGAGCATGAAATAAGTCATTGGCTGTATGATAAGATTGTAACAATCTAGTGTCAACTTGCTGGCAAATTGGTTCGATTGCATTCCCTTTGTTGAAGATAGATAGCTAGGTTAGATATAAATGATGATTGCATTTATGCATCATCATCATTTATATCGAACTCTCCAAATTCTAAGTATAGGTTTGTGATCTACATTGGAAGAATATAAATGATGTATATTCAGATCGCACTAAATCAAAATGCATACATATTAATTATGTTTGATTATTAAGAAGGCTAATCATCGGTTGATATAAACGAAGGGACTAACAATGAAAGACACGTCCGCTCATAGGATATGTCGCTCATGAGACGTGTCTCATGAAGACGTCTCTCATGAGATACGTCTCTTGAAAGACGCGTCTCCCTATCTTGGGTCGTGCCCTTCCCCACCCATATTTATGGGAGATCCGATCCTCAAAGCACATAATCGAAATCAATAAATTACTCTGCTCTTCAGGATCGAAAATATAAATCAGAATCTTTCTGACTTAGGACTCCATAGATACAACAGAATTATCTTGACATCAACCTTTTATTTCTAGTTCAGATTTCAGAGGATATAATCTGATAGATTTAATCAAATTTAACTTGAAGTCTGGCCTTTCTCTACAACTCACCGGAGTATTGTTTGTACTAGGAATAAAAAGGAACCTAATATCCATTTCTGCTCTTGAAGACAACGGATATAGGGTTACCTTTATGGATGGAAAAGTTCTGGCATGGCCAAAGAACTCAAATATAAAGAAAGCACAAACTATAGGAGTAAGACAAGGATATCTCTACAAACTGTGCACGGATTCTAAACAAGCTCTTATTCATGAGACCTCAGACTCAAATGAATTTGGCATCGAAGATTAGGACATCTTCACTTCCGCACCCTACCTTCTGTAGAAAAATGAGTAACAGGATTGCCCAAACTAAAACAAATCCATGAAGGAACATGCAGAAGGTGTGCCCTAGGAAAGAATACAAAAGGAACCTTCCAAAATAGTTTGAGTAAAACCAAAAATGTGTTAGAACTAGTACACTTTGACTTATGTGGACCCATGTTTGTACCCTCCATGGCGGGATTCTTATATTATGTAATATTTGTAGATGACTTCTCTAGGAAGACCTGGATATATTTTCTTGAGTGTAAAGACTCAATAGAAATCCTTAAAAGGTTTAAGGAGTTCAAAACACTTACAGAAAACTTCTTCGGGAAGAAAATCAAAATCATAAGAACAGATAATGGGAAGGAATACACCTCAAAAATCTTTAAGGAATTTTGTGTAAATGTTGGGATTAAGAGGGAGTTTACTGTAGCCTACAACCCTCAACAAAATGGTGTTGCTGAAAGAAAAAATAGAACTATTGTAGAAGTTGCTAGAGCAATGTTGTTTGACCAAAACATTGAAACCCCATTTTGGGCAGAAGCCTCGAGGACAGTTGTCTACATCCAAAATAGATGTCCCCACTCACATCTAGATAACAAGACTCTTGAAGAAGCATTTAGTGGTATAAAACCTGACATAAGTCACTTAAGGATCTTTGGTTGCCCTGTCTACTTTCATGTACCTAAGGAAGAGAGATCCAAACTAGAACCTTCTGGAAAGAAAGGGGTATTTGTGGGATATAGTGAAACCTCCAAAGCCTACAGAATATACATATCGGGGCAGAAACAAATTGAACTGAGTAGAGATGTCATATTTGAGGAAGACATTGTCTTTAAAAGGGCAAAGAGCTCAAGTGAGATAGAAATTCAAGAGTCCCCTAAAGTCTTAGAAGAGGAGCCTGCTCCTGAGATTCAAAGGGAGTATCCTGAAGAAATCTTAAGTGAAAATCAAACTGCTCCAAAAGAGAATCCCAATGACAATAGCAAGAAGAGACCACTTTGGGCTAGGAAGATGATTAAAGAAGCTGAGAATAATATAGCACCCAAAGGAATTTTTAGAGAAAGTAAGAGACCCAAAAGGTTCTCAAGCTATGTTGCCTTAATGAATGAGATCATTAGTTCAGAACCTACTAGTGTTACGAAAGCTTTCAAACATCAAGTGTGGAAGGATGCAATGACGGAAGAGTATCAATCCATTTTAAAAAATGATGTATGGGATATAGTACCTAGACCAAAATAGAAATTTGTTGTCTCTTCCAAATGGCTCTTCAAAATCAAACATGTTGCTGATGGCAGTATAGAAAAACACAAGGCACGTTTTGTGGCCAGAGGTTTCTCACAAAAGGAAGGTATTGATTATGAAGAGACATTTGCACCTGTTGCTCGGTACACCTCTATGAGAGCAGTAATAGCTATTGCAGCAGCGAAAGGCTGGGAGATCCATCAAATGGATGTGAAAACTGCGTTCCTGAATGGGACCATTGAAGAAGAAGTCTATCTAGAGAAACCTGAAGGTTTTGTGATACATCAAATTGACTCACATGTATGCAGATTAAAGAAAGCTCTATATGGACTTAAACAGGCTCCCAGGGCCTGGTATGAAAGAATTGACAGCTATCTCTTGGGACTAGGATTTTCCAAGAATGATGCAGATCCAAATCTCTATTTTAAGGTAATTAAAGGTGATATGCTAATAATAATTTTATATGTTGATGACCTGCTGATAACAGGAGAAGATCACCTTATTGATCAAGGTAAAAAGGACCTGACTTCAGAATTTGAAATGAAAGACTTGGGCATTTTACATTACTTTCTGGGGTTAGAAGTCTGACAGAAATCAGATGGCATCATCCTAAATCAAGGAAAATACACTATTGATATTCTGAAGAGATTTGGGATGTTGGACTGTAGACCCATGTCTACACCTATGGAAACCAACTTACACAAATTGAAAGAAGCAACAACAGAATCAAAATTTGCAGATCCTACTCTCTATAGACAGATAATTGGATCATTAATGTACTTGGTTAACACCAGACCAGATATTTGCTATGCAGTGAATGCCCTAAGCCAGTTCATGTGTGAGCCAAAGGAAATTCACCTTGTTGTTGTGAAGCACATATTGACCTTCAAGGTACTATTGCATATGGTCTTAAATACATAAATGACCAACTAGATTTACATGGATACTCTGATTCAGATTGGGCTGGAAGTGTAACTGATCGGAAAAGCACATCAGGATGTTGCTTCAGTTTAGGATCGGCTATGATCTCTTGGATCAGAAAAAAACAGTCTTTAGTGGCACAAAGCTCGACAAAAGATGAATATATTGCAGCCTCTATGGGGGCAAGAGAAGCAGTATGGCTCCGGAAATTGCTTGTAGGACTATTTGATGAGCCCTGGAATCCTACTAGTATCCATTGTGATAATCAGAGTTGCATTAAGCTTTCAGTAAATCCAGTATTCCATGATAGATCTAAGCATATTGAGATCCCTTACCACTATGTAAGAGACATGGTAGAAAGGAATGTGATCCAGTTGGAGTACATCAGTACAAATGATCAAACAATAGACATTCTCACAAAAGCCTCTCTCCAGAGTTAAAGTTGAACACTTCAGGAAGAAATTTGGTATGGTTGAAATGTAATTTGTTATTGAAATTGAGATTCAAATTGTTTATTTTGTACTAATGTATTTAAAAGATGTTTAATGTGTAAACTCTTTTGTCATGTGTGTGACTCCATGACTTTATGGGCCCTCTCTCCCCCTATGTACATTATTGAAAGGTGACGATCTTTCTAATAATGAACACTTGTATTTGACATTGTAAAGTGACGACTCTACAATGATTAGTTGAACTATCATGATAGATATCATGGACTTGATATCTGTGGATATGTCATGACAGTATCTTATGGACATTTTGATAGATATCATGAGACTTGATATCAATTTGAAGATCATTATGGTCCTTATTCATGGTGCATATGTATACATATCCGTGGACATGCCATGATTTATTATGGTAGACATCATGGGACTTGATGTCAAGTGCACATACCATAATGAAGATGTGTTATGAAGAATGTCATGTGACTTGACACTTTTAGTATACCATATCTTCTGATATCACGTGTAAGGTGATATCACTTTATACTTGTTTTGGAGTTATCTTCCCTAGCTAAGAGGGAGTGTTGAAGATAGATAGTTACGGTTAGATATAAATGATGATTGCATTTATGCATCATCATCATTTATATCGAACTCTCCAAATTCTAAGTATAGGTTTGCGATTTGCATTGGAAGAATATAAATGATGTATATTCAGATCGCACTAAATCAAAATGCATACATATTAATTATGTTTAATTATTAAAGAGGCTAATCATCGGCTGATATAAACGGAGGGACTAACAATGAAAGACACGTCCACTCATAGGACATGTCGCTCATGAGACGTGTCTCATGAAGACGTGTCTCTCATGAGATACGTCTCTTGAAAGACGTGTCTCCCTATCTTGGGTCGTACCCTTCCCCACCCATATTTATGGGAGATCCGATCCTCAAAGCAGATAATCGAAATCAATAAATTACTCTACTCTTCAGGATCGAAAATATAAATCAGAATCTTTCAGACATAGGACTCCATAGATAAAACAGAATTATCTTGACATCAACCTTTTATTTCTAGTTCAGATTTCAGAGGATATAATCTAATAGATTTAATCAAATTTAACACCCTTCATACCATGGCAGTGTCCTTTTTGTTTAAGTGTTATGCTATTATCTTTGCCAGCCTTTGTCAAGTGTGTTATGGTCATCATGGTTGTAATGTCCCCATTTTAGCCATACGCTCTTTGGTGACTGATAGCCTATTTTCAGAAGCTCGTAGGCTTGTCAGAGGTAAAATTAGGGTTTCCTATTTTATAGTAAGTTATGATACTGCTCAGTTGGTGTTCAAAGGAAGTTTTGCAAAACTTACTATTTATAGCAGTTTTCTATTTTTGGTAAGTCTATCTTTTAGCAGTATCATTCTAGCAACAACTCAATCATCTGCAACTGACATTTCTATTATGGGCAATATGGTTGGTCAGTTTGAAGAGAACTTACTATTTTTAGTAAGTATAATTGTGGTAGTGGTATTATTAGCAACATTAGTGTAATGTCTCTTACCCGGTTTTCCCTAAAATTCGCTTGTAGATTAGGTTTAAGGTTTCTTCTTTTCCAAATAAATGTTCTCCTAATGCAATAACCCTAGATTGGAATCCTGTATTCACCATATTAACAACATTTATGTTAGCATTATATCTAGATATCCAAAATATAAGCATAATCACAAAAGTAATAATGATGACAGAAGAGGAATGGCATGGGTAGATCCTCCCGAAGCTATCCATCTAAGCCCAAGGGCACAAGCATCTCCTCAAGACAACCCACCCCTTGGCTCCGAGCTGAACATCCAAACTAAAACCATTCCATATTCGAAGTGGCATGCTTAGTGGAAACACTAGTACCTATTTTCTCTACCCATGCCAACACCTCGGAAGACACTTGACTTATTGGGGATAGTCGGGGGAACGGATAAGTGGCCCGAGCCTACCACCCCTCCATGGCCGAAGCAGACTATGAGTGGAACCCCCACCCCTCCATGGCCCACCCAGGCCTTGGGATTGGGCGGACTATGAGTGGAATTTCCACCCCTCCAGGGCCCATCCCTGCCTTGGGTTCCGGGGACAGACTTAAGTGGGATTTTTAGGCACCACTTCCCTCACACCCTTCCTCCCAATAAGCTTGCAAACACAAGGAAGACAATCTTTTAGCAATCAAATACATTTGCTTTAATTACTAATTCTTGAAGTCAATATCAACATCATTATCATCATGATAATATTAAAGAAAGCATTACGCCAATAATCAGACTAGCAATATTTGTTTCTTATATTCAAAATATGCTAAATATTATTGCTAAGTGAGTACATCACCTGAGTTGTTGTATCTCTCCACGTTTTTTGATTCCTTACTCGCCTCCTTCAACCTTACACATGATTGATCATAGGATGAGGACAATTCATAAATATACATAATCTACTTATGTTTATATTGAAGAGTCAGCATTACTTATAAGGCTTAATAATTGTTGCAAGTATCATTATTGTATCATTATTGGATATATATATATTTCTATATTCTATATAGATTTATATATTATTATTATTTCCAACTGATTTCAATTTACAATGATTTCTTGGTGTGTTTAAACTATAACTTACTCTTAATGTATTGCTGCTGCCTCTCTACGATTTGCAGGGATTCCTTTATTCATTCACTAATTTCCCTTTCTCTATTTTATTTCCCCCCAAAAACATACCTCTTTTCTCCCTAATTCCTTCGTTTTATATCCTTCTCTCTTTAAAGAGAGACACCCTTTTGAATTGCAATAACTTTTCAAAGAGGCACGCCCCTCTATTACAAAACTGCCTTCTTAATCTTTTGTTTGCTGACTTAAGACACTGCTGCTCATACTAAGTCAAAGTCTTCTACATGGCCGCTGCTTTTTAAGTCATAGTTGTTTATTTAAACCTATGTTTATTAAAGGTTCTGCCTTTGTTCATGATTGCTTCTTTTACCCAGAGCTGCTGTTAATAGGTATTTGCTCACGTATTTTATAAATATTATTTTATATTACATATTTTATATTAATATAAATTTAATTTATTGTATGTTTATTATATATTATATTATGATGCTTATAATTATGTTAATAATTAAATTGTTTAATATTTATTTTTTATTGTTAATAATTTATATTAATAATTATGATATCATTGGCGATAATTATAATTATAATAATATTTAAATTACAATTATTTATATTTATATTCTTGGTATTTAGTAAATTGCATATCAATACTTCATATTTTAGTGTTACAATTTCGGGGACATGACAATTAGCTCAGGACATCGTTCTATTTCTGACAAAATCAATTTGGGCATTGGTTTTGGCTTTGGCTTCTATCTCTCCTTTGGACTCAGTTTCAACACTTAGTCAATTTTATAATTTGAGTTTGTACCCCTGTGCCTAGGCAATGACTTTAAGTTGTTTTAAAATGGGGCCATGAGATGGACGCCTCATTAATGAATTTTAATGTTTTATTAAAGTTTAAATATTGCCTCAAGGTGGGACAACTTGGGAGACGAACATAAAAGTATTTTGAATATTTTAAAATGCTTTTGAGGTGGGCATCCCTTGGAAAAGATGAAAAGTTTTCTTGGTTGGAGGTTACAGTTGCTTCCTCTCCTCACTTGAAGCTTATTTATTGAAGCCTTGCTCATTCATTCTTATCTTTGAAAAATATTGTAAAGTTATGATGCTGAATTGATTTCAAAACCTGACTAAGGGGGAGCTTAGCTATTTTACATTATTCTTTGGGCCTGAAACTATGGTTCCCTAGATGGTCAATTTAGAGTGTGCTTCATTCAGAAGTGCATATTGAGCTTCAATGTTCCTGAATTTGATGATAATTTCCAGATTTAAGCTTGCTGGTTTTCATACAGCTTTAGTAGATTTTCATTTGCAGCTCTTTGAGGGATTTTATTTTCATTCTGGGTATTAATGCCATCCATTTCTAGGCTAAAGGTGACCTATTTGTCAAGTTGCAGACTTTAATTTGAAGTTTCCAATTTTTAAATGAAGTTCGCCCCTCTTGGAGGCTGTACCATGCTGGGAAGTGTCTTGGAGTTCGTGCATAATCATTTCACAAGCTTTTGATGTTGTTTCAGGGTTGGAACTTGGGCGCCATTCCTCTTAAAAGCATTTGTAACTTATTTTCAGGTATTTTGGAGGAGTTTTGAGGGTGTTATGAGCATTTTATGTTGTGTCTAAGTTGCTGGTTATATTTTAGTTTGCTGGTAATTCATATCAGATTTCTAATAGTTCAGATTTTGGCTTGTAATTCTGTAATTGAGAAGTTTAGAAGTTGGAAGAATCATCCTTCAAGTATTTGCATTGATTATGTTATTGTAAAACTTGTAAATGGCAGATAAATTGCATTGTAAGGCTGTGAATTAGTAGTACTAATCTAGTCATTATTATTGCTGCATTTACTTGTGATTTTTTATACTAACACTTTAAACCCCGGATGGTTTACCGCCAGTGTGGAAGAAATTAATATTGTATCTTCATCTTTCACCCACTGTTTAAGTGGTGAATTCCCACTGTTGAGTGGATGTCCGCTAAGTGGATGAATTGTAACATTTTCCCCCCACTGAACAAGTGGTAGTGTGGATCTCATATGGTCAGATCACCACCAGATTCAATTCAGCATTGTTCTTCTTTTTAGTTTGGTTGTTAACGACCCCTTCCCATATGCTAATGCTAACATTTGGCGTAGTGCTGGTTTGTGTTGGTGAAATTTCAAAGAAAAAATTAAGGGGCACATTTCAATGGTGTTAGCTAGGTTGTTAGGGATTTGACCACCCCACCTTGATTGGATTGATGAGAATGGAGCTAATGCTAACATTTGGCGTAGTGCTGGTTTGTGTTGGTGAAATTTCAAAGAAAAAATTAAGGGGCACATTTCAATGATGTTAGCTAGGTTGTTAGGGATTTGACCACCCCACCTTGCTTGGATTGATGAGAAATTTATCAGGGTTTTCTTTGCATGATCCTAAAAGCTGTCTGATTCTTTCTTTGCAACATGTCTTATGCATCATTTGCAAGGCTACGTGCTATCAAGAATACAGTCTCAGCTTACAAGGAGAGGTTCTTACTTTTCCTAAGCTATAAATGGTTTTGTGTAACTCATTATGTTTCCCATTCTTCACACTCATAAAAAAGCATTTTTGTTTTCCATGTTATGTTGTATTGTGTTTCTCAATTTGTGGCATATTTGTTATGTAGTGTTGTGTTTCCCCTTTAAGTAATGTATTCTATTTTCCATTTAGAGTGATCTTCTATTAGATGCTTTAGAAATAGTTTGATATTTTACCCAACTAATAAAGCACCAGTCTATAAGCTAAACCAAATATTTTGAAGTTCTCTTATGCACCAAGTATATGTTGTTTCCCTAGATAAACCAATTGTTGTACCCATTTGAAATTTTCAGATTGTGTCAAGATTCAGTTAAAAAAATCCCTGGTTTTCCCAAGTGCGAGTCAGGTTTCAAACATTGTCTGGCTTTCTTCATCATGTGTGTGTGTGTGTGTGTGTCATCTTTGTTGCTTTTTTTGTATCTTTACAAGGATCGTGGAAGGAAGTTTTAGATGTCATTCACCACAGCAAACAAAGGTAGTCTTCATCAAAGAAATTTTCCAAGATAGTAGAAGAAGTATGCACCTATAAGTGGAAAAGCAAAGTCAAAGAATTAAAGTCAAATATCTCATTGTCAGGGATGCAACTTTGTGAAGGAAATGGAATTTTAATTATAACTTCAAAATTGCATTGCAAGTTGTGCACCTAATATAAAGAAGAATGAGGCTCACTTTGCAAAATTCATGATTCCTATTGTCAGGGGCACACCTATATGAGGTTAAAAGCACTTTTCAGAGGATGGACATACATTATAAAGTGTGCATCTGATATAGGCGTAGGTGTATTTGAAGCGAAAAAACCATGGAAGTTAATTTGGGTGTGTGCTATCAAAGGAAACCAGCAGAATATAAATAGCAAAGTTGAAACCTATAATAGAGGAAGTTTTTAGCTTCTACACTCATTTATTTCAAATCAGCAGATCATAATCAGACTTCATAAATAGAATGACAGTGGCTAGCATATAACAGTGCACAGTAGACAAAGATAATGCAACTTCATCAAGTCAAGATCTACACTTGTGAAGATTTGGGGTGCACCCATGCAAGTAGAAGTATGTTTTGAGATCAAAACAGAAAACACCTGATCAGGCGTGTGCTTATATAAGGACGAAACAAGTTCATAAGTGAAGTCTATGTTTGTACTATGAGAAAGGCACCTATGCAAAGAAAATCAGGTTTTCAATTTCAAGCTCAAAATTGCACAATCAAATGTGCACCTGTATAAAGAGGAAAGCATTTAACTTGTTGAAGGAAAAAATTGCATTACCAAACATGCACCTAATATAGGCGGACATTAATTAGAAAGGCAAACCCAAGATTTGTCAAAAAACTGCATTTACTATTAATTGAAGAGGATCATGACTTTTCAAGCATAGAAGAGTTATGCTATTTATAGGTGCAGCAAACAATACAAGGCAGAAAACCAGCAGTATTTATTCCAGCAGCTTCCGTCATCATTGAAGAATGTTTTAATATCATAAATCAGCAGTCTTCATGGTTTTCGATCACCTACAACAGTATTCCTAGTCAAAGGCAATTGTATTTGGAGAATTTTTCTCAATATTTCTGCTTAAGGTGGTTATTTTGGCAGGGTTTCAACTTCAGCGGGATGTTGTTTTCACTAGAAACTCAAAAAATCAGATTTAAGATCTTAGGTGCACCTCCAGTTTTAGGGGTTAATATTCAGTCCATCATCTTCAAATTCTTGGCTGATCCACCACGTCAAATTGGCTTAATTTAGCCCTCTTTTCAGCCATGTTTAGAGCAAATATCCATCCTTGAATAGTGCACATATTGACTAATCAGAAGGCATTTGTCTATGGTTAAATGGCTGATTTTCTTGTGTTTGGAGGCAATCATCACTGCATCCAAATTGTAACAGCAATATAAAGGTTTGCCCAATAATTTTATCAATCAAAACATCTAAGACAAAACCTGGGAGGTTTTCCAAGCATTCAAAGAGGCATTGTTTCATGTGCACAAGGGTTTCAAAACATTAAGGTTGCAGATTTGAGCTAGGGTTTGATGTAGAATCAACAGAATGAAAGATTTACAGATTCAAAGCATCAAAGAGGAATTGTCAAAAATCTCAGAGTTTCAATATTTTCAAAGAAATGCCATGATTAGAATGAAAAGCTTCACCAAAATCATCATGCAAAGCCATATGTCAAGATTCAATATTTTTAGCCTAAGTATTTATAGATGGTGCTGTTTGTAGCCATGACTATTTTCAAGGAAAGGAGTTTATTTTGAGAAGTCTACTTTTAGCCAAAGCTATTTATAGAGCATGCTATCTCTAATTTTTACGAATATGCTTTTCGAAGAGTCTTTATTTTTAGAAGTCTATTTTTTGATCTCTTATCGTGCAAGGCATACAAGTTCTAGTGTTAGTTTGCAGTAGTCTTTACGGGAGTCTTACTGAAGATTGCTTGACTTTAGATTTAGAGTTAGCAATATAAACTGGTAATAAAGTTTGCATTCAATGCAAGCAATTTGTTCTTAGGGTACAAGTTGTAGTTATATTTTTTAATTTTTTTCATGCAATCTCTTGTGAATAGTTATTTATGGCACTTAGTTTAGGGTTCAATGTTGTTGATATAGAATTCATTATTGAAATATACCGGGCCAATTTTTTCACTTTTTCACAACCAAGTTTACCCGTTATCATTAATGAAAACATAATTCAACTGGAAGGAACCCTTTCCTCTGATCAACCCAGATCCCAGTGCGGGCAAGGATGAGAGCATACTCGAAAGGGCATCATTAGCATAATTGAAACTGCCGGAAAGTAACAGAAAGAAAAGCAATCACTCAACCACTTATTCAACGGGAGGACTGAAATGGGAAGTACATTACTGAAATAAAGATGCAACTCGACCACTTGTTCAGCGGGAGTATGTTGATGGCTCAGCCGATCAGCAATATGATGAATAATGCAATACAGTAAGTAAATAGGCGGCAAGTCGGCCTCTTCCAATTGTTCAACGGGTGATGCAAGAAGGGGAAACTTAAAGCTATAGACTGAAATAAGCCAGTCTCTTCCACAGCCATGGGAATTACAAAAATCAGATCAGATTAGGAGAAATGCTGATAGTACTACTGTTCAGCTTACAATATGTTAGCAAGCCTGCAAGCACACTACATTAGTGAAGTAATCCAAGCTGCAAATGTATAACGAGTCTTCCAAATGCCTAATATGACTTCAAGAACTCAATCCCAGCCCAAATGATGAACCCTCTAAGTCTGATATGATAGACCCAGCAACTGAAATACCCTAACCAGCAACTACAAGACCCACTAAAATGCTCATAACATGTTCAATACCCAACCAAATGACTTGAAATCAGATGCAATAACTCCTAGACAAGTTGGCGCCCAAATTCCAAAGGCTAGACAACCTCAAATGACTTCATATTAATTTGCGTAGAAACCAATGCTCTCCAGAAATGTACGGCCCTCAAGGAGGGGCGAACTTTCCTTTAAAAAAATCCATACTTGATGATAAAATCTGAAAATCACTAGAGAGGGGCGCCCAAGGCTGCAAAACACAATGATCAAATACCCATAACCAGATAAAAATCATTCAAAGACATATGAGTGAAAATCCAATTCAGCCACAGCCAAAACAGCAACTGTAGAAAGACTGAAAATACAATAACTTAATTGCAAAATGCAAAACAACTCAATATGAAACTAATCTCAACTAGTTGCTATCTTTCAAGCAAGAAGTTAAGCCGATTAGGAGGTATGCATCCCTCGAAGCAATCCTGATACCATTCCAGCAACATAACAATATTGTAAAACATAAGATGCTAAATGAAGACCCCAAACCTCCTTTCTATAACTTTTGAGGAGACTTCTAGAAGCTTCTAGAAAAGTGCGCCCTTTCCTAGAGTCAACAGAATTCGAAATTCCTTGTTGACCACACATCCTCCTCAAAGTTGGCGTTCTTTCTTTCATGGGAGAATTATTTAATAAAATGAAATAATTCTTTTTATTCCTAAGTTGGTGTACAAAATACTTAGGAGAGAAACTTTTATAAAATTTGCCCTTTTTAATAAACCAACTTATCCCTCCATTTAGGCGTCCACCAAGCCTTAGTAGAAATATCTTGTTTAAAATACTATTTTCAACAAATATTGAATTTGCCAAAATAATCACCTCAAATGTTGGAGATTGGATGAATATACTACCCTGCCCGAGATAGCCACTAAATCGAACTTCAAAGACCTTGCTAAAAATAGCACTGCCAAAAATAGAACTTACTAAAAATAGCAAGTTGTTCCAAACTCATTTTAACCACAATTCGAGCAACCATCGTACTAAAAATAGTAAGTCCATAAAAGTCCTCTGATTCAGTTGCATGTCATGTTGTCGCGAAGCTCTCCGAAAACCCAGAAGGAATCCAGAATCCGAACTATAAAACTCCAACATGCAGCCATCGTAACTTACTAAAAATAGTAAGTGCGGAAAAGTTCTCTGATTCAGTTGCATGTCATGCTATCGCGAAGCTCTCTGAAAACCCAGAAGGAATCCAGAATCTGAACTATGAAACTCCAACATGCAACCATCGTAACTTACTAAAAATAGTATGTCCGGAAAAGTTCTCTGATCCACTTGCATGTCATACCACCGTGAAGCTCTCTGAAAACCCAGAAGGAGTCCGTGTAGTGCTAAAAATGGGGACATTACAGTCCGCCCTTCCCAAAATTGCTTGTCCTCAAGCAAAACCACCACAACCCCAAAAAATTTGAAGCTCATCCATACCACCCTGAGTACGCTCCCTGGGTCCCACGTTTGTCTCAAGGGAAAACCACCATGCTGATGTTGCACCACTCTGATCATGTCAGTGAGAACATCATGCCAAAACTACACTAACCTCCCTTGTGACTCCCAAATGTTACTATCCATGAACAGCTTGGAAGGACTGAAGTCAACACCTTGCAGTCTCTCATGCCCAAAAGCCTCTAAGTCATCAATAACAACCATACCATTTTCTATCACATTCCTGGGCAACAGGAAAGATAGTTTGCTCAACTCGATACTGTACCCCTCAGCATACCTCCGTAAGGTAACTAACAAAGCCACCACTGCAAATGTGACCTCTTCAAATTCTCTTGCAAAGGGGAAAGCAATCCTTTGCAAGAGCTCATCAGAGTCAAACTCATGACTCCCCATGAATCTACGATGCCTCAACTGAATTATCATGATACAACCTTGAAGACTGTAGAAATTTCTCACAATTCTAACTCCAAGAGTCTCCAAATGTAGAATCAAAGCATGTAAAAGTTCGTTGTCCGTATGCAAAATTGGGAAGGAACTAACAAATTTTGTTTCACAAACCTCCAAAGTGGCTGGAAAACATACAAGAGCAATCACCAACGGAAAACTACCACTTCTTAGACAAGAAGTGATGAACCGACTCTCCCGGATATGAGTAACTCCCCATGAAAGGTGGCTGGTCTGCCTCCAACCAGCAAGCTCATGTCTAAAAAACTGCCCTTGTCTTAGCCAAGGATCACTCTCAAGAGCAACCAACCGCTTATATTTCCATCCCATACTCAAAATTTCTCTCCAGTCCATTTGTTGAAGAACAAATGGGACCTTCAAGTGGCTGGTAAGGAAGGGGACAGCACCACAAAATCTGATAATGTGATCCTTATCCCTCCAAAATGTTTTCTTTCCAAAAGTAATAAGCCCCATCAACCCATGTTGAGAATCCCAAGCATGGATACCCAACTGAAAATGACTTTCAATACACTGAAAAGAAAACTCAACACAACCCCAAGTGCTAGTCAAAACCAAGTGCATCCTCATAAAATCGGTATCTCCTCTAGTAAACCTTTGAAGCCTACCCATGAAAGCATCAACAACAATGGAGCATGGAACAACAGAAGTATTCAAACCCAACTCCCAAGATAGACTTGAATGAGCTGAAGCATCTCTCAAACCAAGGGATGGGCTGTCAAATATGCAATCAACATGTTTTCGTCCTTCTTTCTCCCATTCTTCATGAGTAACTAGTTTGAGACCTTCACATGTTCTATCTTCAATCACAAAGAGAGGATTATCATAAGTTTCCTCTGCATCCATTTCAAAGAGAGGGTTGTCAAAAACTTGGAAGTCATTCCTTTCATCTTGCTGCTCCAAATTTGCACATACAACTTCGGATTTTCTTAAGAAACCTTCAAGGTCAAACTCCTCTCGAAGACTATCAAGTTCCCCAAGTACCTGCTTGATTTCTTCAACTCTTTGCTCATTCTCTTGCTCTTTGAAAAGTTTGAAACCAGCTAGCTGCCTCTTTACCTCCATTAATGCCACTTGAGTATCTTCCAACATAGCATTTGTTGATTCGAGCTCAAAAGTAAGCTCATCAACCCTTCTCTCTTTTCCTTGGAAAGCACAAATGGTTTTCTTTGCAATTTTGAAGGCATAATCTCGATCTTCAATCAAGTGTATGTACGCTGATTTCAATGTCTCCAAGGAATCTCTGATAAGTTGCAAATTGGGAAAAGCAATTTCATCTTTAACTCCTCTTCGTCTTTCTTCAAGCTGAACCTTCCACTAGAGATCTTCAACCAATTTGTGTGTGTGATCAAATAGGGATAGAGCTTGCACTTCTTTTTCAAATTTTACCTTGCATTGATCTTCACGCTCATGAACATGCAAGGATGGTGAACTGTTGATAGGCTACAACTGAAAATCAGAACCTTGTTTCTCATCTTTGCTATCCTCATCACTGTTCCAAAACTCCTTTTCTTCACCTCCCACTAACTGCTCAATGTCATAAAGAGGATCAGGTTCTTCTAATCCTTCAAGCCTTTGCTTACAACCAACTTCAAAAATAGGTAAATCAGATTTGTGTTTAAGAACACCTTCAAACTCTTCATCATCAAGAACCATATGGTCCTCAAGCTTTGCTTCCACCTCAATGTGACTTTGGTCAAACTTGAAGGCATCCCCAAACTCAAGCATATTCTCACCATTGTTTGCTGTTATAGGGTCCTTATCATGTTCCATTTCATCATTTGGATCAAAGGGAAATTCATCCCACACAGGTTCCTTGTCAATGCTACGTGCCTTTGCACCTGGATCCCAAGTGGTAAGAGGTTGAATGTTTTGATCAAAAGGAAAGAGCTCTTCGTGCTTCTCTTGGAGTGCTGACTTTTTGAAAAGGTCACCACACAACTCACTTAAACTGATATCTACATAGACACCTCTCTCCAAGGTCTTAGTTTGAAGCTCAAACCCAAGACCCCCCGTGACACCATCATTGTAATGATGCCAAGAATCATCTAAGCAAGCTGTTTTGAAAACTTCATCATTTTCATCTTCAATGAACCTATCATGAGTAGGTGTATTACTGATTTCATCATTAGCAGCCCCATGCATACCAAAGAAGTCTTCTTGGTTACTTGTCATAAATTTGTCTTGTAAAAACTCTTGGAAAGTCTGGACAACAACAAGGGGAGAGTTATCCGTCACCAAATCTTCAACAAGAGGAGGTATAAATACATCGGAATCACCACCAACAACATCACTATGGTAATGATCATAAGCTGGTTCAAAGACAACACTAGTTTTTTCTTCATTGGACTCTTCTTCGACTAACTCATCCCACACAACAGTATTTCCAGCATCTTCATTGGGACTCAAGACTGCTGTTACGGTTTTTTCACTGAGCTGACCCTCATCACTTCCTATCACATGCAAGACTAAAGAAGTATTTTGAAGTTCTTCCAAACACTCTTCAACTGTCAGAGTATCTTCAACTTGCTTACTTGTGGGCTGCAACTCACAAATGGGAACTACTTCTTCCTTCCTTGATCCTTCAACCAAGGCTTGTTCTGCTTCTCTTTTAATCTTTTCCTTGATCTAGTTGACCACACCCAATTTTCTAGGATAACTAATCAACACACATTTCAAGTAGCAGTCAAAAGAAACACCGTCCTTAAAGTCATCTGGCATGTTCTGATATTCTTCACGGAGTATGGAAGCCTCATGCTCACATTGCCTCTTGAACTGACATTCTTCGGAAGCCACAATCGAATCCGACTTCTCACGGTTCCTAGTCCTCAAAAAACGCAACATCTTCAAAACTTCTGAAAGCTAAACTAAACTTAGATGAAAAACCTGATTTCTCTATCACTCATCTGACAAACTGAATCGCTAAATTTTCACAGGATGGCAGGATCTTAGCTCTGATACCACTGAAATATACCGGGCCAATTTTTTCACTTTTTCACAACCAAGTTTACCCGTTATCATTAATGAAAACACAATTCAACTGGAAGGAACCCTTTCCTCTGATCAACCCAGATCCTAGTGCGGGCAAGGTTGAGAGCATACTCGAAAGGGGATCATTAGCATAATTGAAACTGCTGGAAAGTAATAGAAAGAAAAGCAATCACTCAACCACTTATTCAGTGGGAGGAATGAAATGGGAAGTACATTACTGAAATAAAGATGCAACTCGACCACTTGATAGCGGGAGTATGTTGACGGCTCAACCGATCAGCAATATGATGAATAATGCAATACAGTAAGTAAATAGGCGGCAAGCCGGCCTCTTCCACTTGTTCAGCGGATGATGCAAGAAGGGGAAACTTAAAGCTATAGACTGAAATGAGCCAGTCTCTTCCACAGTCGTGGGAATTACAAAAATCAGATCAGATTAGGAGAAATGCTGATAGTACTACTATTCAGCTTACAATATGTTAGCGAGCCAACAAGCACACTGCATTAGTGAAGTAATCCAAGCTGCAAATGTATAACGAGTCTTCCAAATGCCTAATATGACTTCAAGAACTCAATCCCAGCCCAAATGATGAACCCTCTAAGTCTGATATGATAGAACCAGCAACTGAAATACCCTAACCAGCAACTACAAGACCCACTAAAATGCTCATAACATGTTCAATACCCAACCAAATGACTTGAAATCAAATGCAATAACTCCTAGACAAGTTGGCGCCCAAATTCCAAAGGCTAGACAACCTCAAATGACTTCATATTAATTTGCACGGAAACCAATGCTCTCCAGAAATGTACGGCCCTCAAGGAGGGGCGAATTTGCCTTTAAAAAAATCCACACTTGATGATAAAATCTGAAAATCACTAGAGAGGGGCGCCCAAGGCTGCAAAACACAATGATCAAATACCCATGACCAGATAAAAATCATTCAAAGACATATTAGTGAAAATCCAATTCAACCACAGCCAAAACAACAACTGTAGAAAGACTGAAAATACAATAACTTAATTGCAAAATGCAAAACAACTCAATATGAAACTAATCTCAACTAGTTGCTATCTCTCAAGCAAGAAGTTAAGCCGACTAGGAGGCATGCATCCCTCGAAGCAATCATGATACCATTCCAGCAGCATAACAATATTGTAAAACATAAGATGCTGAATGAAGACCCCAAACCTCCTTTTTATAACTTTTGAGGAGACTTCTAGAAGCTTCTAGAAAAGTGCGCCATTTCCCAAAGTCAACAGAATTCGAAATTCCTTGTTGACCACACATCCTCCTCAAAGTTGGCATCCTTTCTTTCATGGGAGAATTATTTAATAAAATGAAATAATTTTTTTTATTCCTAAGTTGGTGTCCAAAATACTTAGGAGAGAAACTTTTATAAAATTTTCCCTTTTTAATAAACCAACTTATCCCTCCATTTAGGCGTCCACCAAGCCTTAGTACAAATATCTCGTTTAAAATACTATTTTCAACAAATATTGAATTTGCCAAAATAATCACCTCAAATGCTGGAGACCAGATGAATATACTGCCCTGCTCGAGATAGCCACTAAATTGAACTTCAGAGACCTTGCTAAAAATAGCACTGCCAAAAATAGAACTTACTAAAAATAGCATACTGCTAAAAATAATAAGTTGTTCCAAACTCATTTTAACCACAATCCGAGCAACCGTCGTACTTACTAAAAATAGTAAGTCCATAAAAGTCCTCTGATTCAGTTGCATGTCATGCTGTCGCGAGCTCTCTGAAAATCCAGAAGTTATCCAGAATCCGAACTATAAAACTCCAACATGCAGCCATCGTAACTTACTAAAAATAGTAAGTGCGGAAAAGTTCTCTGATTCAGTTGCATGTCATGTTGTCGCGAAGCTCTCTGAAAACCCAGAAGGAATCCAGAATCTGAACTATGAAACTCCAACATGCAGCCATCGTAACTTACTAAAAATAGTATGTCCGGAAAAGTTCTCTGATCCAGTTGCATGCCATACCACCGCGAAACTCTCTGAAAACCCAGAAGGAGTCCCGCAACCAAACTACAAAACTCCAACATGCAAACCCCCGAATCCTCAAGGAAAACCTCCAAGCAGCTAGGAACCCTAATTCGGCCTCTGACCAACCTACGAGCATCAGGGAATAGGCTAACAATCACTGGAACGTGTAGTGCTAAAAATGGGGACATTACAATTATCAATTCAACAAAATTCAATATTGTCTATCTTGCTTTTAAATTGGTATTGAGATGTTCTATATTATTTTTTGTGTGCTAAGTTAGACATCAAATTGCCTTCAGTAAGTTTGCAAGCTTTGTATTGCAAGTTTACTCAAAGTTAGAAATTGTGGCTTTGCACAAATTCCTTAATTCGGTCTACTTAAGTGTTAGTGTCTTTGCATTCGAACCTATTCAAATCCTTGTTTACTTGCACTACTCAAACTCTACATCTAGTTGAACAACGTAAGCTTCGTAGTTGTTGTAGGGTTGTCATTTAGTGAAATGGTATAAAAAAAAATTTCCTTGAGTTGAAGCATATCAATCTCAAGCAAATCGAAAAATAAATACCTTTAATTTTATTTTATAGTATGAGAGTTAACCACCCTAAAAAACAATGTACAAATTGTAAATAGCAAGTATAAATTGTTAAAAATTAGGTTAGTTTTTGTTTACAAGGAATTCCCCCTTCTACTTTGAAGAAAGATTCTACTGCACACCTAATGTTTTGTATTGCACTAAAAAGCATGAATTAAAACACTGACATCCTAAAGGGGTAATGATTTAAAGTTCGAGCCTTGAAAGAATAATTAAATATTTAAATTTAAATAATTAATTTCACCTTCATACAAGCTCAATTGGGATTCAATTTTGGAGTTGAGTGTGTTTGGTGGGGAATGTGGAGATAAGGAGCAAATTGTAAATGCTAAGAAAAATTTCAATGGTAGGGTTTACAAGCTTAATCAACCACCTAACCATTGTTTGACTTAAGTTTGACAAAGGCTAAGTTTAACGAAACTGAAGTAGTAGGAAGATGATTTGAGTCTACTTAGCGACTTTCTAAAAATAGCATGCTTCCAAAGAAGTTTGGAGAGCACCCAAAAGATCAGAAATCAATTCTGAAACTGAAAGTATCAAAGGGCTCCAACTAACCAGCTAAACTCAAAACCAAGAACAATTCCTCTACAAGACTGATCAAATGCTTCTCCAAAAAATTTGGAGTTCTCCCTAACTAACTAGTTAGCCTCCGGAAGATTTGGAAACTGGTTAAATGTGCATGAATTGGCTAAATGCCAGAAGGGGACATTACATATAAGGAACCCTTGCATATCAATGTCAACGATTTTTGCCCTCTTTAACACCATTTCCCATCAAACTCATGTGGTACGGCCTCTTCTAGGCAAGTTGTACGGCCATGTCCAAAACACTGAACGAATCACTCCAACCACATCACAAAAGAAACTACAAAAAATTACCAAAAAACTCAAACTCCAAACTGCTATCAATAAACCATGTAAATCTTCATTTTCTAAAACCCTAGGTCTAGAACACTGTTAATAACAATGGTAATTCCTGTATGAAATCACACCAACCGGCTAGGACGGATCTTTCACCACCAAAACTAGTAATTTGATGAAGGTTTTAGTCATCAGTCCATCCCTTGAAGAACTCCTTTGTTCACTCTGACAACATCCTGTTATGTGTACATTTTCGAATAGTCCAAATGAGAGCCCAAATCCTCCTTTTGTAGAGTTTGGAGGGAAAAAAAAGGGATTGAAAAAATTAAAAATAAATCTTCCCTCAAAGGCGTTTTTTGCAATTTAAAATTAAGTTATGTCTAAGTCCCCTATTCCTTAAGACGTCCACTTGAGGGGACATAACATTACTTGATAAAATTAAAACACTAAAGTAAATAATATAACATTACTTTATAACTTTACAGTTTACTGCAATAATTTAAATAATCCCATCCACATTGTAGAAAGCACCTCCAAGGCATCGAAAACAAAAACTGAATGTGTAAAGAAGTAACTGATGTTGAGGAATGATATTGAGTGCTGAAACGGACACTTACTAAAAATAGCCATGTTCTCCAAGAAATGTGGAGAACAATCAAGAAGGCCAAAAACATTTCAAAGAACATCACCACAATCATGAATTCCAATTGAACTCCAAACCATCACTATATGCCAAGAAAACCCGATACTGAGCTTTCCAAGAACCTTGGAGTCCCCTAACCACCACCAATTAGCCTACGAGAACTTAGGAATAGGCTAACAGTCTCATCAACTAGGTAGGCTTGAGAAGGTGACATTACATCCTAGCTATCGAATTCAGACTTTTTGTGCCAAACCTGGCCACATCTAGATTTTCTGGACCAGCTAGATTTGTCCAATTCAGCTGTCAATTCCTGTAGAAATTGATTGTTTTTTTTAAATTCCACATTTACATATTTATTCACCTCCCAAACAACTCTATTTGAACTTATTAAAAATACCTTTACTTAATAGACGTCCATATGATTGCTGAAGAAATTGAGAGAAAAATCAGGTTGCAAATAAAAAAAAAAAGGAAATGAGATCAGAGAACTAGATCACAGGGTGAAACATAATGTATTATGAATTATCCATGCAGATCCTTTACAAGACATATCTCCTATAGGCATTTATTTACAAATTATGTATGAGATAACATAAAACTAGAAAAGCATGCTACATATGAAATATAAAGTTCAGGAAAATAATGGAAACTGATTGTCTAATTGAACTGTCATGATTACTTTGAAATGTATTTCACTAAAGACTTTTATTGAATGGATATGACAAAAATAGGTATCCATAAAAATTATTATATCAATGGATATGAGTGATTAATAGATTGTTAGATAAATTTGAAAAGCTATCATAACTACCTTGACAAAATGAAATGTGAAAAAGTCATCAATTTTTAATAAATTGTTATGAAATGCATATCCAATTACACCAACACATTGTATTATCATATTTACTCGGATTTGAAAAAAAATTTAAGCATTTACCTTTCTGAATCTTCATCAGTGCCAGATCCATGGCAGCTCTGGCATCTTCAACACTATTATGACCGTTTCTTGACTGTTGAATGTCTCTATTCAGAAACTTTTTTGCAATTATTCGTAAAGCAGGTTTGAAATGTGCACCTTGTGGATGTTCATATAAGATAGCCGTATCAATTACTAAGTTGTGCACAATCCTCAAGGCCAAAAGATCATTCTCTAATGAGTGACCAACAAGAATGGTTTCTCCAGAAACCAGGTTCAGGAATTCTTCCTACCAAACAAAGAGTCATTAATAACACTTCCTATAGGTCCATGAAGAAAAGCTTCTTTGTCAAATAAAGAATACACAGAGTAAGAGCTCTATCTTGAACTCTGGCAACTAAGACACCAATTTCTTTGTAATTTATCAAAATCACAATAATAACAGAAACAAAAGTTTAAAGTCAGTAGACACAACCTGAATATCCATAAGTGTGGTTGTAATATTGGCCATCATTTCACTTGTAATACCACTGTACCTGTTTCCATTAATAAAAATCGCAGATAAGATATAGCTAACACCTTCCTCGTTTGATTGAGATAACACACAAAAGGGAATTGCAGCATTTCATTGACTATATTAATTGTAATCCAATTCCATCTACTTTATTTTGACAGTGATCATTTTGAAAATAATAATAAAACTACAAATGTCGCTGTGTTTTTGTAGAGAGACATGGAATACGACGACACGTACAAGGAGGACTGAAAAGATAAATAACAAGCAATACAAAGAACAAACTAACAGAGGGTGTATAGCACCTCAAAACTCAATAGAGTAGGATAGCATGTTGGAAATATTGTCATTGATGTCAAAGGCAGATAAGAGACTGTTAGAATTTTCTCATTGATGTCAAGTAAAGCTGGAGATTGCTTAGATCAGATCATTATAGCCTTGAAGAGATTCATAGATAGAGAAATGAAGATCCATTTGTATAAACTATGTTTTAATCAAGCATATTTAATCGCTGCATATCAAACCAAGTTAATTTGAAGACATCAGATTGATCAATTATGGACAAAAGGAACCAATGTCAACAAACTAAATCAGTGAATTACTTATCAGCAGATTGTCTGTTAAATAAATGTTATTAACAAGTCAAGTAATCATGAAAAGTCATCTTAAACACAAGGTAGAAAGCAGCGATCCTTGTTTAAAAGAGAAACATTTAAAATAAATAAACAACAGGAAAAGACAAAGTCATATAAAGAAAAAATAAAGAAAGAGACAAAAGTCAGAAAAAAACAAGATGAAAAGGCACAATCTATCAAATGGAGTGATTATTTGAAAAAAAAAAAAAAGAGGTCAAAAGCCTTTTGAAGTTCAACGATTCCACAAGGGGTATGATCTTATTGAAACAATAATTAATTAAAATCTTGAAAGGCATCATGCGATAGTTTGAAGACTTTTTAAGATTAAAAAAAGGAAAAAGAAAAAGAAGATACGACTTTATGAGAGATGCGAATTACTTTTTAAAGAATAAGCAATCTCAAATAAAGACTTTGTGAGGACAGCAATACAATTAAAAAAAGGGGGTTTATTCAATAGTGATCAATATAAATAAAAGGCAGTATCAATTATAAAACAGAAATTATTAGAGCAGCCCTCAGATTTATTAAAGATAAACAAAAATATCTGAAGTGATGCAATTTTACAAAGAGATATGATCTTTTGGAGTAGTACGGCTTAGAAGAGGCAGATTTCTAATGATATGTCCTCCCATCAAAAGGTGCAACATATGGGGAATATATATATCATTGATATTCAAAATCAGATTTGCTGGTGAGTGTAGAGTTTTGAAGTGAAATTGCAGAAGTATCTCTTGTGTGAGTTCAAAAGAAGAACATATATCACAAAGGAGAGATAGATTGATGCATGAAGCAGATCTAGTGAAAGATCTTATATACATTTGAAGTTTTTCAGTCAATAGAGTCAAGGTTGGTGCCTTGCAAGGAGTTGCTGCTCCTTGTAGGTTGGTGTCTACATAATTGAGTAAGAGGTTGGTGCATCTAGTAGGTTGAAGCCTACACCATTGTAAATCCATTTTTAATATAAAGTACATAATTTTTGTACCGTGGTTTTCACCGTCAAGGGTTTTCATGTAAAATCTTGGTGTCAACTTGTTCATACTGTTATTTTCTTGCATAGTTGATATTGTTTAGAGTTTGAAGTTGATAAAAGTTGAGTGGGTAAAAATTTCATTAATATACTGATTCACCCCCCCTCTCAGTATATTTGTGTGCTCATCAATTGGTATCAGAGCAAGCCCTTCGAATAAGTCTAACAAACTTGAAGGGAGATCCATACAACACACATCATGAGTGGAGAAGGATTCTCTTCCAACAAAGCTCCATTGTTTGATGGGACAAACTATGCATTTTGGAGCATGAGAATGGAAGCCTATATTAATGCTATAGGATTTGATGTTTGGCAATTAGTGGTAAATGGATATAAAGCTCCTTCAACACCTCCAACGGATTCAGCAGGAAAGAAGGCAAGTGAAAATAATGCTCGAGCCAAGAATGCAATCCTATGTGGATTAAGTGAATCTAAACTTGTGAAGATAATGCATTGCAAATCTGCCAAAGAGATTTGGGACAAGTTGAAGCAAACCTATGAAGGAGACATTAAAGTAAAAGGAGCCAAACTACAAACTCTTAAGAGGAAATTTTGAAAGTCTTCAAATGAGTGAAGAGGAAAACATTGCTGGATTTTTCTTGCGTCTGGATGAAGTTGTCAACACCATTTGAGGCCTTGAAGAAGAAGTAAAGGAACCAGCAGTAGTGCAAAAGGTGTTAAGATCCCTTCCACCAAGATTTGACCCTAAAGTATCAGCAATAGAAGAAATGAAGGACTTGGACACCTTGACCATGGATGAACTACATGGAATCTTAACAGCCTATGAGATGAGAACAGGAAAATATACATCAATACAAAAGGAGGCTGCATTCAAAGCTTCCAAGAATTCAAAAGGGAAGAAAGTGGAAGACAACAATTTAACAGATGAGGAAGAAGCAAATTTTGTGAAAAAGCTAAAGAAAGGATCTGGAAAATATAAGGGCAAATTACCTTTCAAATGCTTCTCATGTGGTAAAGTTGGACATTTTGCAAAATCATGCCCTTATGCTCATAGTAGTGATAATGAAGAAGAAGAAGAGTACAAACCAAAGAAAGGAAGACCTTCAAGAAGGGAAAACTATAAGTCTCACAAAAACAACAAGAATTTCAAGAAGAGCCTATACTTATATAGAGACAATGATTCTTCAAGTGGCTTTGAGGAGGAAAGTTGTGAAGATGAAATGTTATTCATGGCTGAAGTAATAGAGCATGAAGAAGACAAGGATGAAGACCAAGAGGAGGAGATACATCATGATCCAAAAGATTTGGAAGAAGAATTGGAATTTGCCATAAGTGAGATTGAAAGGCTAAAAAGGAAAGGTTTAAGAAGGAAAACCAGGTTTGAAGATGAAAGAAAGAAGTTTTTAGAATCTGAAAAAATAATTTCAGATCTACAAATTCAAGTTGAAGAAAGCAAAAGGATTGAAGACACAATCAAAACCCAACTTGAGGAGAAGGAGAAAGAATGTGAAAGACTAAAGTGTGAAATTGTCACACTAAGAAAAAAGCTAAAGAAAACATCTTCCAAAAGTTATGTTGATGTTATCAAAAGCTCAACTAAAGGAGAATGTAGCAAGAAAGAGGAGAATCAAGTTCAGACTAGAGCCAACGATGCTTCACTAGAGAAAAGCACTATGGAAGAAAAGACCAATCTGCAAAAACAATTCCAACCAAAGGGGTCATATTATCCGTTTTTTGGTTATTGCTACTCTTGCTACAAATTTGGTCACAAAGCAATGAATTGTAGAAGTCACAACAAGCTTCATGATAAGAAAATTAATTCTAGTAAACCTGAAAGGAGGAACTTTAATTCATTTTATCCACTTAACCTTGCAATTGAGTGTTTCAAATGCAATAACTTTGGGCATACAGCAAGGCAATGCAGAACCATATTTCCAACTACAATTCAAAAAGAAGAAACACTACCCAAAACACATGGGGAGAGTATGAAAGTGTGGAAACAGAAAAGGAAAGAAGATAAAGAGAAAGCTATGCTTGTTCAAACAGCTTTTCATGTGCAAAATGAAAAAGATCATTGGTACATTGACAGTGGTTGTTCAAACCACATGACCGGAGACATGAACAAGTTCATTCATCTACAAAAGATAGATGGAGGTTTAGTAAGGTTTGGAGACAATACCACAGCAAAGATTGCTGGAAGAGGAACCTTGAGTCTAGACAATGGAAGAACAAAGACAAGTAATGTTCTATATGTTGAAGGCCTAAACCATAACCTACTAAGTGTGAGCCAAATGTGCAACCAAGGTCATACCTTAATATTTCATCAAGATGGTTGTGAAATTAGAAAGAATGGAAGACATAATAGAGATGCAAATAAAATTAAGGATAAATTGTATGTTCTAAGTGAGACGAGGTCAAAGATGCCTTATGAGCCAAGAAGATGAAAGTTGGTTGTGGCACAGATGCATGGGACACATGAACTTTGACAACTTGGTTAAGATAAGAAAGAAGGAAGCTGTAAGAGACATGCCCAAAATTTGCAAACCAAGCAATACTGTAATGTCCCCTTCTCGGCAGTAGTCCGATAGTTGGCCGTTAGTCTATCCTGGTGACCCGTAGGCTACTCGGAAGCAGAATTAAGGTTCCCTATCTTCTAGGAGGATGTTTCAGCTCTTGTTGGGCTGTGCTTCTGGAATCTTGGTGTTTGGTTGGCAGCTCTTTTTTGGGTTTTCAAAGAGCTTCGCGTCGATATGACTTACATGATGATCCGAGCAAATTCATGGATTTACTATTTTTAGTAAGTTCTATTTCTAGCAGTGGTCCTGTTTGCTTCAGTGCATTTGGCTTCCCTCTTCAGATGTTTCAGTTGGTTGCGTCAGATTCAGCGCTTGGGTGCAGTTCTTGGAGAGATAAGTTATTTTAATTAAAATAATGCTTTATTTTAATTATAACCCCTTGGTCTAGCTTCATAACTTAAGTTGTTTTAAAAAGGGGAATTTAAGGGTGGGCGCCCCATCAAGGAATTATGTGATTTTTTAATGATTTATCAAAGAGGAAAATGGATGCCAACTTGAGAAGAGAAAGTAATTTTAATTTTAACGAGATTTTTCACTAGGTGAAAAGGGATGCCAACTTGAGGAAGGGTAAGTCAACATGAAATTTGAAATTGGTTGACTCCTGAGTTTTGGCACACCTTCTGGAAGCTTCTAGGGTGCTCTTCAAAAGTTATATAAGGGAGTGCTCATCTTCATGTTTTTCATCTTGAGTTTTATGCAAAGTTATGCTACCGGATTGGTGACTAAGTGCTTCGGGGAATGCATACCCCCTAGCTAGGCTTGGCTTCTTGCTTGAAAGATAGCAACTAGTTAAGATAGGTTGAGTTATTGTCTTTGCATTTGAGTTTGAGTATACTGTTATTACTGTTTTTGCATTTTACCAGTTTTACAGAGTTGTTGAAGTTGTTCAGCTAATTGTAATTTTCATTCACATCTTGCAGAATAAAAATAGTGTGGTTCTAGGTGTTTTACCTATTTGTTTCCTTGCTAGGGGCGACCCTTCTTGCAAAGTTATAGATTTTAATATGGAGAATTTGATTTTTAAATGCAAATTCGCCCCTTCTTGAGGGCCGTACATTTTTGGAAATGCATTGTTTTCCATGCCAAAATAATAGAAGGTTCTTGGGTGGGTTTTGATACTTGATTTTGGTCGCCCCTCTTGTTAGAGCACAATGCATTTTACTTCATGTCAATTGGTTGGGATTTGAGGGAGATACGAGTGATTTAGTGAGATTGCAGGTTGCTGGACTGCGCCATTTTAGTCCCTGTTTCAGTCACAGCAGATTGAGAGAAGTCACCTTTGAGTGGGCTGTGGTCTAGGAAGTCTAGGATGAGTTTGGGGGAGTTTATTTACACTATTGCAGATTTACATCATTTCTAATCATGTCTCATTGACAGGTTCTTCTTTGCCTTGTAAGTTGAACAGTAGTACTGTCAGCCATTCATCTCTCATACCTAACTCATTGTAATTCCCACGATTGTGGAAGACGTCGGCTTGCCATCTATTACTTTATTGTACTACATTCTTTATCATGTTGCTGATCGGCTGAGCCGTCAACCCACTCCTGCTGAATAAGTGGTCGAGTTGCATCTTTGAATTCAGTAATGTATTTTCAATTCCAGTCCTCCCGCTGAATAAGAGTGATTGCTCTTTCTTTCAGTTACTTCAGCAACTTATGTTTTACTAACGATCCCCTATCGTGTATGCTCTCAACCTTGCCCGCATTGGGATCTGGGTTGATCAGAGGAGAGGGTTACATTCAGTTGGTTATGTTTACACTAACGCTAACGGGTGAATTTAGCTGTGTAACAAAATGAAAAAATTGGCCGGCATATTTCAGTGGTATCAGAGCTATGATTCTGCCAGCCTGTGGTCTAGTGAGTTCAGTTTCCGATGAGTGACAGAGCCCACAGATACTACACCAGAAGTAAGGCGGAAATCCGCCCTATTAGTTTCCACATACACCAGAGGCAGATACTTTTTCTGAGGCACTCAGACAAATAGTTGACAGAGGTAAAGCAGTTGCAGAGATGGCAGAGAGTAACAAACAGCCCATGGATGATAGAGATGACAGAATGGAGAAGAAGTTTGACAGGATGATTGACATGCTAGGACGCTTACTTGCCAAAATGGATCAGCAAGCTGCAAACAATTCCCCCCTTAATCAAAACAACTCCGACGGTGAACACAGTGGAGTCAATGGGAACAATGGCAGTGGGAGAGACAGAACCATTGGACAGCATGATGCCACGTCTAGAGGATCAGCCTCTAGGCCCCTTTTTCCCACTTTCACTCAACGAGAAGAAACCCAAGTTGAAGCTGCAGCGAATTATGCCGATGACGCCAGACAGGCTTACTTGGAGTATGACTCTTTCCCTCCTGGCCTTAAGGAGCTATGGTCTTTTGACCAATTCATTAATCAGAGGAACCAGAGAAATGGTGGAAGAAATGAATTTAGAGGCCCTATGGGTCCTAGAACGGATTACCAACAAGCTCTCGGGAAGGTGTCCTTGGCCCACTTCGATGGAAGTGATGCATGCACAGCTAGAGCATGGGTGCAAAAACTGGATAATTACTTATCCTTGAGACCTATGGCGGAAGAAGACGCAATCAAATTTGCCACCCTACACTTGGAAGGTGCTGCCCATGAGTGGTGGTATCATGGTTTGGTCACCCTTGGCCACAACCTAATCAGAACATATGGAGAGTTCACTAACAAGCTGATTGACAGATTTGACACTAAGGATCCTGAGGTGAAATTCAGGGAGCTTGCTCAGTTGAAACAACATGGTTCCTTGGAATCATACATTGGGGATTTCCAAAGGCTTTCCGTGATGGTGCCCAACATCACCGAAAGAAGATTAGTGGTGTTGTTTTCAGAAGGTCTAATGGAGCCATTGAAAGGATGGGTAAAGGCTTTTGACCCACCCAGTCTTGAAGAGTCTATCAAAAAGGCTAGAAACATGGAGTTGTCCGCAACTAGGCCCAAATTTCCATCCAAGCCTTTTCCCCATAGACAAGACAAAAGGCATCCTCCAAATCAGCACAAGAAATTTCCTCCTCGATTGGATGATGATGCTAGAGAGAAGCTAAGGAAAGAAGGGAAGTGTTACACATGCAAAGAACCTTGGACAAGAGGACACAGATGCGATGGAAGAGGCTGCTCTAACCATATGGAGGCCTATTCTGATTACGCATCAGAATCTGATCACTTAGAAGAGCACTCAGAGTTGGCTGAAAGTGATGAAGAACATGAGCCAGAAGAGGTGGAAGAAGAACAGGGAGGTGAGGGCACCTTTGCCCAACTCTCAAGCTTCCAAAATAATGAGTCCTTCAAGCTTCGTGGCTTGATTGGGAAGCATCGTGTGATTGCCTTAATTGATACTGGAGCAACACACACAACTTCATTGATGAAGGTTTAGTTGCAAAGAAGAGCCTCAAAACAGAAGAGTTTGAAGGTTTCAAAGTGATGGTTGCAGATGGGTTCCACATCGCTTGCACTCACAAGGTTACTAACATGTCCTTACAGTTAGGTAACCATGAAGTCAAAGACGACTTCTATGTTGTTAACATTGGGGATACTGACGTCGTTCTTGGCATTCAATGGCTGCGATCTCTTGGAGAGATCTCCCTAAACCTACAAACCATGGAGCTGAAGTTTCAATCCGATGGGAAGAAAGTAGTTCTAAGAGGAATGTCAAATGGAGGTCCCAGGATTGTCTCTTTCAAAAGGATGGAAAGGTTGATCCAACATGATGCAGTTGAGTGGGCTGCAAAGTGCATGGTCCTTCCAGCTAGTCCGGTTGAAACAAAGAGGGAATATCCACCGGATATTCAATCTGTACTTACAAAAAAAAGTAAAGTGTTTGCTGATTTACCCCCAGGACCACCTCCAGATAGAGGGTTTGAGCATGTCATTGAGCAGAAGGAAGGGGCAAAACCAATCATTACAACACCATACAGATATCCTAAGAAACAAAAGGATGAAATTGAGAAAAACATAAAGGAGCTTTTGGAGATGGGTTTCATTCGCCCAAGTAAAAGTCCCTTCTCTTCAGCAGTGGTTCTTGTGAAGAAGAAGGATGGCACCATCCACATGTGTGTGGATTATCGTGCCTTGAACCAAAGCGCCATCAAGAATCGATATCCCATCCCCCGAATCGATGAACTCATTGATGAGCTGCACGGTGCTAAGTTTTTGTCAAAGATTGACTTAAGGTCAGGATACTATCAGATTCGAATGAGGGGATCAGATGTTGAGAAGATAGCATTCAGGTGCCACTATGGTCACTTCGAGTTCTTAGTTATGCCATTTGGGCTAACTAATGCTCCGGCCACCTTCCAATCATGCATGAACAGAACTTTCCAGAGGTAGTTGAGGAAGTTCGTGTTGATATTTTTTGATGACATCCTCATTTTCAGCAGGACTTGGGAGGAGCACCTCCAACACTTGGAAGAAGTGCTTAGCATTCTTGAGACAAAAAGTTTCTTTTCAAAGGAATCAAAGTGTGAATTTGGAATGGGAGAGTTACTCTACCTTGGCCACATCATCAGCGCAGAGGGAGTCAGAGTTGATCCAAAGAAGATTGGGGCTATCGTGGATTGGCCAACCTCGGAAACTCTAACCCATTTGAGAGGATTCTTGGGTCTATGTGGATTTTACAGAAGGTCTGTGAAAGGGTACTCACAAAGTGTTGCTCCTCTTACTGATCTAACCAAGAAGGGGGCATTCTTATGGTCAGAAAAGGCACAAGTTGTCTTTGATAAATTCAAGAGGATCGTGAGTTCTTGTCCGGTCTTGGCCATACCGGATTTTTCTAAACCCTTTGAGCTGCAATGTGATGCTTCGGGAGAAGGAGTTGGTGCTGTTTTGATGCAAGAAAAGCACCCCATTGTGTTCGAAAGCAGAAAATTAAGAGGCATTGAGAGAACCTACTCAATTTATGACAAGGAAATGCTTGCAATCATGCATGCATTAACCAAGTTCAGACAATACTTGGTGGGGAGTAAGTTTGTTGTCAAGACTGATCACAACAGTCTCAAACACTTCATGCATCAGAAGGACTTGAACGAAAGACAGCAGAAGTGGGTGAGTAAGCTACAGGCTTATGATTTCGACATTGAGTATGTCAAAGGGAAGAATAATGTGGTGGCAGATGCCTTGTCTCGAAGGCCACATTTGAGCTCATTATGCAAGCTTACAGCTGATTGGAGAGAGTTGTTGCTTGCTGATCATGCAAAAAATCAGTTTGCAACCAGCATTATTGAAGGTACTTGTCAAGATGAAAAGTACAAAGTGGTTGATGGGCTGATACATTACAAGGATAGGATCTTTTTGGTATCCGATTCTAAGCTCAAAAAGAAGGTTTTGCAAACTTTTCATGACATTCCGCTTGAAGAATGAGGTGTTGAGCTACATCAAGGAATGCCATACTTGCCAAATGAACAAGAATGAGCACACATACCCAGCCAGACTGTTGCAGCCCCTACCCATTCCCAATCAAAAATGGGAAAGCATCTCTATGGACTTCATCACGGGGTTGCTTAAGACATAAGAGAAGGATTGCATCTTCGTGGTAGTAGATAGATTAACAAAGTTTGCTCATTTCTTCGCCATCACCAGTTCATTTACAGCAGCTCAAGTGGCTGAGTTGTTCTTTCATGAGGTGTTCAAGTTGCACGGTTTGCCAAAGAACATTGTGAGTGATAGGGACAACAAGTTCCTAAGCACTTTTTGGCAAGAAATTTTCCGGATGAGTGGTACAGTACTTACTCCAAGTACCAATTATCACCCCCAAACCGATGGTCAAACAGAAATTGTGAGCAAGTGGTTGGAGGGTTATCTCCGGAACTATGTTTCAGAACAGCAGAATCATAATGTGCATAGTTGTCCGTACAAACTTACACTCCAGAGGTGTTAGTTCTTACGCCAACAGTTTTCTGGCGCCCACCATGGGGCACGAGGCAAGAAAACTTCAAGAAAGCTAAATGCTTTTATTTCACGGGAATGACACTCTGGCATCCAATTGCATGATCCACACAGAAGCAATGGATGATAACAACAATGATGTTGGCAGGAGACGTTGACCCCCATTACCTTGGGGTAATAACATTGGACCTTTGGCTTTTCAGGGAAATAATGAGTTACCTAAAGGGTCAAGGAAGCGCTTTCCACGGTTTCCCTGCGATGGAACTCAACACCCGAAGGATCATTTTTCTGCATTCACAATGGCTTGCGCCGTCTTGCACGTGGCACATGAGGACATCGCGGTGTGTCTCTTTGTGGAGACTCTTGTGGGAAATGCTGCCAACTGGTTCAATCACCTGGCACCAGGTAGTATCACAAGTTGGGCAACTATGAGCGAGAGGTTTTTGGCGAGATTCAAGCCCGCTGAAGACAGTCACTTGTTGTTCGTCTAGCTTACAAATTCAAAGATGGAGCACAACGAACACATGAGGGATTTTGTGGCAAGATTTAATCATCTTGTTACAAGAATTTCTTCTACACTCGATCCATCACCAGAGATTCTGATAAGCTATTTCATAAATGCTCTTCCATCAGAGATAGCCTTCTTTCTCAAGACGGCACAAGAGACAGAGTTGAAGAGTGCGCAAGAACATGCCATCAAGTTGGAGGACAATATGATCACTTCCGGCCTGATGAAGACAGATTCTATTAGATCTCCAGTTCAGCAATCGTACCAGCCAAAAAGTGACAATTTTCAGCCACGGTTGCCAATATCTCCATTAAGACCAATGATTGAAGCTGCATACCATGCAGTATTTTCTTGTTTCCATGACACCGATGCACATACCGGATCCACATGTCCGGAGAATCTAAGAATGATCCAAATCATGGGATATAATGAAGTTGCTCCTAGTTTGAGGTTAGTACCAACACCAAGTTTGAAGGTTGTTTCACCACAAACAGACAACTTCAATGACGACTCCGCTGCAGGATACTTTGATGAACCTGTAAATCAAGAACATGAAGAAGAATACCGCCAATACGCTCCTCCTGTGTTTACACATGCTCAGCGCTTGAAGGCACAGAAAGAAGAAGAAGAAAGGCGGAAATCAAACGAGAAGGGTAGAGAAGTGTTTCCCACTTCTAAACTCAAATCTTCACAAGAGATTACTATGCCAGTTGCTCAAGAGATGTCTTCAGCAAATTTTGACATTGTGGCTTCCATGATGAAGACCAAGGTACAAATCTCTCAACTGGAATATCTTCAGGACCATCCAGAACAACTAGATCAGATTCTCAAAGTTGTAAAGAAGCAAGCTATGCTCAATTCATTTGTTCCAGCAGAAGCAAAGCCTGAAACAGGTCCTGGTAATTGTGTGACTCTATCAGAGATAGAAGTTGAAGAACATAACATTATTTGTTTTGAAAAGAGACCGACAGAGGATACAAAGTCATGGAAAGTACAATTCGATGGAGATTGTTTAAATACAATTTCAAAAGCAGGGGAATTGATCATCTCCCCTAAAGGACAGTTGCACCCATTCGTGCAATTGAAATTCACTGAAGCTGAAAAAGAGGCGCTTTTGCTAGGCCTCAAAGATGCCGAAGACATGGGAATCAAACTCCTATGTGTTGATAGTGATGTAGAGCTGATCAACGAGCCGGTCAAGGGATATTTTTAGGTCAGAAAAGATCACCTACGGCATTACAAAAATCGATTTTGGAACTCGATTGATTGGTTTGAAGAAATCGACATCCCAAGGATGGACTACAACAGAACTAATGCCTCAGGGGTATTAGCTTTCCCATTTGCATCATATTCTAACTTTTGTTAGAATATCTTTGCTTGGATGTACGAATACTTGAGAATCTTCATTCCAGAAGTATTGCCTCCCACAATGCTCATCAGAAGAGAAGTGAAGCCTTTCAGGCAGAAACGACATCAATGGGAGGCTCTTCCTGCTGCCATGCAACGAACAATATTCAAAGCACTTCATCCCTTCGGGGGTGGAGTAAATTTTCTTTAATTAATTTTTATTTATGCTTTATCCTTATGTCGTAATGTATTTCCCCGTTCTGTGATGTTTTGTCGTGTTTTAGGTGATTAATTAGGTAGTCTTGTTTTAGGTGATTAGGAAAACTCCAAGTATATTAGGTGATTAGGGAAAAGCCTTGACTCCAATGCCCAATGTTAAATCACTGGTCTACGAAACACAGAGAAATCTCGGTTCTCCTATACCGTAAGTATCCAACATGGTCAACAGACGGAGCCTAATGTTGTACCCAAACCAAATTTTTTGCTTCATTAAGGCATTTTGCTTAAAATGGTCCAAACCTTGTAAAAATGATGTCAAAACTCAGTTTTTGGGCAAATCAAGTATGGGCTTTTGGTCAATGTGATGTTAGGAAGATACTAGCAAAATTTGGAAATTTTGAAAATTAGGGTTTCCGGACCCCGTTTTTAGGTCAAAACCCTAAAAAATAGGAACTTGTCAGAATTGGCTGAAATTAATTTTGATTGGCTTATTTCACATCATGATCACAGTGGTGAAGTCGGTTTCAATTAAAAGTCAGTTTAAGCCTGGTGGGTAGTTTTCACTTTTTCCAGAGAAAAGTTAGGACCTCTGAGGTCGTCAATGGACGTTGGCCAGTACCAGGTATCAAAATCCAAGCGTGAAACTCAAAGCAGAACACTCTACGATGAAAGATGTTGAAAAAGATGCTTCTTGATGGAGGAGATTTTCAAATTGACAAAAAGTGTGAAAATATTCCAAGTCTGGAAACTTTTCAATATGTAGCATGGGAGACGCTTGCGCAATCAACGTGCAAATCAACTTTACGTGTTCGTACATGTGAATATAGTGAGATGCAGTCATATACACATGTTCGAGGTGGTGATATCTCGACATGGTCAAACTCAGTAGCTGATGTTGTGTGCACAAAGTGGTAAAATGGATGAAAATCATGAAGTTCAGAGCAAATATGCGCCCCTATAGCTCAAGGGCGCCCTTCCATTTGAAGGTCAATATGCAGTTGCTTTGCATTGTAAATACAATTCATTCTCTTCTGTTTTCAGTCAGCTTTTTGGCTAGCTATCGAGCAAGTTCATCTGAAATGCAGAACTCCGGCAAACGAAGGCGAAAGCAGAAGTTACGAGGAGTATACACATCATGGAGGCAGTCAAAGAAAGCGGATCTACGCCCTTGTAGCGCAGGGCCGCCCTTCTTTTTGAAGGCCAAGATTTGAATGCATGTGCTTACTATTGGTTTCAATCTCTTCAAGATCAGTCTGGCTTTTCAACGAGCTATCAAGCGGAGACGTACCTAGTGCAGGACTCCAGTTATCAATATCAGAAGTAGAGATTACAAGCATGATACATGTCACAAGGAATTGCCAGTTGATTGTTTGAGCACCCTTGTAGCTCAGGGTCGCCCTTGAATATGGCTACACAAATGAATGAAATTGCAGTTGAGGTCTTCCTGAGATCTTTTCCAGCTCAGTCCAGCTTTGCAATGCACCCATTCGCGAGATGATCCAACATTTTGAGTGACCATGACAGAGGTTCCACCGAGCACATAAAATAGAGGATGGTGAAACGTAGCTACACACAGCTACATATCTATAGGTTAGGGGCGCCTAGCCTTTAGGCTTGCCAAATGGGGTTATTTGCTTTCGCAGTCTTCACAAGACTTGTGTGCAATTACTCCACCTATTCAACGAGTTCAACCGTCAACCTCCAGGATTTGGCGAACACTCGTACGTGTGAGGTCAGGGTGGTGATGCTAAAAAGTGAAAGTGACTGGAGACAGACGGAGTATGGCAAGTACATATCTCCTTGAAAAAGGCGCCCTTCTCTTTGAGGCCTTAGAAGCAGTTTTCTCGCTTCGTCACCTCCAAAGACATCTCTTGTAAGTTGATCCAACTATGCAGAAAGACAGACGATGCACGAATCGGAGCACTCCAGCTCCCGGTATCAGGGGTCAAAGTATGGTGTTCAGATGAAAGTCGCTTTTGTCAAAATGGTATTTGCGCCTTCACAGGCCAGGGGCGCCCATCTTTTTGGGGTTCCTGATTCAGTTTTCAGATACCTTACATACAGTCATTGGATGCAGAGTACTTCCAATCACACAATGAATCTACCATCCAGTCGACAGGATTCATCATTCACCGTCAGCGGCAGTTTGAAGCATCAGAAGGCAATACGGAGAAATGACTAAGTCTGGAATCAATGCATCAATTTAATCAAAGGTGCCTGATTTTCCAAGGTGTCAGACGTTGATTTTAGCAGTTGTGGCTTCCAGCAAACATTTCATCCTTGTCATGCAGGCTTCGCAGTGGATATCTCATATCAATCGCAAGATCATTTGGTCACCTAGAAATCAGAACTGAACATGGTCAGATGTAACTTTGCAGTCAGCTGTAAAGTAGGAGATACTCAAAAATCTCATAACTCTTGCAAATGGATGCCTAGGTGGTCAAAATTCGGCTTTCTAGAATCAGTGAAGTTTGTTGAGCACATCCAGATGCTATTTTTAGCGAAATGATTAAAATAATATTTTTGCATGCAGGGCATTAAAAAGTGACGAATTTCTTCAAAAAGCTAAATATGGCGCCTCTTTTTAATTTGCATGTTTTAAATGAAATGTTATTTTAGTCTGAGACTCAGAGTCAATGGCAATTCAGCTAGTAAAGGGCCAATCGAATTCTTTTTTCCAGTTAGGGTTTTAGCATTCAGTCATGCATAATGGTACGATTTTTCTCTAGTTATGCAAGCATGGCGTTCATCATTTCATTCATCCAACTTGAGCAGAGGTGAATTCTTTCCAGAGTTGGGCAAATTTCTTCAGCAGTCAAGTTTTAAAGGCATCAAAAATATTCTTTTGCAGATACAGGTCAAGATTCATCAGCAAACTTCATACGGACATAGGCAAATTTCTACAGAAGCAGAGAAAACAAACAAACAAAAAATTTCTATCTTTTGTCTAAATTTCTTCTATTTCTCATCTTAGGTATTCTTCGCATGTCAAGGAAACGACAAAATTTTCAGAAACAAAGCATTTGGGTTCGTGTATTTCGGCATCAACAGCAATACCCATGTCTCAAATTATTTCGTGAAAATTGCCCAGCAACCTCTATTCTAGAGCTCTATGCTTTTTTCTAAAATTTTCTTTTGCATGCAAGTCTAAAACACATTTTTTTTAAAATCTATCGATTTGGGTTGTGTTAGGATTCAATTATGCACAAAACCCATGTTTCAGGTTTTCTCAGGAAAAATTGCCCACACAGCCCCTCAAATCTCAACTAAAAACCTTTTGCAAGCGGGCCTAAATCACAATTTTCCGAATTTCTAATGTTGTGGGTCATCTTAGAATTTGATTATGCAAAAAACCCATGTCTCAAAACATTTCGTGAAAATTGCCCTTCGACAGGTTATTTTTAGCCTTATCTGGAGTGATTTTTGGTTTTCCGGAGAAAGTTGTCAAAACATAGCAGTGTTCACAGTCAACAGGCGGGCTTTTCTGAATGCAGTTCACACAGATTGAATTCAAGACTAAGTCGGTCTTAATTCATGATTTCATCAGAAAAGCTGACACCGATTTGTATCAAGTGCATCTGAAGGGTTGATAGGCATAGCCACTCAAGTCCACATGGTTTTGTGCCTCGTATAGCTAATTGTCTTCCAAGGCCAGTTTAGAGGGTTGATACCGTTGGGAGTCTGCGTATGCAGCAAGTTCATTTGCATTTCTCACAACCAGAGAGTTCGCAGTCAAACTTCGTGGTTTCATCATGCAACACTCTCCCATTGAGAAAAACGTGAGAAGCGTCAAGCTGCAAAAGAAACAGTGGCCATCAATTTAGTTACAGAGCCGCCAAAGTTACTAGTGAGTGAAGTGCCAGTTTAAGTGTGCGGAGATTTCCAGGTTTGCTTGAGTTGCTGACAAGTAGTCAATTGACAGTTGAGACATGTGACGACCTCTAGATGATGATGCAGTCACTAACCTCGTGGAGGGGTTAATTGCCCGAGATCAAGGCTAGTGAACTTTAGTTCAAGACGTCCCACCTTTTCCAAGATAGACATTAGACACAGGAGTTATACTCGATGTCTCTTTCTGAGTTAACTTGTTGTTACACATTGCATGCCATGTCTTTCTTGAAAACATCTACATACACTTGGAGTTTAGATTAGGTTTTTGCGTTAACTGATGATAGTATTCCAGTTAACTTGCTTTCAATAAGGACGTGCATGCTTGCACATTGTCCATTTAGATTAGATGTTTCAGTTAACTGATGATAGTTTGCTAGTTAACTGTTTAGTTTCATTCAATTGGGTTTAGAGAATAAAATCTTGCATGTACTGCGGGACTGTAGTTGACTCAAGGTGATTTTAGGGTTGCCTACTCCTTGATGTCTATAAATAAGAGCATTCAGCTCATTTGTAATTTAACTTTTGCTTGATAGCATACATGTTGCACCTACCTCGCTTGTAGTATTGCTATTATTGTATCTATTCAAGGAACTTTTACAGGAGATTAATATTTGTTGTGCCCACCTTGCCTGTAATATTGTCTTTGTTGGATCTGTTCATGAGCGTTTGTTTTGATAATGAATTTTTATGCCACTCGGGTTCCATGCAATTATATAGTGGCTAGTTCGATCGTAGATTGTACGCGTGTCTCGCCTATGCAATTTGCTGTCCTAATTGGCTATCTTTTATGTTTTTTTATCAATAAGCCTATCAAATTGAGCAAATAGTTGTGCCCACCTTGCCTTCATGTTGAGAATTTGTACTTAAAGCTTATCGTATGATGTGTGTGATAATAAGCTTATTCAGCCAAGCGAATAGTTGTGCCCACCTTGCCTTCATGTTGCAAATTTGTACCCAGCTTATCGTATAAAAACCATTCCTGCTCCATTTTTTCACGCTCTGTTTTCTTGAGGAAACTGGATAGATTTAAAGAAGTTAGCTTAGTTGTAGTTAGATGATCTACGAAACCAGAAAATACTTAACTGCAACATTCTAGGTTTTCTTAACCTTGTGCCTCTACCAACTGAGAACAAAAAGATAGGATTTAGTTTACTTTCCTTTTCCATGCATTCCAGCACAACGAGGGAGCTTCCCCTCCTAATTTGAAGAGCACTCATTATGTAGTGTGCTTAGTTGTCCGTACAAACTTACACTCCAAAGGTGTTAGTTCTTACGCCAACATGTACAAAAAAGAAATTAGTTTCCACAGCACTAAAAGAGGGATTTTGACACACTCGAAGGATATGGGGACTCTCGAAGGAGAGTTGTTCTATCATCATGCAGCACTAGAGGAGGGATATTAACACACTCGGAGGCAATGTGGACTCTTGAAGGAGAATTGTTCTCTTATTGTGCATGAAGGATGGGAATATTTAATGCTCTCTCATGTTGTACAACGGTTTTGTAGGTTTAAGAATTAGGAAATTCATTAATGAAGTCAATTTGGTGTTTCTCGGGTGAGCAAGGAGAATTGGTGGAAGTGTTCCATCAAAGTTTCCAGAAGGATTGCTATGTTCAACTCTTATAGTATTCCATCCTTTGTTCAAACTGATGTAATAAGGGGGAAATGTTGGAATATATTGCATCATTGGTATTTAGTTTAGTATAGATTATAGTAATAAATTTATTAATTAACATACAAATGTTAATTTATAAATAAATACTATTAGTTTTATTGTTAATGAATAAAACAAATAGTTAGTTTGTTGGGAAGTTATTTCCCATGGATATGTTGGTTTGTTTCACGGGAAAACAATAGATTCATATGCCAATAGAATGTAATGTAAAATCATGTTGAGCGAATGAAATCCCAAATTTAATAAATATAATTTTGTTGTGCAACAATGGGATAATCATGGGCGAGGGTCCTAGCTCGATTGGCTAAAGCATCTTGTTGCAGGCAAGAGGTCATTAGGTCCAATCTCCCCTTGTTTACGTGGTACCGGAGGGCGTGTCATGCCAATGTCACCAGTCACGTGAAAAAATTTTACCAAGCGCACTGCAGTATATAGGGGGGTTTACCTGATTCCTACAATCTAAAAAGAAAAAAATGGGATAATCGTGTGTATTTGCTTTCAATTTTTCACATGAAATACAAATATTTTCTTTTGCCTGTGGTCAATTTTCTTCTTTGTGCATAGTGCAATAAAACCACAACTACCCAAATTGTGCCTTCCAGCACAACTATCACAATTTCTACTTGATGTCCCCCTTCAATAGAGATATGCCCTAAAACTCATAAAAACTAGACCTCGTGTTTCAATAATCCTAGAAGCGTGAATGGCAATAATCACAAACCCAGCAGACGAGATAGGAAAGAGAGTAGAGATGTGGAAGCAATGACAAACACAAACACAAACTAGGAATGATGAACTACAGCAATGAAAACAACACTGACCAACTTCACAAACACAAGTGACAGGAGCCCTAAAGGGAAGAAAAATGAGCATAGGTTGTCCCAAATAGGTTGTCCCAAATTTCCTAGTAAAGAGAGCACAGATGTGGAAGGAGCAACAAACACAGACATGAACCAAGAACAGCAAACTACACAAATGCAAACAACACTAACCAACCTCACAAACACAAGCAACAGAAGCCCTGACAAAAGAAAAAAATGAGCATAGGCTGTCCCAAATTTCGCAATAAGGTTAACTCAAGTGTGATGGGACTTTTGGTATAAGATAAATCAGAAGGGGATATATGTTTGAGGAAATTAAACAGAGTTAAACATTTATCAATTGTTAAACCATTATAGGCATATTATTCAAAAAAAAAATCTAAGTTTCTAGGACATTTTCAGTAGTTTCCAAGAGGGATGTTACAGAAACCTTTTATTTAATCTAAACAATGTATCTAAGATTACACTAAATTAAAAATAAGTTCTTCAGTCAAACCATCTGATTGAGGAGCTGTCAAAACAATCTTTACGAGATCTAGCATTTCTTCCTTTGCTCCTGCCTGTGACGAATCAACTTCTTTCCAAAGACATTTGCTCCAGACATAATTTTGCATGTATAAACTATAAACCAATAGAGATCTTTATTGCCAGGAAATGGAAAAGAGTAAGGTACGAATGCAGAAAACATTTACTTGTGGGGGACCCTGGTACCGTACAGCATAGAAACAGCAATACATTGAACATTAAAAAAAGTTTAAAAAATAAAGAGAAATATCAATATATTGTGCATTATCAGTATAAAAATAAACAGAACATAACTGAGGAACAGACAAAAGCTTTACCTTGAGAAATGATCAACTAAAGAGGCAACTTCTCACATCAAAGAGAACAAATTCTATAATAAAATGGCTTTATGCATGAAAATTTAAAATTTTATGTTTTTGGGGATAAAGCTTTATTTTATGAGGTCAAATCACTGCAGCTGTGCAATTAGTTTATCAGACCTAGAAGGGAAAAAATTGAATGCTAATTTTCAAACAATTGAATGATCAATTCAAAAACTGTAACTTTCAACAATAAATGAAAGTTTTTGCTTGCGAAAAACTTGAGAATTAATTTGTGACCGCCTAACAATCCCTTGACTACTCTAGTGATTCAAGTTTAGAAACACACAAATCATTACCCCACATAGTTGTGAATAGAGTTTGATAATACAATCAGCAATCTGATCAATTTTCACTAATAAACTCCACATTTGTTATTTACAGTAATATATGAAATTGAAAAAGAACTCAATTGGAATTACATTCAATATGCAAACAATACACACCTCAATATATACAACATACCTGGTATTGTAGTCAACAATTGCTTTTGAAGGTTTGACCAATTTGTCAAGAACAACCTTAAGCAAGGCGAAATTGGAAACATTACTACTTTTTTAAAACTTGCAACATGAAGGCATTATGATAAAAGCAACAGAAGCATGACAAAAACAAAGTCGTTCTGTAATTTACTCAATCATGTCAAAACATTATGTTAGTAAAGATATTAAATAGAAAATATCTAAATCATTGCAACTTAAAACAAAATGAATATTTTAAGGGACCTATAATACTATGATATTACTGAGGTTACTTAAATATTGTTAAGCTTTCCCTTACTTCAAAATCGAGCAGCCATAGATGACAAGTCATCTTCTGCAGATGTTAGGCTACTATTTTAGCTGAATATTTTGCAATAACAAGTACAACTAAACCCTCTATCCCAAATATAATTGATATAAATGCATGTTCTATTTATAGTATACTTCATTTCCAACTCTAAGTGAATTGTATTTTCTAACCCTGCCTATATTAGTTAACTTTCTTATCCAAAAAATTCAAAAACATATGGTTTTAAAGTTCTAGATCCTCACCAAATTCATTCTTATTAACCTTCAACAGGACTACCAGAAACCAGCTACCCTATTACTATGCAAAACTTGATTTTTTTTCACTTACATGGAAATGTAAAATGAGAAGTGACCTACATGGCTTGAGGGCCATCTTTAGTAAAATAATTTTCTAGCTCCAACACGCAATATCTTTTCTACACTTGTCGCATCAAATTTTATATCTAAGATGCAAAGAACAATGCCCATGCTAGTCCATGGATCCATCTTAGGAACTCCAGAGCATCAAATACTTGAAAATTTTCTAAGTGTTGGTGAGAAGCTGGAATCAAAACTAAAAATGTCTTAAGGATATTGCACTAAAACTAACTATAATGCAAAAAATATGTTTGTATTGTAAAGAAGCAAACCATTGGTGCCTCACTTCACTACCTAAAGGAAGGTTGGCATCAAAGGAAAGTCAATGCTGTTATTTTTTATGATCAGATTAAACATACAGAAATTAATTCAAAATTCAATACAAGAACACAGCCAATACCCTGGGAAAACCCTCCAACCCGAGGCAGAAAAACCCAACCAATATATCTCTTATATATTGATTCAAATAAGAACAGTAATCTGCTTACAACTCAGGTAAAATACAATGCCTGATCAATACAAAGAATAATAACACCTCTCCTAGATGCAAAGATACAAATGACTATGTTTCTCCTTAACTCAACTTGCTGCTACAGAATGAAGATCTGCTGCTACAGGAAACTGATCTGCTGTAATAGTGCGATCTCCTTCTCTAGATGCGAAAAACTTGATGTCAAATGAAGTGTTTTCATCCTCTATTTATAGCCACACCAATTAAGGGATGTGACTTTACAAATCAAGAGGTCAACCTCTTTAGAGAAAGACGACTTTTGCTAGGGGCGCGAATTCCAAGAGAAGGTCGGCCTTTCAATAAAATGCATATCTTTACTAATCGAGTCTCTTGAAAGAGTCGGCTCCAATAATTAAATATTAATTATTAAATAGTAATCATATAAATGATGATTCTCCTCATGAATAATCGCACTTGAATAAATTAAATAGCCAGCAGGCTACAATTTAATTTATTTCTTCTTCTAGGAGGAAATTCGATATAGCTGTATACATCAACACTCCCTCTTAGCTAGGGAGAAATACTTCCTACAGTTACAAGACATATCACCTCATCATGATGTCGATCAACATGGCTACATCCATGTGAGAAAAGACTTATCACCTCATCGTGAAAGCATATCACCTCATCGTGATATCAGATATCACCTCATCGTGATATCAACCATCATGGCTACCTCCATAGATGGTATGTACAAGTGCTCATCACTCAATGTGATGTTTTCACCTCACCGTGATGTTCACCATGGCTCTCCCAGAGGGTTAAACACAAGTACAAGAAAGTCATCACGGACTCCCTCACATGATGTTGTCATGGAGTCACACACATGACATCCACCATGGCTCTCCCAAAGGGTGGAAACAAGGGCTTTCACCTCAAATCTCAAAGAGAAATGCATTATCAAGGGCTTGCACCTCAAATCTCTCTCATTAGAGAAATGCATTAACAGAGGATCACTGATATTGAGACTCCTTCTCAGCTAGGGCTTTATTCTCCACCATACCAAGCTTATCTCGAAAGTACACAAACTTTTTCCTGGAGAGAGGCTTGGTGAGAATGTCTGTCGTTTGCTCATTAGTGTTGATATACCTTAACTGAATTGCTTTCCTCAATACCATATCTCTGATATAATGGTATTTGATTTCAACATGTTTAGTTATGTCATGAAACATAGGATTAACAGAAAGCTTCACACAGCTCTGGTTATCACAATGAATGATAGTTGGCTCCATTGATTGTCCAAACAATCCTACAAGGAGCTTTCGAAGCCACACTGCTTCACAAGCTGCCACACAAGCTGCAATGTACTCCGCCTCTGTTGTACTCAATGCCACTAAAGATTGCTTCCTGCTGCACCAGGATATCATAGCAGATCCCAAACTGAAGCAACAACCAGAGGTACTCTTCCGATCAGTGACACACCCTACCCAATCAGAATCAGTAAAACCATGCAGCTTCAAATCCACACCTGAAGAATATCTCAACCCATATCCAATTGTGCCACGCAAGTATCTTAGGATATTTTTTCCTGCAACAAGATGTATCTTACTAAGTGCACTCACTGCATAGCAACAAGATGTGCCTTGGTTCACACATGAACTGACTAAGTGCACTCACTGCATAGCAGATATTCGGTCTAGTGTTAACTAGATACATCAATGAACCAATCAACTGTCTGTACATCGTGGGATCCACCAGATCTGAGCTATATGCAGCCTCCTTCAACTTATGTATGTTGGTCTCCATAGGTGTAGACATGGGTTTGCAATCAATCATGCCAAACCTTTTCAGAATATCAATGGTATACTTCCCTTAACTTAGGATCATCTCATCTGGCTTTTGCCAAACTTCTAAGCCAAGAAAGTAATGCATGAGACCAAGATTTTTCATTTCAAACTCAAAAGCCAACTCCTTACATTTAAGAATGAGGTGTTCTTCTCCAGTGATAATCAGATCATCAACATACAAAACCAAAATCAATGCTTCACCATTAATTACCTTGAAGTAGAGGTTTCAATTTGCATCATTCTTTGAGAAACCCAAGCTTAACAGGTAACGATCAATCCTTTCGTACCAAGCACGAGGAGCCTGCTTAAGACCATACAAGGCCTTCTTCAGCCTGCAAACATGATACTCCTTCCCATGTACCTCAAATCCATCACGTTGCTCAATATAAACCTTTTCCTTTATTACACCATTCAGAAAGGCAGTCTTTACATCCATTTGGTGAATCTTTCATCCTTTAGATGCAGCAATAGCAATAATGGTTCTGACAGAAGTATAACGAGCCACTGGAGCAAGGGTTTCTTCATAGTCAACTCCCTCTTTTTGTGAAAACCGTCTAGCCACGAATCTGGCATTGTACTTCTCAATGCTCCCACCAACCGCATGCTTGATCTTGAAGAGCCATTTAGAAGACACCACAGATTTGCCTTCGGGTCTAGGAATGATGTCCCAAACATCATTCTTAAGAATGGATTGATACTCTTCAGACATAGCATCTTTTCAAACCTGTTGACTAGAAGCTTCCTCAACACTGGAAGGCTCTGACTAAATAATCTGACTCATCAAGGCTACATAACTGGAGAACTTATTAGGTCTCTTACTTTCTCTGAAAGTTCCTCTTGGGGCTGCAAAATTTTCTGCCTCCTGCATTATTTTCCTAGCCCAAAAAGGTTTTTTCCTTCCAATCACAATATCTGTAGGTCCATCACTAAGTTCCATGGGCTCGACTGGATCATCATCTCCTTTAGGTTCTGGAGCCTCCCTCTGATTCTCAGGAACATGGTCAACTTTCATATCTTGAGGAGGCTCTTCATCATCGATCTCCATATGAGTGCCCTTGGATCTTCTAAATGCAACATCTTCCTCAAATGTGACATCTCTACTGATCTCAATTGACTTCTAACCCGGAATGTAGATTATGTAGGCTTTTGACGTCTCACTATAGCCTACCGAAATTCCCTTCTTGCCAGAGGGTTCCAACTTTGTCCTCTTTTCCTTTGGTACATGAACATTGTCCTCTTTTCCTTTGGTACATGAACATACACTGGACATCCAAAGATCCTCAAATGACTTACTTCAAACTTCACCCCTGAGAATGCTTCTTCAGGAGTTATATTCTCCAAGATCCTATGAGGACTTTTATTCTGAACATAGACAGTTGTCCTGGATGCTTCATCCCAAAGGGAGGTTTGCAGGTCTTGGTCATGAATCATGGCTTTGACTGCTTCCACAATAGATTTGTTCTTTCTTTCCGCAACACCGTTCTGTTGAGGATTATAAGGAACGTTGAACTCCCTCTGAATCCCTGCTTCAATGCAAAAGTTACGGAAGATAACAGAAGTGTACTCTCCTCCATTGTCGGATCTCAAGTCCTTGATCCTCTTTCCGGACAAATTCTCCACCTGAGCTTTGAATTCTTTGAATCTCTCTAATATCTCCTCATATTCTTTAGATTTCAATAAATAAATCCAAGTCCTTCTAGAGTAGTCATCAATAAAAATAATGTAATACAAGAAACCACTCGAAGACGCAACAGACATTGGACCAAATAAATCAGAATGAATAAGATCTAGGATACATTTGGATCTACTTTCACTACTATGGAATGGACCTTTTGTATTCTTACCCAAAGCGCAGCCTTTGCAGGTTCCTTCATGCTTCTGGTTGAATTTTGGAAGGCCGGTGACCATCTTCTCCATAATAGGTAGAGCTCGAAAGTGAAGGTGAGCCAATCTTCGATGCCAAAGATCACACAAACTTGAGGAATCATGCACTAGAGCCTGAAGAGTACGAGTGCATAGCCTGTAGAGACACCCATGTCTAACTCCAATCACCCGAGCAGTCTTGATGTTGGAGTTCTTAGCCCATATAAGAACTTTGCCTTCTGAAAATGCAACTTGGTAACCCTTGTCTTCCAAGGCCGAGATGGAAACAAGGTTTCTCTTGATGCCTGGAACAAATAGCACATCATCCAATTGCAAGGAAGTGCCGGAATCCAAGTGAAGAGATGAGGTCCCAACTCCTTTTACAGAGTAACTAGCATCATCTCCAATAGTGACTTGTTCGCTAGAATCTTTCTCCACCAAATTAGATAGATGCTCCCTAAATCCAGTGATGTGGCAAGAGGCACCACTATCAATCAGCCAAGTGTTGGTGTTGGTAGTTACATTGCTTCACAAGGCTGAATAGAATAGGTATTTACTTGAATCCTTCTGCAGAGAGACTTCATCAACATTTGCAATCAAGGCCTTCTGCCTAGGCCTGGTAGGACATTCCTTTGCAAAGTGACCATACTTGTCACATCTGGAACATTGGACCTTGGAGAGGTCCCTCTTCTTCTTGAATGTGGGGCCACCATCAGCTCCTTTATCTCTATTTCTCTTGATATAACCTTTCTTTCCATCGTTTCATTTCTTCTTTCAGGATTGAGTGTCAAGAACATGAATGTCTTCATTTGTGAAGCTTTGCCCAATACCTCTTGCAACCAACCTAGACTCTTGTTGAGTACAGTCTTCCCTTAAACGATAAAACTTGGGAAGTTTCGATCTTGCACTGATTCCTTGAATGTAAGACTCCCAAGGTGAAGGAAGACCATTAAGAGCCAGCATGGTCAAGTCCTTGCTATCAACAACATGCCCAATACACAAGAGTTGAACTCTCAACTCGGTTATTCTCATGAAGTAGGCAATAATAGATTCTCCTTTCACCATCTTCAAATGATGGAGTTGTTGCTTCAGTGCAAGAGCTCGACTTGTGTTATTGATTTCGTACACCTCCTCCAAATTTTTGAACATCTCTCTTGCCGACTTTAACTTGGAGACAATAGGAACAATATGACCCTTAACAGAATCAACTAACATCTTCTTTGCCCTAATATCTTTCTTCTTCCATAGGGCATTTTCTTCCTCATCCATAGGCTCGGGAGCTAAACTCTCCACAAGTTCTGCCAATTCGCTTTCCTCCAAGGTGAGCATGATCCTGAATCTCAACGAAGTGAAATTTGACACTCCCTCAAGCCTATCCTCAATCTTAAGACCATTCACCATCTTGACGGAGAGAGAGATAAACAAGGATGAGAAATAAAGAGAGAATATCGTTGTGATATACGAATCTGATCAAGATCTTCTTCAAACCCACCCTGATACCATGTTATTTTTTATGATCAGATTAAAGCCACATGAATTAATTCAAAATTCAATACAAGAACACAGCCAATACCCTGGGAAACCCTCCAACCTTGTTGGCGTAAGAACTAACACCTCTGGAGTGTGAGTTTGTACGTACAACTATGCACACTACGCGATGAGTGCTCTTCAAATTAGGAGGGGAAGCTCCCTCGTTGTGCTGGAATGCATGGAATAGAAAACTAAACTAATGTCCTATCTTTTTGTTCTCAGCTGGTAGAGGCACAAGGTTAAGAAAACCTAGAACGTTGCAGCTAAGTATTTTCTGGTTTCGCAGATCATCTAACTACAACTAAGCTAACTTCTTTAAAATCTATCCAGTTTACTCACGAAAACAGAGCATGAGGAAATGGAGCGGGAATGGTTTTTATACGATAAGCTGGGTACAGATTTGCAACATGAAGGCAAGGTGGGCACAACTATCTGCTCGGCTGAATAAGCTTATTATGACACACATCATACGATAGGCTTTAAGTACGAATTCTCAACATGAAGGCAAGGTGGGCACAACTATTTGCTTAATTCGAATAGGCCTATTGATAACAAAACACAAAAGATAGCCAACTAGGACAGCAAATTGCATAGGCGAGACACGCATACAATCCACGATCGAACTAGCCACTATATCTAACTAAGGCAAGCATTCATCATAATAATTGCATGGAACCCGAGTGGCATAACAATTCATTATCAAAACAAATACTCTTGTGAACAAATCCAAAAAGACAATATTACAAGCAAGGTAGGCGCAGCATATATTAATCTCCTGTAAAAGTTCATTGAATAGATACAATAATAGCAATACTATAGGCAAGGTAGGCGCAACATGTATGCTATCAAGCAAAAGTTAAAATACAAATGAGCTAATGCTCTTATTTATAGACTTCAAGGTGTAGGCAACCCTAAAATCACCTTGAGTCAACTACAGTCTTGCAATGCATGCAAGATCTTATTCCTAAACCCTAATTGAATGAAACTATACAGTTAACTGGGAAACTATCATCAGTTAACTGAAATATCTAATCTAAATGGACAAAGTGCAACATGCACGTCCTTATTGAAAGCAAGTCAACTGGAATGCTATCATCAGTCAACTGAAAAATCTAATCTAATCTCCAAGTGTACGTAGATGTTTCCAAGAAAGACATGCATGCAATGTGTAACAACAAGTTTAACTCGGAAAGAAGCCTCGAGTTAACTGCTTCTTATGACTCATCCTTATAAACAACTGCATGGTCTAACTGAAAGTCTACTCCAAGTTTATCATCTCCTCCAGGAATTTATCAATAATATCATCATCTAGCACTCTGACGCTGTCCACGATGATTAACTGTTTGTCTAACTCTTTGTCTCCATCCCGGATTTCCTTCTGACTATCTCTAACCTTTGTGGTCACCTTTTTGAAACTGATAGTCAGCATTGTAAACTCCTCCATCTTGGACGCCTTTGGCCCTCCACATAGGTTATCACGAACTAACTCTTCGAACTCAGCCTGAACTGCCTCTAACTCGGCGTATGTACCATCTTCATGCCAATAATGACATGGGATCTGAGTGATGTACTCGCTGATGAAACGAAGAGCTGCAACAACCTTTTCCTGAAGCATGTTCATCTTAGCAGCAATCCTGTCATATGTCTCCACCCTGCAAAGATACAACTCTCTCCAAGTGAAGACCTTCTTTTGATCTCCATCTGCTTCAATGGAATCATAGATTCCTGCAAGCTGTGATATCAAAATCAGGTCCTTCAGCTTACGCTCGGCTATGACAATCTCGAGCTCCTGAATTCTCTGGCAAAGACTATGTGCGTCAATCCTCAACTGATATAGCTCTATGACGAGGTGTCGACCAGCAATGATAAAGTCTTCAATCTAGGTATCCAGCAGCTTTCCTCGATTAACCAAGTGTTGAATCTTCTGCTGATCTGCGGCGGTCTCTCGAAGTTGTGGGAGTAAAGGTGCTTGCCCCTCGCTACCATGAAGCAAACTCGAGATGTACATGTGGAGTTGCCTGATTTCAGTTTTGAGAACTGCCTTATCCTCACCATCCTTCATGACGCGTTCCTCCAGATTACTCGCGACGACTCTGAATAGATTCACGTCGGTGTGTCGAGTACTATTCCCCATATTAGTTTTGACGAAGGTAAAATCACCAACATCAACTTCATCCAAGTACTTTCCTTTTGGAGGAGTAGCAACCTCTATGACGATCTCTACCTCAAGATTCTTCTCAATATTAATCTGCTTTTTGGCCCTCTTATTCAACCTGTTCTGATAGGGTTCACCGAACTCAGATAAATCAAGATTATATGAAGGCATACGCCTCTCTCTTCCCAATGACTTCTCGAGCCAAGATGAATAAGGAATACTATCCTCTCGAGGTGGAGCCGTTTCTACTGTATCAACTGCTGGCGGATCCACTGGTATGAAGGTCTCATGTATCGGAGACTCAGGCTCTGAATCAATATCTATGGGAGACGACTATGGTGAAAAAGGTGAACCTGGAGATGACAAACCGGCCTCAGCCTGAATTACTGGCTCTGATGAAACAACTGGCTCTGGAACTGGAAATGCTTCTTCTTGAAGTACTGTCTCTATAACTGGAAGTGTTGGCTCTTTCTCAACCTGTTTCCTTTTGGTGATGCTTTTTCCTTTTGAATTAACTCCCATCTTAACCCCTTCAAGCGGCTTCATGGAAACCTTGACTCGAGGTCTAGCCCTAGAAGTAGAAGGCAAAGAAGAAACTACCATTGTTGGCGGCTCTATAACTGGGATCACCCTTCGCTTCCGTTTGCTCTCAAGGAAGTACATAGTTGTTTTGATAACAGACCTGGACAAGTCTTTCAGTGAAGTGTTCACTAGAACATACCAATCAGGTTGGCGAAGTGGCTGGCGAGCAACTTGGTCTTTAATAAATGAATGAAAAAGTATTTCGCCATCATCATCAGACAAGCCTTCCACATCCTCTGACAAGAAATCAGCAATCTGTGGAATAGTAAGCCTATAATAATGACGACGACGCACCTCAAATTCATCCTCACAATTGACCCAAAAGTCCTCAAGCGCTGCCGAATGTGAAACATTTCGCTCCAACCTTGCTAAATAATGACCCAACGGATCATAGGTACGCTTCTAAGGAAAACACTCAAGCTGAAGTTTTTCTAATTCATGTGCCATTAACTTGCAATCAGCAGCTGTTGAAAAGGAAAGGTGAAAACTGGCTTTGTCGATTGCGAAGAAAAGTATGAACCTCATGTGCCTGTCTCATGAACTCCATGAAAAGAACCTTGTCTAATGGGTACCTCGGTAGCATCAGAGGCTCTCCTATATATCCATATACACGAATATATGTGAAAGTAGGGAATTGGATGAACCAATCTGCCCAACTCTCCATTGCTGATTGTGCCTCTGTAGAAATCCTCACATGCATCTCGTTATCTAAATTTCTGACTGTCCTCATAAGAAAGTGGTCATTCACTGCTGTAAATTCTTGTTCAGCTTTCGAAAACTCCAACTGAGGGTAGTATTCGTGCACTCGCTGAACACCCAGAACTCCATCGGTCTTTAATAATTTAAAGCTGCCTTGGAATGCAACTAAGTAAACCAGAAAAGTTACCATGTGGAATTCGTGAATCTTTAGCAACTCTGTAATCTGCTGGTGAAGACACTCGCTGATAAACATGGCCCAGTCAAATGTTTCTTTCTTATCAATAACTCGTGAGATGAGGTAGAACATCCACGTTCAGAAAACGCTTGCGTATTCAGAACCTGCTAACCGGTTGAGGAAAGTTATCAAAACAGCAATCTCTTCCTTGAAATCACTACGTGCAATCTCCCTCGGCATGTTGGTTTTTTGAACCTTCAACCATCGTTGAGCTACTTTCTTCTGTGATCTATCCTTGTCCTCTTCCCATATTCTGTCACAATCTGAAATGGATACAACGAAATGATCTGAACGTGGAGGAATAGAAAAACATTTTTCTATATCCCTCGGCTTAAGGCTACAAATAATTCTTCCATCTATCGACCTGATTTGTCTGGTAGACAAGTCATAATGCTTGACACAAGCAAGTACGAACTCGAGATCGAAGATTGAGATAGGAATGGATGCCGTTGTAAGTATCCCTGAACGTTCAAGATTTCTGATTGTAGTACTGCTGACACCCTCCAATGAATTCAGATTGATGATGGGAAAAACATGACTTAAGTCGGTATCGATAGTTTTCAAAAAGTTATGAAGAAAGACCTGTTTGGCCTTATAGTCTATGGGATTATACTGCATTCTGAAAAACTAGACTTTTGACTGTAAAGTCGGGTATGTTTGGACAACTTCGGAAAAACTGAAAAAACTCGAGGATAGGCTAAAAATAGCAAGGGGAAGTGAATTTTTTCGGACAAATTCTAAGATATGGGTTTTGTGTAGAATCAAACTCTAATACAACCCAAAATGTTAGAATTGCGAAAAAATGGGATTTAGGCTTGCATGCAAAAGGTTTTCAGTTGAGATTTGAACTGGCAGTTAGGGGTACTGGGGGCAATTTTTCCCGCGAAAATCCAGAACATGGGTTTTGTGTAGAAATGAATCCTAAAACCACCCAGATCAACAAATTTGCGAAAAAATGTGATTTAGGCCCACATGCAAAGAAAACTCTGGAAAAAAACACAGTGCTTCTAGAAAAGAGGCAGCGGGGCAATTTTCACAAAATAATCTAAGACATGGGTATTGTTGTTGATGCTAAAATACTCGAACCCAAACGATGCTTTTCTGAAAAATCTGTCGTTTTCTTTGACATGCGAAGAAAATCTAAGACAAGAATAGAAGAAAATAAGACAGAAGAATAGAAGTTTTATTTGTTTGTTTTCTCTCTTTGTTACACCCCGGAATTTGTATAGTTACTATTCTAGTAATGCTTAGAGCATTCTGATTGTAAAGAAGGTTTTGAATGAATAAATGTGATTGAACTTTGTTGACAATATGAAATCCTGTTTACATGTTATGTTTGGCTCATTCTGTATTCTTGATTGATGTTATTCTTGAATAAAACAATGAATAGAGGAAAGTAATTAGTCTTGTTTTATATATTTGATTTATATATACTGCAAATATTGTGAGCATTTGACTGCCGTGGTTTTGTGCCATGGATGCAGGAACAGGAGCTATTCCTCCAGGTGGAGGGGAAATATCACTCAGGAAGAGGAACTTGGTCGGCTAACCGGTAAAGTTGATCGTATGAGCATACACACACTTCACTAAGGATTTTAGGAACTGAGTCAGATTAAGTTGTCATGATAAGTCATCCTTAGGCTTAGGAGTTATGATTACTTCTTCATGCTTTATGAGTGGTGTTCCTTGATTGACTGACTTACTGTTCTGTGAGCCTTGAATGTGAAATGTGAACTGATAAGTTACTGATGCCTGGAATTTACAGTTAAATGTATAAATACGTGTTTATGCAATTACGTCTATTAGAGGTGCTCTGACTGGCCTATAATACACGTAATTGGAGATTTGAAAATAAACATGTATAGATATATTTAAGTGTAAACTGGGTAAGTTAATTAATATATTTAATAATATATTTAATATCGATGTTATTATAGTTTTATCGATAATATAATATATTAATATATCTAATATAATATTTGAATATTATATAGATATATTTATATATTTAAAGAAAGGTAAGTTAAAAACTATAATAATATTGTATTGAATATAATACAAAATATATTAATACATTTTAATGAGAATATTAAAATATCTAAAACTTTGGAAAGATTTTATATAAACTATAATCTTTGGCATTTAAATTTACATTTATCTTATAAAGGTATTCGAGTTTATTTACCTTTGGAAATAAAGGTAATAAGACTTTCATAGTCTTTGGTAAATACTTTGCAAACCATACAAAGGAAATTTGAAATATTGAAATACTTGGAAAATATTAAAAGGAAAAAGAATTTCGAAATTTTGTAAAGACCAATGTAAATTTATAAAAATCATTTAAGGAAATGTAAGTATGAACTATAGACTTTTTAAAGATTTAAAGTTAATGTTTGAATAAACTGAAAAATCGCGGATTTCTTCATGGGAAGAAATCGCGCGACTGTTTGAACCAGAAAACAAAGGAAAACAATGGAGATTGAACCGCGCCCAGCTCGCGTATCTTAGACTTGGTCGCGGATGCTTGAACGCCACTGGTCTGGGACGCGTGGGTGGAAGGAGGCCTGAATTGTCTGTGCGTAACCCTTGACGTTTTCAGCAGTAAAATTCAAACGCCATTTGTTCTTTCAATTCGCCATTTTTGAGGGCTTTTCCCAGTGACTAAACCTGTACATGGATGCTTCATGAATTCGACATATGATTGTTGAAACATTCTTGAGAAATTATGTTGAATCATCAACTCTTTTGCTGTGTGTTTGGCTATTCGACTGCCACTGCGGATTTTGACATTTTCAAAATGAGAGGTGTCGAATTCTCATGCCTACAAGGTAGGAAACATGAGAATTCGAAACCTATAAATAGGTTCTCACTCATTGTTGAAAAAGACTCAATTTTTCATTCACTCTCCTTGCCTTGGAAAATTCGAAATACAGTGCTGTGGTATTTCTGTGTTTTGAAATTCCATTTTATGAAAGCCATTGTCATTTTATGAGAGCCATTGCCATTTTATGAAAGCCATTGTCATTTTATGAGAGCCATTGCCATTTTAAAGCCATTGCCATTTTGTGAAAATCATTTGCAATTGAGACAGTATTGCTGAGAGACAGTATTGCTGAGAACAACTTTTTGCATTTACCTGAAAGTAGTATTTGCTTAAGCTGAGAGAAGGCTGCGAAGGACGGTGGAGCAAGGATTGAAGCTACCGATCAAGCTCATACGCAAAAGGAAATCAGGCATGAGATATATGTTGATAGATTTTCTGTCATTTATTTTAAAATGTATGATTAGATTGCTTGATTATGTCTTGCTTTATGAAAGGAAAAATAATAAGAAACCTCTATGTTCTATGAAATTGCTGAATTGGGAATAGTTTAATTCCTTAGAAAAGGCTTATTGAATTTAAGAGATAGCTTAAAGAGCTGGTCAAATTGGGGAATAGTTTAATTTCCTTAGAAAAGCTTTTGAAATAGCTTAGAGAACTTGATGAATTGGAATAACTTAAAAGCATGTTGAAACGAATCAGTTTGAAATCATAGATGAATTTGAAAGGGAAATATTTGTTTACTTTTAGTAAAGTACCTTATAATTTGTATTGCTTGAATACTGCTTGAATTCCTTAAGTAAAGGAAAGGGATTAGTTATTAATACTAGGACGAGGGTGGATTCAGAACCAAGGTAGTCTAAAGCTTTAGAGTTAAATAGGTTAACTAGAGAAAGCTACGTACTCCATGGATAAAGATTTCCATGTTGGGAAGTACCAGAGGGACCCCTTGTTGACTGTACTCCATTTCCTGTTTAAGTAGTTGAAGTAGGAAGTCTAGGGTGATTGACTACCCACTGAAGGACTCAACCTACGCGTAGGATAAGGCAGCCTTAAGTCAAACCAAACCTGACTTAGTGCAAGTGATAGATGACCGTCAGTATAAGTACTGCCGAAATGCTTTGGCCAAAGTAGTGTAGTATACCTAACGTCCACTTAGACTGTGAGACGAATTACACTGTCAGTTCACAGTAATCCAGGTTACATGCTAGATTGAGATTGTGAGGACACAAGGATTTAGTTATGTAGGATTACACACTATGCTCAGTTGGTCATACAGAACCGGTTACCCAACCAATCTCCTCGAAGAAGGGAGGGCCGTCTACTTAACAGTAAACGTGCGGGGGACCGCAATATAAGTCCGTGGTTGGTGGAAAAGCACCTGAGTGATGTTTCCCCTCCACCTTAAGACTTCTGATGAACCAAGGTTTGAAAGGGAAGATCCTGGACAGTCTTATTCCTATTTGCTCAAAAGCTTCCGAGCTATGTTTGAAACTTGTAAGATTCTTACCTTGCTTTTTATTTTGAAGAAAAGTAATCATGAAAGCGTACTCTGTTATTTACTTGGAAAATAGAACAATGATGTATCGTGTCTTTTATTTCTTTATGATGAAATGTTCAATTAGAATGAAAAGAAAAGTTATTTACTTTGTCGTTTAATTGTATTTCCCTGTATCTTATTAGTGAAAATAGGAAATTTTTTTGTTTACCCGGTTTTGGGGTTGTTACACTCTTCTTCTGTAAAAATTCGCCTATGCTTGAAGTAGAACTGATAAAACCTGCATGCAAATGGAAAACGAAGTCTGAAATAATCTTCCCTTGATCAATCTGAATCTGTAGCTACAAAGAACACTGAAATCTGACACCTGTAGCACCTGCAGATCAATTCTATGCTCAAGAAAAGATGTTTCTTGTCAACTCCGATGAAGAATAATTGACGCCATTAGCAAAATATATAGAAAAATATCTTCTAAGGCGTGTGAAATGCATGCTAAGCATTGGAAATGGCGCTTGAAGTACAACTGGTGCTTCAAAACTCACGCATGGCCTATATTTGGCTTCAAACTCAATTAACTGGTTGTACCATAAACCCTAATTAGGCGCCACTTTGAAAAACTCAATTAACTGATACATGCAAAATAATCTTACCCAGTTATGACCAAAAATAGATTTATTAGAAGTCGACTTGAAAAGAGTTCAACTGAAGATCTAAATTTAGTAAATTGAAAACTCCTCCCATGCACACTTCTATTTTTGAATTTTAAAAAGTCACCTTTGACTTTAGGCGTCCTTCCATACTTAGACATTTTTCTGAAAATTTGAATCTAGAAACCTCAAATGAAGCTCATGTTCGATCACTGATTCTGATTGACTATCACGTCAGATCAACTGGCTGACAGTTCCATCGAAGAGCAGGACCAAATCTGACAAGAAGATTCCTTGAGGTGATAATCCAAAATTCACAAATCCGAGGCTTCAAAAAGATGGGCCAGGGGCGCTTTTGACCTCAGTGTTAGAATATTTTCAGGCATTTTCATCATTTTCATTGATAACTTGACTATATTTCACTTGACGTTTCCCGACATTTGACAAAACTTCAGAAAATGCTGACTGGCTCACTGCGGAGGAGGCTGAGTTCTGAGCAAAGGACTCCTGGAGAGCACTTTGTATATAAACATCATTTAACCTTCCTAAATCATGGGCGCCCCTGGCCTCTAGGGGCGCTTTTCCCAACAGTGTCAGCCATTTCTATAACTAACCAAAAACTACTAAACTTCTGGCTACAAACTACCAAGACATCTTCTGATCCGTCTGATATAGGCAACGGAAAGCTAGAGCTGACACGAACGAGATGAACATCTGAAATCATCAAACATATTTCATTAAAGGCTTGAAAACCTTGGGCGCCCCTGGCCTCCAAGGGTGCTTTTGTCCTTTCTGAACAATCCTTGATCAAGTCTGAAACCTCAAATTTGACCACTGATGATGGCAACACGGCAACTTAGATTCACCTGCTAACAAATGCGTCGCGGAGCTGGACCAAAAATGGAAACAAACTTCCTAGGTGTCACTTGATCAAAAGACTTTATCTGAAGTCTCAAAAAGATGGGCGCCCCTGGCCTCCAGGGGCGCTTTTGACCTCAGTGTTAATCATTTTTGCATTTCCCTCGTTCTACATTGAATCTCCGGTTTCAAGCGATTTACTCCTCCGTTGGACTGGCTGGCTGGCTCATTGCGAAGCTATCAGGAATCTGGAGAAGTCATCTTGGTAGAGACAAGTCACAAAAAGTTGAATAAAGCTTCCAGAATGATGGGCGCCCCTAGCTCAAAGTGGCGCTTTTTCAATCCAGACTTAGCCCATTTTACAGTATTTTACCTCATTGAAAATCTCCTCCAAGACGAAGTAACTTTTTGGACGAAACTTGCCATAGAAACATCACCGAAGCGTTTTGAGCTTAGCTGTCGACACCTGGTACCTGGCCATCTGCCATTGATGAGTTTAGAAAACCTAACTTCTCATTTGAAAAACTAAAACTACCCACCAGGCTTAAACTGAGTTTTAACTGAAATTGACTTCACCACTGTGATCATGAAGCAAAATAAACCAATCAAAACAAATTTCAGTCAATTCTGACAAGTTTCAATTTTTTAGGGTTTTGACCTAAAAATAGAGTTCTGAAACCCTAATTTTCAATTTTTTCAAATTTTGCCAGTATCTCCGTGGCATGATATTGACTCAAAGTCCATACTTGAATTGCCCAAAAACTGCATTTTGACATCATTTTAACAAGGTTTAGACCATTTTAAGCAAAATGCCTTAATGAAGCAAAAAATTTGGTTTGGGTACAACAAACCCGAGGGAGAAAAACCCAGCCAATATATCTCTTATATATTGATTCAAATAAGAACAGTAATCTGCTTACAACTCAAGCACAATACAATGCCTAATCAATACAAAGAATAATAGCACCTCTCCTAGATGCAAAGATACAAATGACTATGTTTCTCCTTAACTCGACCTGCTGCTACAGAATGAATATCTGCTGCTACAGGAAACTGATCTGCTGTAATAGTGCGAACTCTTTCTCTAGATGCGAATAAACTTGATGTCAAATGAAGTGTTTTCATCCTCTATTTATAGCCACACCAATGAAGCGATGTGACTTTACAAATCAAGAGGTTGGCCTCTTTAGAGAAAGACGACTTTTGTTGGGGGCGCGAATTCCAAGAGAAGGTTGGCCTTTCAATAAAATGCATATCTTTATTAATCGAGTCTCTTGAAAGAGTCTGTTCCAATAATTAAATATCAATTATTAAATAGTAATCATATAAATGATGATTGATGAGGCGCCTCCTCATAAATAATCGCACTTGAATAAATTAAATAGCCAGCAGGCTACAATTTAATTTATTTCTTCTTCTAGGAGGTAATTCGATATAGCTGTATACATCAACAAATGCCAAATCAAATCACATTTAGTATTAAAAAATTTTTGTGCCAAAACAAGACGTTAACCAAGACAATGATGGCAAGCAAGTACAAATACTTGGCTTGCATTATTGTCAAAACACTCATGATTAATTGTAACTAATTGCCAGAAGCCACATTTTCTATGTCGTTTCCTAACATTTCTTTTGAGATTATACCTATTCTTTTTTTGTATTTTATACACTAGGCAGAAAAATACAAAGCAAAAGCAGCCTGAGAATTTTTAGTCTAGAGTTAGGTCAAGGCATTTTAACATTTCAATTTGAATAGATTTATTTTGGAGGTTAAATTTTAAACCTTGATAAGTATATTTTAAATACCAAAAGGGATATGAAATAATCAATTGCTGATTTAGTAGTTTATCTTCTGATTCTTTAGTGTGTACACTGTTATTTATGAATTATATTGATAACATTATTCTTGTTGAGATTTTACTGAGAAAAGCTAAGGTTGTCTTGTTAAAAACTACTATAATGTTAGTTTATTGAGATGAACTTAAGGATTTAACTATGCATGCATATATGGGTCAAGTTATGCCATTGACATGTATGACACACAAAAAAGGCAAGGGGAACTAACACGGCAGTGAAAGCATCCAAAGTAGAGGATGGGCCCCTTCAAACCTACAACCACATATATCTAAAGTGCACATTAGAACCTCCAGACAAAATTCTAGACATAAGGCTATCACAAATGAGGCAAGCCATTCCACCAAAACCACAAATATTTCTTGATCTATGAGTCTCACATCAACAAGGTAAGACCCAAGGGTAACATATCACGATAGGGAGGTCCCACTCAGGGCTCTCCTGGGTCTCATTGAGGAAGATGAGATCTCAAGAAGCAATAACATCCTAAAAAGTACCTAGACAAGACCATATAATACCACTGCAGTTCCAACAAGCAATGGAGATTCCACCACCACTCACTAAGACCCAAGGTCATCATCATGCTAATGATCTAGTGGATGACCACTCAAGAGGGGGAGAGTCACAAGTGATGGACCCACAATAAAAAATAACAATGTTAAAATTTTAAATTTTATTACACCTTTCAATGTGACACAAAATGAAGCAGAAGTGCAATAGAATTGCTCTTTAAGTTAGAAGGGGAAGCTCCTTGCAAACAAAAACTAGACTAATTTGAACAACATATACTTGCTATTTACAATATATGCAATGATTTTTGGAGTGGTTCACACTCACAATAAATACAACTAAAGGTGTCTTTCTAGATTCGCTTAAGAGAAAAAGCTAAGATGCTATTCAATTCAAGGCAAAAGATTTTTAATGTTGTTTGACTAGAAAATAACCCTATGATTACTCCACACTTATGTTGTTTAGCTAAATGTAAAGACTAATTAGTGCAAGTACATACAAGGACACAAATACTTTGGTAAATTAAATTAAGGGATCAGTAAGCCACAATCTCCAACTTTGAGTAAACCTATAATAGAAAGCTTGCAAACTTGTTAAAACCAATTTAATCTACCTCAACACACAAAAAATAAGACAAAACATCTCAATAGAAATTTAGAAGCAAGATAGGTATTACTAAATTATATTGAATGAATAATGAATTTTGGATTAACTCTATGAATAGCAATTTCAACAAAGTAGGCCATAAAAATTACTAGTGTTGGCGTTTCAATTCGCACCTCTGGTATGTGAATTAGAAACGAACAGCTATGCATAGATAAACCACTATTTGAATTAGGAGGGGAAGCTCCCTCTTTGTTGATGTTGCTTAAGAAAGTAAATTAAAACTAATTTGCCTATCTTTTTGTTCAGCTAAGAACACAAGGTTATAAAACTCAAGTGTCGTAGCTGAGATTTTCTCTTTTGGAAGTTCAACTACGACTAAGCCTACGCTAATGACGTTTCTAACTACTCAAGTAAATGCAGAACATGAGAGTTAGAAATGAATGAGGGATGATTCTTTGACACAAATACTTAAACAAACTTTATCCCAATGCACATCTACTGAAATTTCAATGCAAGCTGAAATAGAGATCATATAAGCGTAACATATAAAACGGAAATCTGAGACAAGTTCAACTACGACTAAGCCTACGCTAATGACGTTTCTAACTACTCAAGTAAATGCAGAACATGAGAGTTAGAAATGAACGAGGGATGATTCTTTGACACAAATACTTAAACAAACTTTATCCCAATGCACATCTACTGAAATTTCAATGCAAGCTGAAATAGAGATCATATAAGCATAACATATAAAACGGAAATCTGAGACAATATATCAGGGCAGCAAAGTAGGCACAAGACTTTATTTTTTCAAATCTCAAGAACAAAAGATTACACTTCTGGGACAGCAAGATTGTAGCAGAATAGGCTTAGAGTTTTGCGATCAACCAAAACACATTGACACAAGACACATGGACTGAACAATATCTTGCAGCTAAAGGAGGCACGCAAGCTTGCTCTTAACACTATGTGAATAACACTGAATAACAATGAGAAGGCACTAGTAGGCTCAGCGTATTGTTATCACAAGCATCATTAAAAATAAATGGGCAAGGTTGCCCCTATTTATACACAAGCAGAGGAGTAGGGAACCCTAAAATCTCCTTGCTTTTAAAACTAGGACTTCCCATCATGCAAGCTTTTATTTCTAAACCTAAAACAAGACAAACTCCTAGAACCTAAGAAAACCTAAAAACAAGGAAAGTGCCAACTATTACAACTTGATATTTTCCCTTCAAAGAATGGATAAGCCTTGAGATGAAAAATATAAAGAAACCTTCTAGAAGATTTCTGCTTTAAATCTCGATCACATCTGCCAAAAAACGGGAAACTATATCTCTATCAGGAGCATTGATACTATCTTTAGCCATATTTCGCTTTTCTAGGATCTCTTCGCCTTCTGCAATTGAACTTAGAGAATTCTTGACATCTTCAGCTGCTTTACCAAATCTTGCTAATCTCAGTGACTCTACAACTGGGTAATAACCTTTTACGAATATATCATCCTGCTTCAACATATGTTTTTTTTTTTGTGTGACCATCTTCTGACATTCCTCCATTTCTTCAGCAACTTTTATACCTCTGACACTTCTCTTGATTTTTCAATAGAAGAGTACTATACGATAAAAATCTTGACACAACATGGCTTGTTTCTGAATTTGATGGGATAGTACTCTATGCTGAAAAACTTGAAGATTGTCTGTAAACTTGACTATGCTCGGACAAGCTCAGCATAAATACTAAAAATAACTTGCTGATTTTTCTTCTTCAAAATGATAAATTTTTCAAAAATAATCGGAGATATGGGTTTTGTGTAGAATCTCATTGCAAAGAGACCCAGATCGTTCGTTTTGAAAAATGTTGATGGCTGGTCGAAAAAGCAGCAAACCCTAAATTTTTAGGATTTTCCCGAAAAAGCTGAGCTAGGTTTTGTCGAGAATTACGTTTGAGAAGGACCCAAATCATCAAATTCAGAAAGTACTGAAGATTTCTTGGACATGCATAAAAAAGGCAGTTTCTTGAAAACTTGAAACTTTTCCAATGTTGTAGAGAATTGAAAACCAAGCTGACCTAGATCATTGAAATTGGAAAATATTGACCCCCTTCTTCTGAAAATAGATACCCTAGAAATTCGAAGCATGAAAAAGCGAGCCTCTATGTGAGTTGATTTGGAAAATATGAAAAACTATGAAAAAGCACCACATTTTGGCTCTCGAATCCTGAAAAGAATAAAAATTTATGTCTCCTCCTCTCTTGCTCTTGAATGCCAACCTGCAAAAAGTGAATAATAAAATCCAAAGCCTTCTTAAATAAGTTTTGAGGATAAATAAAACACTTTATTCTCTACTTTAAAACTTTTGAAGCCAATCCTGAGTAGGTTCGCTGAACTTGGACACTTTTGATGTAGAATGATGAAAACTAAAAAAAATTCTAAGGCATTGAGCCTTAGGCACCCTTCTTAGCCTAGGGCGCTTTTCCCTAGCAGACAGTCAAATTTCTTGAAATTTCAATTTTTTCTTGATTTTCAACTTGCTTTCTAATCTTTGATCCTGGGAGCTCGGTGAATCCTATGAACTGGCAGATGATCTCATCGTGGAGCTAGAGTAAATCAGACGAAGTTGTCTTGGAGACTAATTTTGATAAAAACTTCATCTGAGCCCTCAAAATCATGGGCGCCTATCTCTCTCTAGGGCGCCCAGCAAAACCAGTGTTAGCCATTTTTGTATTCTTCAAATTTCAACACAGTTTTCTCGCCTTCAGATGATTTCGCGAATCCAGGAGCTATACTGACCCGATTGACTGACCGTCAGATTCGTTGGATACCTTGATGAATTCTGAGAGGGATCTTCTAGAGATGATTTCTTCTGAAAACTGATTACATGCCCTCAAAATTTTGGGCGCCCCTAGCTACCTAGGGTGCCTAGAATTCCTCTTTGTGATGATTTTCAACTTGCTTTCTGATCTTGTGATGGATTCTTGTTTCTACATGATCCAGAGCTTTGATGAACTGATGGCTGGACTCGTTGAATAGCCTGATGAATTCTGAAGGGGGTCTCTTGGGAGTGATATTTCCTGAAAGATGCTTTTAGGGCCTCAAAAGCTTGGGCACCTATCTCCTTTAGGGGCGCCCAAGATTCCAGAGTTAGTCAATTTTTGGGAATTTTCATGTTTGCTTTTGACTTTCTTCATTCTGCACAATTTTACCCCTTCGATCGTCCTGTGATATCTAATGATTAACAAATCTGACGAGCTCGTTGTTGAATCCATTGTAGACCTGGACTGAGTCTAAAGAAGAGTTATTGGGGACTGCAAACCCTAATTTTATCTTTTAAGCACCCAAATCCTTGGGCGCCCTTGACTACCTAGGGCGCCCAACACCCCCAGACTTAGTCATTTTTCCTTGATTTTCAACCTTCAGGCTTTGATCTTCCATTCTATGTCCTCTGTTTGATCTGCAATTGTTGGTGACAGACAAATCCAATGAGCTGGGTGAGACATCACTGGATAGCTGACAGAATTCCGGAGATAATGGTCACATTTGCAAACCCTAATCACTGCATTAGGTGGCTCAAAACCCTAGGTGCCCCTAACTACCTAGGGCGCCCAAAGTTTCCAAAGTTAGTTTATTTTTTGATATTTTCATGGTTTGCATTCTGCTACTCTGTCAAGACTCCTTCGATCGATCTGAGATTTTGGCTGATTGTTTGATATAATGGGCATGCTAATGGATCCATTATGATGGGAGGATTTTGAGCAACAATGGTTTGGAGGCAGAAACCCTAACTCTGACATTTGGTGCCATGAAGTCATGGGGGCCCCTGACTACTTGGGGTTCCTATGCTTGCCAGAGATACCTTTTATTTTGCAATTTCACTTTTCCCTTCATTCCTCATGCTCACCAATGCTTTGATTGTTGGGGATGAAAATTTTCTAAGGCATGAAACTTTGGGCGCCTATGCTTGATAGGGGCGCCTGAATTTCCCAGACAGCCAAAATTTTGTGTTTTTCAACTTTTACAGCTCCCTTTCTCTGTTCTTTGATCTTCAGCAGCAGCTTCTTCTGTTCAGTGCTTGAATGTTTGACTTTGACACCTAGCAGCTAACTAACCTCCATTAATGACCTTGGAGCTCCTGAAAAAGCTTCTAAAAAAGAAAAATAGACCCACTAGGGCAAAACTGATCTTTTTGTGATTCTGACTGGACTAGCCCGTTGAGGAAGTATTTTGAGCCAATCAAAATCAGTTTGAACCCTAGAAGCCAAACTTTCTATTTTTAGAAAATTTTGCCAGCTTTCATTTCAAAAGAAACCCAGACAAACCCAGAAAAAGTTCTATTTTTAGAAAGTTTCTAAAATTTAGGGCTGAAAAATTGAAATCAATGTTTTGTAGACTTGGTCGCTTTGAACAGACCCAGATCGTCAGATTTTGAAAATTTCGAATTTCTAACCCTCATGCAAGACATGCAAATCCCAATTTTGACATTTTTTGACAATTTTAACAAGACTTTGACTCATTTCTTCAAAATGCCTAAGTGTAGCAAAATGTTTAATTTGGGGTACAACAACTAGTAAGAAACTAAGTCCAAAATGGCATTTATTTATAAGGCTTACAGAAAAAAAAAAAAAAAGCTAACTACAACTTGTAGTGATGTCTACCATCTACACTTTGTGAAATGAGCCAACCAATTTTTTTTTTAATTTTTTCAATGAGCAACTTAGTACAACAAGCACCCGTTAAGGTTAGCTCAAATCCAAATCAACTACTAGAAAGTAACCCTACGCCAAGAATGTACACCAAGATCTCAATGTTCGGCAAGGTGTGAGCATATGGTGTCGAGGATCATTAGCCTTCAAACTGAAAGAGTACAATGCTGTAAAGTAAAGATATGCACCTCAACCGCATATTTCAACGGGAGTGATTTCACGGCACAACCGATCAGCAATATGAATGGAAGTACAGAAAGTAATGGACGGCTTAGCCGATCAAAGATATGAGTACTAAAAGTAAAGAAGGGCGGTGTTGTGACCTTTTCACACATCGCCCCATTGCAAATGGGGACCCTCTTGTGTTTTTTGCTTTTGGGTTTTTTGCCTTGGCGTCGCAACTACTAATTACCATGTTTCTTTTACAATGAGAAGTTTGAGTTTTTGAAGGGTCACCCGAGTCAAGAAATGATTTTTAGCCCGAATCAGTGCACGGACATCATCAAAGTGTTTAGAAGGCCTTGTGGATGAAGATTGACTGTCATTCCAGTCAATTCTGACACCTCCTAAATTTTAGGGTTTTCACCCTGACCCCCTATTTTTTAGGAACTTTTTTTTGGCATTTTTAGCCCATTCTGGACTTCCTATTTTTTAGGGGCTATTTTTAGAAAGTTTCTATTTTTGGCAAGGTTTCTATTTTTGGAAAAAATGTGCAGGTCATGGCTCGTCAGGATCAACTTCAGAAGTTTCCAAAATGAAAATGGGTGAAAAACTTTGAAAATTTTGAAAATTTGCTTAAGTGTTGAACTCGCCCAAGCATGAAGAGATTAATGGCATGGACAATTGGCAAGTCAGCCCTTGAGAAAATGGTATGGACAGTTGGCAAGTCCGCCATATGCAAGATGGCTTGGACACAAGCAAAGTCCGCCCAGCACAAGTAGAAGATGGCACAAGCCATAGGGAAGTCAGCACATGAGGAAAATAGCATGAAGTTTGACCAAGTCCACCCAAGTTTGATGGCTTGGGAATGAGGGAGGACGAAGACCGACTATCGTTTCAGTCAATTCTGACACCTAAATTTTAGGGACTTTATTTTTGGCATTTTTGGCCTATTCTGGACTTCCTATTTTTTGGTTTCTATTTTTAGAAAGTTTTTATTTTTAGAAAGTTTCTATTTTTGGAAAAATTTCTATTTTTGGCAAGGTTTCTATTTTTGGAAAGTGTGTAGGTCATGGCTTCGCCAGGATCAACTTCAGAAATCTCCAAAATGGAAAACATTGAAAAATCTAAAAATTTCCCTAAGGCATGGACAGGCATGTGCTAAATTCGCCCAAGCATGAAGAAACCAAAAATGGCATGGACATTGGACAAGTCCGCCATTGGAAGAAAGGCAATGGCACAACCATCAAGGAAGTCCACCCATGAAAAATGGCCAAGGCGCAAGCAAGTCCGCCATATGTCAAGTGGCATGGAGGATAGACAAGTCTGCCCCAAGACAAAAAGATGGCACAAGGCCCAAGCAAGTCCGCCATATGTCAAGTGGCATGAAGATAGGTAAAGTCCGCCCAGCCTAAACCAAAATGGCACAAGGTGTAAGCAAGTCCGCCCTTGAGAAAGATGGCTTGGCACATGGACAAGTCCGGCCATGGCAATGGCAAAGGCATTCAGCAAGTCCGCCCAGCACATGTGGAAAATGGCACAAGCCATAGGGAAGTCCGCCCAAGGGAAAAGAAGATGGCACAAGCATAGGGAAATCCGCCCATGAAGAAATAGCATGAAGTTTGACCAAGTCCACCCAAGTTTGATGGCTTGGCAATGAAGAGGGTCCACTCCAAGAAGATGGGAAATGGCATAAGAGAAAAGAAAGTCCGCTCTAGCATGTGGAAAAATGGCAAAAGCCATAGGGAAGTCCGCCTTTGGATGGCAAGAAAATTTTTTAAGGCATGAAAAACAGGAAGTCCGCCTAAGGAGATGGCAAGCCAAGTGCCAAGTCTACTCAAGCATGTCCAAGACAAGGTGAAGTTCGCCCAAGGTAAAGTTGGCATGAAGTTGGTAAAGTTCGCACTCCAAAGGAGAATGTCAAGACAAGCTCCAAGTCTGCCATGAAAATGTCCAGCCACAAGGTCAAGTATGCCTAGCCAAGGAAATTTGAAAATATGGCTAAGTAAAAAAAAAGGGTTGGAAAAACTCAAGTGAAGTCCGACCTCCCTCATCAAAGCAATGTCCAAGAACCAAGAAAGTCTGACGTGACTAGAAAGCAATTCCAAAGCAGCTTCAAAGTCCGCCTTGCCCAAGAGAAGATGAAGTCTGCCGAAGAAAACTTAGAAAATTGACTAAGTGTTGATACCTTGGGGAGGGAAATTCAGAAAATTGATTGTGTTGGAAAGAAAACAAGAGGAAAATAAAGATGAAATGTATAAAATCCTTGTCCAAGGATGGAGTCCGCCCTACTCAGCACAAGCCAAGCTCAGAATTGAAGGCAAATCCACAGGCAAAGTTCATTCGAGCATAGAGATGGCTAAAATCTTGGCTAAGTGTTGAATGGTCCACGTGAAGGTGTTGCAAAATAAAATTGAATAGCCAAAATTTGGCTAAGTATGGGAAATACTTCATAGAGAAAGTTCCAATTTCCTCCATTGTGGCAAAAGCACAGGGAAGTTTTTCTCCAAATTCAAGGCGCTTGTAGGAATTTCAAAACAATCAAGAAAGAAAACCTTAACGACTTCAAGTCTAAACATGTGCTCCAAGGCGAGACTTCCAATACAGGTGAGAAGAAGAAATCAAAGTCTCAAAAGGAATCCAGGATCGAAGCTAGGAAGGAACAAGCACAGAGGACAGAGTCATCGACAGGGAAAATATTCTAAGGCAAGAGCATGGAAAAACAAACAAGGTGAGCAAGGAGGACATCCAACCTGCTAAAGTGGCGCCTCGACCAATCAAATTGTTCCAAGTCAACACATCCAGATTCAATGAACCTAACACTCCACCATGCGGCAACTTTCTATTTTAGTGTTGGTTTATATTTAGCAAGAAGGACAAGTGTCCCAAAATATTTTTCTCATTGGTCAAGAAGAGTTAGTTATGACAAGCCCTAATTAGGGTTTTATTTTGTAATCTTGGCCGTTGATTCTAAATCAATCTTGGCCATTGAATTGTAATTGAGGAGCCTATAAATTGAGCTCATCCCTCATTTGTAAAGCATGGGAGCATGTTGCAAAACATGTTGAGATAAGTAAATTGTTGCATATGACTACCAAAGTAATAAGTAATGCATTGTTCAAATTGATGGTGATTATTTCTCTTATTTTGGAGTTGGCATGGTTCTTATCCCTCATCATAGTTTAGATTTTATTTCACATATGTTAGACGAATGCAAGATTTGATAAGTATTGATTTATGGTGTAAACTTGGCTCATACTTTCTTTGGATGGATGATTTTCATTCAATGCGTAAAGTTAGACTGAGCTTTTGATGTGGATGCTTTAATGTTTACCTCGAATAATGTTGTTCTATTGATGGTGTTGTTCATAGTAAAGAAATCTTAAGCACAAAACCCCTTGAAAATTCCACCCACTTTGTGTAGTTGTCATTGAGCATGCCGAAGCAAAGCATGGTTATTAGTTTCACCAAGTTAATACCGTCTCTTAGATTCTTAGGAAGTAGATTAAAAAATTCTAAACCCTTATCTCCTTTTTTAGTTTGTTTGATCCAGGACCCAAACAATAGAGCTTTATTTTCTAGACATTCATTGTGAATTAAACAAGCCTAGCATAAGTCCCCTTGTGATTACTAGCAAATCACAACGACCACAGAGCTTATCCACACCCCAATTTTCGAAACATTGGAATTACTGTGTGACCTTTCTTGCAATCTTAGCACAAGAGGTAGTTTTTCAAGAGAGGATAGAGCGTCTATAGATACTTTATTCTAGAGTGTTTGGTGTGTCACAAAACACGCATCAACAGGCAGCAAGCCAGCCCCAATACAAAATGCAAGATGGCGAGGCCTATCTCTTCCACTAAAAGTGGGAATTACAATGTAACTTAGCAAGATATAAATGATAATTGAACAATACTACTATAACAGCTTTACAATGATATAGAATCATGCAAGTAATCAATCGTTAGATGTGCCAAAGAAGTTGCAATTGATATTATATGATCCCCCAAGAATCAAGGACCCTCCAACTACGAAAACCACACCAAAATCTCAAACTACTGCAAACTGAAATACTAAACCAGCAAAATGTAATATCAAACCAGCAACACTGAGACCCACTAAAATGCTTGCAACTCACTCCAACCTCACTCAAATGGCTTGAAACGAAAGCCAAAAGCTCCCTAGAAGATAGCGCCCAAATTACAATCAACACATTGCAACCAAAGCTCATATTATTTTGCACAAATCCCAAGACAACTCCAGAAAGGTACGGCCCTCCAAGAAGGGCGACTTTCTCAAGATAAAATCTGAAACTTCATAATAAAATCTGCAATTCACCAAGAAGGGTCGGCCTTGGCAAAGAAACACATTTATCCAATACCCAAAACAAAATAAAATCTATTCTATGACTTATGAGCAAAACCGACTTTTAGCAAGATAGGACCAGCAAACTCAAAACTATCAAAACTACCTAAAACTCCATTGAAACTCAATCTATCTTCCCTGAATGAGAAGTAGTCTTTAACCAGCTAGGTGTTGTCTTTCAAACACGAAGGTTGATCCTTTCTAGGAGTTATGCATTCCTCGAAGCACTTTGCCTGAAATCATTCCTGCAACATAACGGTATAGTAAACATCAGATGGCCAAAATGAAGAATAGAAGCCTCCTTTTATAAACTCAAAAAAGAATCTCCAACAACTTCTAGAAGGTGCGCCCATCCTCCAAAGACTTTAGGTTTTTTACTTGACTTTTGTCTCTTTCCTCCTTAGGCGTCCATCTTCTCAAGACATAAAATTTGATTAAATAAAATATGTCCTTCCTCAAAGTGGCGTCCAATCTCCTCAAGAGCAATTTTGACTTTAGAAATATTAAATCACCTCCAGATGAGGCGTCCACCCATGAAGTCCCTCTTTTAAAAACAGCATTAAGTTATATCACTAGGCCAAGGGGTCCAAAGTGAAAATATAACATTTATATCATAAAATAACTTATTTCTCCAAAAATTTCACCACAAGGCCAAAATCAACATTAACCACTGCACTGCCTGAAGAGGAAAGCACACTGTGTTGATGCCAATACGACCACAGCCAAAAATAAAATTTACTAAAAATAATAAATTCAAAAAGTTGCTTAGAACAAAGTGCATGCAATACTGTTGTGAAGCTCTCTGAAGACCCAGAAATAATCCGCAAACCAAAATCCAAAACTCCAAATGCAAGCTTCAGAAAAAGTTGAAGCATCCCCCTAGATGATAGGAAACCCTAATTTTTGCTTCCGAGTAGCCTATGGGTCTCCAGAACAGGCTAATGGCCAACTGCAATGATCACTGCTGAGAAGGGGACATCCGCCCTCCCCAAGATTGCTTGCCCTCAAGCAATCAAAGCCTAGATGCTACAAAATCTCCTCATTCTCCCAAGTGGCATCCTCCATAGGCAAGTTCTTCCACTTTACCAAATACTCTTTGATTATCCTTCTCCTCAAAGAGCATTCCCCGGTATCGATGATCTCCTCTGGAATCAGAACCAACTGTCCCTCCTCATCCAAAGGAGGCAAATCTAAAGAAGCAACAACTTGGTATCCCAGTGCCTTCTTGAGGTGAGACACGTGGAAGACATTGTGAACTTTGCTACTTGCTGGTAGCTCCAACTCGTAGGCCACTAGGCCCACTCTCCTGATGACTTTGAACGGCCCATAGAAACGTGAAGTCTAAGATAGACCATGTCACCAACCTCAAATGCGCGCTCAACACACTACAGATCAGCATACAACTTCTGATGATTTTGTGCTATCTGAAGATTGTTCTTCAAAGATTTCAAAACATCTCGACTCTGTTGTAACATATCCCTCGCTTGAGGGATTTTGCTATCACCAAACATCAAATCAGCAAAGCTAGGGGCCTCATATCCATAGAGCGCCATGAATGGAGACATCCTGATAGACATGTGAAAGGATGAATTGTAGCAATACTCTCCTAAATGAAGCCATCTCACCCAAGCCTTCTGCTACTCCGAAACATAATTTCTGAGATAGCCCTCCAACCACTTGTTCACAATCTCTATTTGTCCATCGGTTTGAAGGTGATAACTAGTGCTTGGAGTGAGCACTGTACCACTCAACAAGAAAACTTCTTGCCAAAAGGTGCTTAGGAACTTGTTGTCCTTATCACTCACAATGTTTTTCAGCAACCCATGCAATCTAAACACCTCATGAAAGAAAAATTTGCAACTTGAGCTGCTGAAAATAAACTAGTAATTGCAAAGAAGTGAGCAAACATGGTTAATCTATCCACCACAACATAGATACAGTCTTTGCCTTGAGTCTTAGGCAACCCCGTGATGAAGTCCATCGATATGCTTTCCCATTTTTGATTGAGAATTGGTAGTGGCTGCAACAAACCAGCTAGATATGTATGCTCATTCTTGTTCATTTGGCAAGTAGGACACTCCTTGATGTAGCACAAGACCTCTTCTTTCAACCCCTTCTATGAAAATCTTTCATGGATCTGCCTATAGGTCTTGAAATAACCTTTGATGACTAGCAAGTGGGATGTCATGGAAAGTCAGCAAAATCGTTTTTTTGAGGTTAGAATCGGCCACCAAGAAGATTCTCCCTTTATAGTGTATCAATCCATCAACCAACTTGTATCTTTCATCATGAAAACTACCCTCAATAATGCTTGTTACAAACTGATTTTTGGCATAATCAGCAAGTAATAACTCCTTCCAATCAGCAGTAAAGTCACACAATGAATTCAAATCAGGTCTTCTTGATAGTGCATCTGCTACAACATTGTTTTTGTCTTTGACATACTCGATGTCAAAATCGTAGGCTTGAAGCTTACTCACCCACTTTTGTTGCCTTTCGTTCAAGTCTTTTTGATGCATAAAGTGCTTGAGGCTGTTGTGATCAGTTTTGACAACAAACTTGCTCCCCACCAAAAATTGTCTGAACTTAACCAATGCATGCATGATTGCAAGCATTTCTTTGTCATAGATGCAGTAGGTCCTCTCAGTTTTCTGCTCTCAAACACAATCGGATGTTTATCTTGCATCAAAACAGCACCAACACCTTCTCCTGAGGCATCACATTGCAGCTCAAATGGCTTGGTGAAATTTGGTATAGCCAAGACTGGACATGAACTCAATCTTTTTGAACTTATCAAAAACCTCTTGTGCCTTTTCTAACCAAACAAAGGCTCCCTATTTGGTGAGATCAATAAGGGGAGCAGCACTTTGTGAGTAGCCTTTTACAAATCTTCTGTAAAAGCCACAAAGACCCAAGAATCCCTTCAAATGAGTCAAGTTTTTTGGAGGTGGCCAATCTACTATGGCCTTGATCTTTTCTGGATCAACCTTCCCTCCTTCAGCACTGATTATGTGGCCAAGGTAGAGCAGCTCCGTCATTCCAAATTCACATTTGGACTCTTTGGCAAACAGACTCTCTGATCCTAGGATGCTAAGCACTTCCTCCAAATGATTGAGATGTTCTTCCCATGTTTTGCTGAAAATGAGAATATCATCAAAAAATATCAACACAAACTTCCTCAACTGCTTCTAAAAAATTCTATTCATACAAGACTGGAAAGTGGCAGGAGCATTAGTCAACCCAAATGGCATGACTAAAAACTCAAAATGACCATAATGGCATCGAAATGTCGTCTTCTCAACATCTAAACCTCTCATCTGGATCTGATAGTACCACGACCTTAGATCAATCCTTGAAAAGAACTTAGCTCCATGCAGCTCATCAATTAGCTCATTTATTCGAGGAATGGGATACCGATTCTTGACTGTGCTTTGATTCAAAGCACGGTAGTCCACACACATGCGGATGGTGCAATCTTTATTCTTCATGAGCACAACTGCTGAAGTAAATGGACTCTTACTTGAAAGAATAAAGCCCAACTCTAAGAGTTCCCTTATGTTCTTTTCAATTTCATATTTTTGCTTCTTCGAATATCGATATGGAGTTGTGATAACTGACTTAGCCCCATCCTTAAGCTCTAAAATATTCTCTCTCAATTTTTTCGGTTTTCAAACCAAACATTTACAATAGAATCAATTACCCGTTAAGGTTAGCATAACCAAAACGTACATGAAAGAACTCTAACCAAGAATGCACCCTAAAACCACTTAAGGAGGAGGGGCGAGCATAGAGTCAGAGGATCCCTAAGATCTACTGAATCAACAAGTATGAGATTATACAGAGAGAGGAATATTAAACTCGACACCAAGAATGTGCACTCAAGATCCCTTTGCAGGCGAGGTGCTAACATATGGTGGAGTACTACTGCTAAATTAAAAGAACAAGGCGGATAACCAGCCAAAGAGCTTTCCACACTACCACCAAACAGTGGGGGGAAGAAGATTACAAAACAGAATTATCCACACTGGCGGTATACCATCCAGGGGTGCTTTAGTGTGAAGCTAATTAATTAATGCAGCAAAGCTAAAGCTGAAACAGTACTACTGTTTAACAGTTCATACAAAGTGTAAAGCTAAAAATTACAATGTTCAACACCAATTTCTAAGCACCACTCTTATACAATTTTTTCTGTGTTAGAGAACGAGAGGAGAGAAGATAGAATGTGAAAGAAGCGAATGAATTGCTTTATCTCTGAAAATTGTAATTCTGGAAATGGAAATCAGCAACTATAGAATTATATAAAAAGCTCATAACTCGATCAAGATACCTTTGAATGGCGTGAAATCACAAGCATGGATCAAATGGAAGATAGGCGCCCCTGTTGAGACACAGAAAACAGCTCCAAATACCTGCAATGATTAATGGCACACTTCCCAATGCAATGCTAAAAGGTACGGCCCTTGAGAGGGGCGATTTTTCATTATAAAAATGCACACTCCAAAATAAAATCCGAAATTGCTTGGAGATGGTCGCCTAGACCTTAGGAAACTTATTATCAAATGCCCAGAACGATATAAAATTCGTACATTCAACCATGAGCAAAAACAACATTCAGCTGTATGCAAACAGCAACTATAAAACTGGAAAATACATCAATAATTCACCTTGAAACACAATTTGCTAGTCTGGATGAGAAGCAGCAATAAATTCAACTAGGTGTTGTCTTACAAACACGAAATTGAAATGAAGAACTAGGAGGTCAGCATTCCTCGAAGTAGAAAATAATAAATCATTTTGACAGCATAACTTTAGCAAAATAATGGATGTTTCAATGCTGGAGCCAAGCCTTACTTTTAAAGGCAAATAGGAAACTGTTCAAGTCCCCCAAGAAGGCACGCCAATAGCCAAGACTCTTCACATTTCCAAAAAGGAAACAACTTTTCAAAAATACGCCCCACTTGAGAAATGAGGAAATAAATAAAAGAAAACCTTTGAGCTTCTTCATGTGGCGCCACCCTCAAAGACCCTTTTTCAAAACAACTTAAGTTCATTCCTTAGGCCAAGGGGGTCAACTGCAAATTAGAACCAAATGCTCAATTAATGAAGAAATTCATTAAGATTAATATTTTAATGGCCAAGGCTTAATACTAACAACTACTTCCAATGACGTGATGAACTTGAAGGCTGTCAACTACTTACTGCCAGAAATAGTATTTACTATAAATAGTAAATAATGAGGAAAGATCACAAAACCTCCAAGACTGGAACCCTTTGAAACACCTCAACGAGCCTACAAAATTCCGGGATAGGTTGATGAGCTAATGACAGGATCACTGCCAAAAAGGGAACATTACAAGCTCGATGACATGCTCAGTTCCTCTTTCAGGAGGTGGTCCCGAAGGTAGATCAGCAAAGACCTTACTCTTTTTAGTGAGTAATGATTGAATATCGGGTGGATAGTGCCTCTTTGACTCAACTGAATCAGCTGGTAGAACCATACACTCCGCTGCCCACTCAACTTGATCATGTCGAATCAACCTCTCCATCATTTTGAATGATACAATCGGAGGCCCTTCATTTGACATTCCTCTTAACACCACCTTCTTCCCATCGGATTAAAATTTTAGCTCCATTGTTTGCAAATTTAGAGAGATCTCTCCAAGAGATCACAACCATTGGATGACAAGGATGGCATCCGTATCTCCAATACTTACAACATAGAAGTCATCTTTGACTTCATGGTTACCCAATGGCAAGGACATGTTGGAAACTCTTTGATTGCATGAAATATGAAGCCCATCAACCACCATGACTTTGAATCCTTCAAACTCTTCAGTCTTAAGTCCTCTCTTTGCAACCACTCCTTCATCAATGAAGTTGTGCGTTGTTCCAATATCAATCAAAGCAACGATACGATGCTTTCCAATCATGCCACGAACCTTGAAAGATTCATTCTTTTGGAAACTAGAAAGTTGGGCAAATGTGCCCCCACCTCCTTGCTCATCCTCAGCCTCTTCTAGATCTTTTTCTTCCCCACTTTCAGCAAAATCAGACCGCTGCTTCAAGTGATCAAATTCTGATCCAAAATCAGAATAGGCCTCCATGTGGTTAGAATGACAAATCCCAAAGCATCTATGTCCTTTTGACCAAGGTTCTTTGCAAGTGTAGCATTTCCCTTCCTTTCTAAGCTTCTCACGAAGCTCATCATCCATTTTAGAAGGAAACTTCTTATGCTGATTTGAAGAATGCCTTTTATCATGCTTATGAGGAAAAGGCTTGGACGGAAACTTCGGCCTAGGGACGGACAGCTCCATGCTTCTAGCTTTCTTAATGGCTTCATCAAGGCTTGGTGGGTCAAAATCCTTTACCCATCCCTTCAATGGTTCCATCAAACCTTCTGAAAATAGCACAACTAGTCTTCTTTTTGTGATGTTGGGCACCATCACGGAAAGTCTTTGGAAGTCCCCAATGTATACTTCCAATGAGCCATGTTGTTTCAGCTATGCAAACTCCCTAAACTTCACCTCAGGATCTTTAGTATCAAATCTTTCAATCAGCTTGTTAGTGAACTCTTCATACGTACGAATGAGGTTGTGGCCAAGAGTGACCAAACCATAGTACCACCATTCATGGGCTGCTCCTTCCAAATGCAATGTTGCAAACTTTGTGGCGTCCTCTTTTGGCATAGGTCTCAAAGATAGGTAGTTGTCAAGCTTCTGCACCACGACCTTCCTATACATGCATCACTTCCATCAAAATGGGCCAAAGGTCACCTTTCCAAGAGCTTTTTGATAGTCAGTTCTAGGACCCAAAGGAGCACGGTATTAAATTCTTCCACTGTTTCTTCTATTTTTGTGGTTCATGAATTGATCGAAGGACCATTGGTCTCTAAGATCAAGAGGTAAAGAGGCGTACTCCATGTAAGCTTGTCTCGCATCATCAGCAAAAGGTACTGCAGCCTCAGCTTGTGGTTCCTCCCTCCGTGTGAATGTGTGAAAAAGTGGCCTAGAGGTTGATGCCCTAGAGGTGGCCTCATGTTGACCGATAGTCCTGTCTCTCCCAAATGCTCTTATGCCCCCTTGCATACAGTCGTGGACTTCCCTTTGATCGTCAATAAGCTCCAAATAATATCAATGCTTCCTTTCTAAATGTTCTGATTTGGTCTTTATCCTTTGATCCGATAGAAAATATGGCAGCTAGATTAATAGTATCAGACCCCTGCCACGATTTCCTTTGATTTGTCTTTATCGGTAGCCTATATTATTTGTCTTTACCTTGACTTTGTCTACATGTTTTTGCCTTATTGCCAAGTCAAACCACCTCCCTGCATCAGCCTTAGACTTCAATTCTTCCAGCGGATACATAAGGCAATCAAATATACCGTGTTTCCTTAATACTAGTGGCTACCATAGTAATTCCCAATATCTAGCTTCAATTGACTCCTTTAGTCCTCATTACACCCGATCCTTTGGCTCCAATATCTTGTCTTATTCCAGCATAGACTTCCCTTTGTCTTAGATAGTTGTTATTAAAGCAGCGATGCTTAGAGGAAATCACAACAGTCTAAAATAATCACTAATGCTATCATTGTGTAAAAATATTGTTGCTCATACTTCTGTCCATATAGGTAATGAATACTCACGGTTTCACGGAATTGTCTATTCACACCTTATGAGTAGCATTTCATATATCTTGAATAATTGATGGAGCGGCTATTACACAAAGTCCTCCTCAATAGCATCAATGCATTTGCAACTTTATTAAATTCATAAACCAACAATATTCAAAATATCCTTAGCTAATATCTGCAATCGATTTTGCAACTGCAGATCTAATATCACCTCAAACTGCAAAACCCTTCAATTCTGAGAATTACCGTGAACCCCTGAATATGAAGGTAGTCATTTATCAAAATATCAAAATATCGATTTCACCTAATTTATAAAATAAACCTGGAAATTTTGTCTTTAGAGAAGACTCACAAAATTTCCCAAAAACACTCTTCACAGCAAATTACTCTTGAAGCTCCAAAAAACTGATCAATTAAGCTCAATGTGAACCCTGAAGTAGACCCACCAAAGGAATTGGGTTTTGTCCAACCTTCCGAACCTTTCCAAGGGTTTTCATCCTCAGAAAATAAGTTGAACCTGTAATTCAATCTTTTGCAATAATGCATAGAGAAATATCAACTCAACAATGGATGATCAAATGCTTTCCTTATTCCTCCTTTTAAAGGCTCGACTAAGTCTTCTAGAAGAAGCCAATTGTAACCACCTCCAACTTCTAGAAGAGCACTTTATTTAATAAAGTGATATAATCATATAACAACATTTAATAAAGTGACTTATAATATTTTATTATTTTTATTTGTCACTTTAATTACATAAATTAAATAAAGTCACCCTTTTTTTATTTATTTAAAATTAGACAACTTTAAAATAATTAATTTTATTATTATTCCCTTATAACTCCATTATTTAGCTTATGGGAATAAAATAAGCTAAATATCAATATTTGCAATTACTTAGAAAACGGAGACATTACATTAACTTACCTCACCACACATAACAAACATCTCAATAACAATTTAGAAGCAAGATAGACATAATAAATTCTACTAAACAAATACTAATTTTTAGACTAACAATAATGAACACTCAGTGAATAGCAATTTTAGCAACAAATAAACAAGAAAATTACCATTAAGAAACTAAGTTCAAATGGTATTTATTTATAAGGCTTACAAGACATTGCATGAAAAATTAAAATAGATAAAAGAAACCAACTACACTTCAACTTTACCTATTGACTGCATATATGGCATGCAAATCTTATTAGAAAATCGTATCAACTAAAACTAAATATGAATTCTAGCAATCTTCAGTTAAGTTGTCGATTGAAATTATTATAAACTATCACTTAAAGGTCACATCTCTTTCATATAGCAATAGGCTAAAAATAGACTTCTGGATAGCCAGTTCTAGATGATCCTGATGAAGCTTTATCCCTACTCTAATCGTGATGGATACTTTAGAACTTTAACAATCTGATACTTGAATCTAAAAGCCCTCTTCTATTGAATTCTCTACAGCAAACCCAAATTCAAATATTGCTCTGAAGACTCCAAATGGTTTGACCAAAATCTCTAATAAAAATTCTCTTCAAGATTCCCCCATAACTCACTCTGCCAACTAATACTATGAGAATTTGGAGAAAATTAAATGCCATTTGTAACAAAATCTATTTCAAAACCCTGCTGCAAAACTGTTCTTATGACTGATTTTGGTTTCATTTCAGCATTCTACTGTACTGATTTTGTTGTTTTATCATGTCCCCGAAATTACAATGCTTAAAGCCCTAACATTGAAATACACATGATTAAATCAAATGAATAACGAAATGCAAATTAAAATTATAAGAGGGAATATTATCGATTCAATACTTTTATAATTACCATTATGATGAGATAATATGGTAATTATATATATATAAATATAGATTAACAGCTTAAATATCATAACCATTATTTATATTATTAAATTATATAGATTTCAGATAAATACACAAATAATAATGACAGGTACTATAATATAATAATTTATATGATAAATTAATTGGAATCAAATAAAATATAATATAATTCTAACAGAAATAGGTAGCAAACAAGCCAAAAGCCGACCAGATCAAGCATCGCTTGCATGAAGAGTCGCGTCCAAAAGACCCTTGGGCGGCTATAAAGGCAGGACGATACAAAGAACAAAGGCATGGTAGGAAGGAGAACAGGAAACAGTGGACATCATCGAAGGATTCAAGATTACTGGTGACAGGACATGGAAGAATGGATGTGTCAGATACTAATAGATTTCAATGCTAAGCATTTGTTCACTGTCAGTCGACATCTTACATTGCCTAGACAGCATGAGAAATTAAGGGTTGCTCCTTATAGCTATCGGCCAAGAACTGTGCCAATGCTCTTCATTCATTATAGCCGCTATGATATGCTGAAACTGGGAGGTGGTGGTCGTTCATAGTCTCCAATAAATAATATCTGAGTCTTATATCCAGAGTGATCATTACTTTCAGAATCATCTAGCACTGAGCCATTTATTGATGGATTGCAATCCTCACGTGGGGGTCATCATTTGTCCTCTTCTGGAAGTCCAAGGCAATCATCAGAGTTGGCTATATATTCAGTCTTCATATTAAAAGCGCTCAGAAGAGCCTTAGACGGCTGAGTAAGAGGTGATATCTGCGATTCCCTTACCAGGTGAGATCCACATGAAACAAGAGCAAGCCTAACAGAGACAAGGCCTAGATTGCATGATCACAAAGGAAAATAATAGGAAGAGCAATCAGAGGTTTTGAGCTTTAATATCTTTATTAGAGACATAGTCAATCGCATGTTACAAGGGAGCCATTCAAATACAACAATCTTACAAATAGAAGATCGAAAGAAATATTCATGTATAATTTGTCTAATTGGTGAAACATAGCAGTCATATTAACTTCTACATACATAAAAATATATATCATTAGACCCCCACATATTGGAATATATATTTGATTCCATAATCGATTTCTCTTGAAATATAAGACTGGAATTTGCATCAGATAGAAAAGGTTGTATCACTGCCTAGTAGAGCATCCCATATTCATAAAAGACTTAATAATTGAACCCTTGAAGTCATTATACAATCCCTTTCAAACATAATGGTTTCCTTAAATTGCAAAGTTAGAGAAAATCCCACAAGGGACATTACAGTGGTATCAGAGCATAATCCTGCCATCCTGTGGAAGAAAATTAAACAAAAAGAGATAATAAAGAGTATGCTACTTTTGCAATGAAACATGGAGAAAGGGACACCAATGCCGCAACAAGGAAGCACTCAAACTAAGAAAAGAATTGATGAGGAAGAATAAATGTATTAAATGCAAAGAACCATGGGGAGAGGATCACCAATGTAAGAGAGGACAATTACATAAATTGGAAGGATCATCGAATGAGGAGATAAGTGAAACCCCTACCAAAAGGGCTAGATGGGAAAGAGAAGAAACCATCAAAGCATTTAGAGATAAACAACGTCAAGAAGGGCAAACCCCTAAGAGGATAAGGTGTCCAGAAGACTTGGAAGAGATTAGATGTAATGAAATGTTACAATCTCTTTCCAAGGTTATAAGGCTGGATAGACCTACGAATAAGGTGTCCAGAAGACTTGGAAGAGATTAGGTGTAACACAATGTTATAATCTCTTTCCAGGGTTATAAGGCTGGATAGACCTAAAGGTGTCTAGAAGACCTGAAAGAGGTTAGATGTAATGAAATGTTACAATCTCTTTCCAGGGTTATAACGCTGGATAGACCTAAAGGTGTCCAGAAGACCTCGAAGAGGTTAGATGTAACGAAATGTTACAATCTCTTTCCAAGGTTATAACGTTGGATAGACCTAAAGGTGTCCAGAAGACCTCGAAGAGGTTAGATGTAACGAAATGTTACAATCTCTTTCTAGGGTTATAAGGCTGGATAGACCTAAAGGTGTCCAAAAGACTTGGAAGAGGTTAGATGTAACAAAATGTTACAATCTCTTTCCAGGGTTATAAGGCTGGATAGACCTAAGAATAAGGTGTCCAAAAGGCTTGGGAATGGATTAGATGTAACGAAATGTTACAATCCTTTCCCAAGATAAGACAGGCATTCCAGACAAGAGAATCAAGAGATGAAGAACCTGAATGGAAGAAGACCTCGTGTTGCTTGAGGACAAGCAAAAACAAGAGGGGGAGACTTGTGATGTCCCCATCATCCAAGAATATCAAAGATAAGTATATAGTTCATATATTTATGTTTTAATGGATATACAATAACATGTTTTACGCATTCAAGTAGAGTAATCATTATAGAAAATTCTCATTTAAAATCATATATATAAATCTGACTAACCTATGTCTTGTTAGTAATAGATTAGAAGAAGAGATCCTAGAAGAACTAAGATGTTTTTGCTTGAGGACAAGCAAAGTTGAGAGGGGAGGGTTGTCATGTCCCCGAAATTACAATGCTTAAATCCCTAACATTGAAATACACATGATTAAATCAAATGAATAACAAAATTAAAATTAAAATTATAAGAGGGAATATTATCGATTCAATACTTTTATAATTACCATTATAAGATAATATGGTAATTATAAATATAGATTAACAGCTTAAATATCATAACCATTATTTATATTATTAAATTATATAGATTTCAGATAAATACACAAATAATAATGTCAAGCACTATAATATAATAATTTATATGATAAATTAATTGGAATCAAATAAAATATAATATAAAACTAAAAGAAATAGGTAACAAACAAGCCAAAAGCCGACCAGATCAAGCATCGCTTGCATGAAGAGTCGCATCCAAAATACCCTTGGGCGGCTATAAAGGCAAAACGATACAAAGAACAAAGGCATGGTAGGAAGGAGAACAGGAAACGGTGGACATCATTGCAGGATTCAAGATTACTGGTGACAGGACATGGAAGAATGAATGCGTCAGATACTAATAGATTTCAATGCTAAGCATTTGCTCACTATCGGTCGACATCTTACATTGCCTGGACAGCATGAGAAATTAAGGGTTGATCCTTATAGCTATCGGCCAAGAACTATGTCAATACTCTTCATTCATTATGACTGCTATCATATGCTGAAACTGGGAGGTGGTGGTGGTTCATAGTCTCCAATAAATAATATCCGAGTCTTTATATCCAGAGTGGTCGTTACTTTCAGAATCATCTAGCACTGAGCCATTTATTAATGGATTGCAATCCTGATGTGGGGGTCATCGTTTGTCCTCTTCTGGAAGTCCAAGGCAATCATCAGAGTTGGGTATATATTCAGTCTTCATATTAAAAGCACTTAGAAGAGCCTTAGACGGCTGAGTAAGAGATGATATCCGCCATTCCCTTACCAGGTGAGAACCACATGAAACAAGAGAAGGCCTAACAGAGACGAGACCTAGATTGCATGATCACAAAGGAAAATAATAGGAAGAGCAATCAGAGGTTTTGAGTTCTAATATCTTTATTAGAGACATAGTTAATCGCATGTTACAAGGGAGCCATTCAGATACAGCAATCTTACAAATAGAAGATCGAAAGAAATATTCATGTATAACTTGTCTAACTGGTGAAACATAGCAGTCATATTAACTTCTACATACATAAAAATATATATCATTAGACCCCCTACATATTGGAATATATATTTGATTCCATAACCAATTTCTCTTGAAATATAAGACTGGAATTTGCATCAGATAGAAAAGGTTGTATCACTGCCTAGTATAGCATCCCATATTCATAAAAGACTTAATAATTGAACCCTTGAAGTCGTCATACAATAGCTTTCAAGCATAATGGTTTCCTTAAATTGCAAAGTTAGAGAAAATCCCACAGGGGACATTACATGTTTGTTCACCTTGAAAGGACTACCAAATGACAGAAGAAAGGAGATTTTGGAAGAAAAAGACTCTTGTTGAGTGCTCTTTTGATTGACTTTCTTTGAAAAAAGGCGCCCTTCTGCTGTTTAAGACTGTCGTAACCCTGCCAAAAGAAACAAATCTGATGCTGTAATTGGCATTCATCTGTTGATAAAAAAGTCTCATTTTAGTATTCTGCTGTCCTTTTCTGCCACAACCTGCTCTGACTTAGATTTCTACAGTGCTTTAGATTGAGGAAATAAGGCACTTTGATCAATAAATTCCTTCTAAATCAATCACCCTCTTCCTATTAATACAGATTTTGTCTTTTTGCAAATGTTGATCGGCTGCTTTCAACGGTGCACCCCTTTGTTATTAATAGCTTTTCACTACATTTAGTTATGGTTGGCTTCCTTTCATTCATTGGTGTGCCCCTGTTAATATGTAATAACACTTTGAAACTAGAGTTTAAATCCTTTTGACAGGCACACACATTTGACTTACACACACACAAATATACTATAAAATAGAATTTGAACTCGCACTTTTCGATTTCCTTTATTTAGGTTTGCAAGTATCACCACATGCATACCTATGAATATAAGTTTTTGAAATTTGAAATATCCTTTGATCAAGTGCACATTTGATCACCAAGTGTGCACCTATAATCACCAAGTGTGCACCTACGAACATGATTTCAAACTTGAATTCCTCTTTTAGGCATGCACCTTACACTCCCACACATACTTTTGAATGCAACTTAGATTGCAATTTTCCCCCTCACAGGTGCATGCATCTTGCACTCCCTCATGCACCTAACAATGGAAACTAAAACTTTAGACTTTACCTTTTTACCCCTCAACTCCAGGCATACACCTCAACACCATACTTTGCCAACTTTTTCATTTAAATGCCTTCTCAAAGGTGTATCCCTTAGTCTCACACGTGCAACTCTACAGTGAATTTGAAACTTGACTTGCATCACTTTAGTCAAGTGCACCCTTCACAACCACATTAGAAAATTCTTTTAAATCTTGAACACAACTTCAATTTCCCCTGTAGAGGCATGCATCTTTGAATGTAAACTCTAGAGTTCATTCATATGAATCTTCATTTAAGGGTGTACCCTTTCTATGCAAAAAACTTGAAATTCTAAACTCTTTCTTCTATCCCAACCACTTGTTTTGGTGGTTCCTTGCTTTGTATTTTTTTACTTTTGTTCTTCCCCTTGGTAGGACATTTCTAGGTTTCTCTTCCTAGAACTCTCTATTGTATACGATTGTTTCTCTTGAGTCCCACTGACCTACTTTTTGTCATCCATGGACATTATTACAATCTCTTTCTTTTCTTTCTTTCTTCACCAAGATAGATGACATTGAGAACTCCTTTCCATGATCCTACAAACATTCAAAAAAGAGCCACAAAGACAACAAAACAAAACAAAAGACTAGACAATGCCTGATCATCATTACTTGCACTTGGCAAACCAATAGGCATTAAATTTAAACTTGACACAATACGAAAATTTTGTATGGGGACAACCCACCATACAAACTATAGAGCACAAGACATATTGTTATCAAATGCTAAAATGCATTTCATTTTGGCTACAAATGTGAGAATTAAATTTGTTACAAGAAGACCATGCATCCAAAATGATGGGACACTTTCACACTGTGTGACAATTATCTCTAGAGACGTTCCTATTGGTTGAAAATGGAGAGTGATGTACAACATTTAGTTGGTGTTTGCAAGCCATGTAGCTGAATTAGTATAAGAGACCTGGTGTCTCTCAACCCCAATTGCTGATGAAGAATGCAATTTTTGTTTGGTTTTTTGCTGTTTTGTAATGTTTTGGTGGGTTTTTGCGGTTATATGATTTTTTGTTGAATTTAATATAAGCAACCAGCTAGACATAATTCATTGCAACAACAAGAATTCGAGCATAATATTCTTCTAAATAGGCTGCAAATAACTTTTATTGATAATAGAACATATACAAAGCATAACCCGCATTAATACATGCTCAAGAATGTGATTATGAAGCTCTTATAAAATTCTGGAAATTAATTGCAAAAACCTGGAATTAATTTGCAGCAGCTATAAAACCCTTGCATGGTATGGCATGTTTGAAATACGTTACTTCTCCCCTTCACAATTGATGAAATGCCTCTCAAAAACCCTCAACACAGCAAAGTAAACCCTTGTGTAGATTCCACAAATATGCAAGTACTGTAGCATCTACTGTAGTGCGGGTACTCTAGCGTCTACTGTAGCGTGACACTGTAGTATTACTGTAGCGGCACTATTCACTGGTACTGTAGCGGTTTACTATTCACGGGTACTGTAGCAATTTACCAAGCTTCTAATCTACAAATGTTTATTCCTTGAAACCTTGAAACCTTGAATAGAACTTTTCAAATATGCACAAATTTGACTTCTGAATAAAGCCAACTCAGGAGCAATCTTAGGCTGAATCTCTCACAACCTCAGAATGCTAGACTATGAAGAGTTTCCGTTCTCCAAAGCCTGATAGTGACTGAAATTTGCAAAAACCCTTGTTTCAAAAACTCCAAAGTTCTCCGAAAAGAAAAAGACAAATTAGAATAATCAACATCATAATGGTTCGATTTGTCTTTGGTGAAATATATATATTCTCCCAATAGGGTCGACCCTTCTCAAAAAACAATTAAATGATATTAAATTCGCCTCTTTGACTTAGTCTATTTAATTAATAAATGGTGTCCTTTTATAAATGAATAATAAATATTCATTTAATAATAATATCGCTCTTTTATTATAAAGTTATAAAGTACTTTATAATAAGCCATTTAATAATTAATATTTCATTTAACCACTAATATAATCATTATTTGACTTTATAATATAAAGTCACAATAATAATTATTTAATCATCATTAAATACTCAAATATTCTCCGTTTGCTCATCCAACTGCAAAACTGGGTCGAGTCTGAGAAAACCAACTGAACCAAGTGCCCTGCCAGAAATAGTAAACCCTGACAACCTGACTTACTATAAATAGTAAGTGTCTAAATATCACTCTATGAGCATCTGCAAAGGTCCAAACCTGAATCAGAAAGTGAAGTATTGTCTCCAACCACTGGGTAACTGCCACAAAGGACCCCTCTGTCTATAACTGTCAGCCTACGAGGGTCAAAAAGATAGGCTCACTCCTCAACAAACAATGTCAGCTAAAATGGGGACATTACAGTCCGCCCTCTTTGAAATTGCTTGTCCCCAAGCAATCTCCGCAAATAAGGACGCACCACACCACCTGGATCCCAAGGATAGTGTCGAACAATGTTCCTGCTAGCCACAACTATCTCCTGTAACTCCCACAACTGATCAGCTGGAATAGAACGCCATCCCCTGTCAACCCCAGCGTTGTATGTCATAGGAGCAAGAAACTCAAGAGGGCGCAAGTCAATTTGCAAGCAACACTTGCCCCCTAAAACTGCATGAGATATACTGTCATCCAACATATCTAACACGTGCATACCAAAACTGTGCACCTGAAGCAAATCGTGTACATGCGGGTCACACATGAAACCATATGCACTTTGCACCGTGTACACACTGTGAAACTCCTTCGTGAGCTGAGTCTGAAATCCTAGTGCACAAGTAGGATCCCAAACGCTATCAACACTCATCTCAAGACCAGAGTCAAGAGAGTGATCAGCATCAAACTCAAAGAGCGGATTGTCATATGCCGATGTAACATTTGCCTCGAACAAGGGGTCGGTCACGAACCTACCCAACCCTCTAGGCTGATCCCAAACGGCCACCTCTGAACCCCCAGGGCACTGAGCATAACCATGCCTAATCTGCACAAGATCCTCCTCTAACTTCTTGCTCTTCCCACTAACGAGGGAGATGGAGCATAGGCTCCCATCTGTAATTCCCCTCAGCACATATATCTTGCCCCGTATCTCAAATCTCATCTCCATTTTAGGCAATGAACACACTAATGTCTTGAAGCCATCTCATACCCAACACTAAATCCATCCCACCCAAGTTGACCACATAAAATTCTGCCTGCAACTCATAATCATTCAACATGAGGGTGAGATTACAAATTCGCCGAGTGCAAGTGAGGGTATATCCATCCGCCACCCGAATTCTAAATTCAGCGAAGTCTTCTGCCCGGAGTCTGCATCTACTAACCAAACTCTAATCAATAAAATTGTGTGTGGCTTCGGTGTCAAGCATGGCAATACATCGTTGTCAATCCACTAATCCCCTGAACCTGAATGAATCATCTCGTGCACTAGCAAATAATACCAACGGGGACAAATTGGCATCAGACCCTAAAATATACCCCTTAATTTTTGCCTTTAATTTTCAATCACAACAATGCAAATCATGCACCCGTTAAGAATTAGCTCTAAACCAAAACACAGCTGAAACAACTCTAACCAAGAATGCGCCCTAAAACCATTTAAGGAGGAGGGGCGGGCATATGGTCAGAGGATCCCTAGGATCTAATAACTTGATAACAACTGAAAATAGAGAGCTAAACTCGACACCAAGAATGTTCACACGAGATCCTTTTGCAAGGCGAGGTGCTAACATATGGTGGAGTGCTAGATATTAAATTGAAATACAACTTCTTCTGTAGATGCAGGCATCCACAAGCGGTGGGAATACTCCACTTATTTCGTGGGTTGATTATTACAAACATTTAAAGGCGGCAAGCCAGCCAATTAACCTCACTTCCACTTAAACTGTGGGGGGTATATAATCCACACAACCACTTTATTTCGTGGGGGGAATTACAAACAAGTAAATTGCAGCAAGTAAACAAATTGTTGTTAGTACTACTAAACAGCTTACAAACAATTAATAAACAGCTGCAATGTATCAACCATGAATTTCCAAAATGAGCAATGGTTAGAGTATCACTTCCTCTAACATTTACAATATGAATAGATGCATAAATGAAGCTCAAAACAGCAAGATAATTAAACTTATCTAATCTGATCAGAAACAGAGAGTACAGAAAATCAGACCAGCAAGCTATTCACCAATTTGGACGAAACTCCTCTGAAACAGCTCTGAATGCTTCCCTACCGCAGTCGACCAACAACTGGAAGCTAGGCGTCCAAACTCCAATGGAAATTCGAGCCAGAAACAAGAGATAACAGCAGGCACGAATCCCAATGCAATAACCAAATGGTACGGCCCCTCAAGGAGGTCGACTTGCTCTTAAAAGTCAGAAACTTGATATTAAATTTTGCAAATTTGCAGGAAGGGGCGCCCTCCACAATAGCACAGCTTGGGCCAACACCTAGAACAAAACCAAAATCACAGTTGAAGCTATGAACAGAAAATAGCTTCAGCCAGGCCAAATCAGCAACTTGCAAAAACAGGTTTTACAGCAGCAACCTGTTCGATTCTATCAATTGAAGCTCCATCTGTATTTCAAGGTGAAATACAACCATGATGATCCACCTAGGAAGCCATAGTTTCAGGCCCAAAGGATGGAGTGAATTCGCTAAGCTTCCCCTTAGCCAGGTTTTGGATTCAAACCAGCAACATAGCTTTACTATTCAATTTCCAAGATAAGATACAAAGAGCACGGCACCAATATATAAGCTTCAAATTGGCAAATGAAGCAAACTGTAACTCCCAACAAGAAATTGTTCAATTCCTCCAAGGGACGCCACCTTTTAGCAATTACTTTATTTGAAATATCAAAACATTTCCCTTTTAGGCGTCCATTTCAAAAAGCAACAATAAACATTTAAAACAAACATTTAAATGTTTATGAAAATCGACCCCCTTATGGGACTTCATTAAGACAACTTAAAGTCATCAAGCCTAGGCATGGGGTACAACTTTAGATATGAAAAATCGACTAAGTCTGGGACTCAGTCCAAGGAGGGATAGAAGCCAAAACCCAAAGCCAACATTCAAACTGATTCTGCCAGAAATAGAATGATGACCTCAGCAAAATTGTTGAAGGTGCCACTGCCACAAAAAGACTTACTAAAAATAGCTACTGCCAAAAATAGTAAGTTAACTTCAAAACCCTTCAGAAAGCCAGTTGAACAACCACACTGCCCAAAATGTAAACTGCAGATGATTGAACTGCTGCTAGAAAGATACTGCTATAAATAGACTTACTAAAAATAGCAACTGCTATAAATAGTAAGTTTGCAAAACTTCATCTGAGCAGTAATCATGACTTAATATAAATAGTAAGTGTCTCCAAACGCCTTCTGAGTACAATCCGAGAAGCCAACATGACTTACTATAAATACTAAGTGCCTGGAAAAGTTATTAGATGGAGATGCATGATACACCATTTTGAAGCTCTCTGAAAACCCAGAAAACTCCACCAGACAGGTATAAAAAACCCATGCATGCAAGCCCTCAAAACTGCATCTGAAACCTCCTAAAAAATTGGAAACCCTAATTTTCAGTTTTGCTTAGCCTATGAGTTTCTAGAAATAGGCTCAAAACCTCAAGAAGAGCGTAGGGCTAAAATGGGGACATTACAGGCCCAAACTCCATAGAGGCATTCCCATCCTCCGTATGCTCCGAAACAGCCTGCTGGTCTGAATCCTCAAACTCAACATCTCCATAATAAACCCACATGGTGCGGTTGGCTCTGCCCTTAGGCCTCAAAGGACAATCATGTTCCTTGCTGTAGGGCTCCTTGCACCAAAAACATAGTTGTTTCCTTGTCAATTCATCACGAGTTGCATCATCAATTCTTGTTGTTGTTTTCTTTTTTGGTTCTGCAACTGGTGTAAGGCTCTCCTCAACAGGCAAGGTGTTTTTTTTTGTCTAAAATTGTTTTTTCGGAGCAGCAAGCTCCATACTCAATGCCTTCCGCATAGCCTCCTGTAGAGTAGGGGGATCAAATGCTTTAACCCAACCTCTCAGAGGTTCATATAATCCCTCAATAAACAGAATGACAAGTCTCTTCTCGGATATACCTGTCACCATAACTGCTATTTTTTGGAATTCACCAATGTAGGTATCCAAACTGCTTGACTATTTGAGGTGAGCTAGCTCTCTGAAATAAAGTTTCAGATCCCTTTTGTCAAAACGCTCTATGAGTCTGTGGGTGAACTCCTGATACGTGGTAACGTGGTGGTGGCCAAGTGTATACATGTTGTGATGCCACCAGTCATGCGCCAATCCATCAAGATGCAATGTTGCAAACTTGATGGCTTCGTCCTCCTACATGGGTCTCAAGGATAAATAATTATCCAGTTTTTGAACCCAAGACCTCGCTGAATTCTTATCCAATCCATCAAAATAAGGCAAGGTGATTTTGCTGACTGCATGTTGAAGATCTCTATTCACCTGCTACTGTCGTGGATGTTGTTGTGGGGTCCTGTGTTCAAACCTACCTCCACCTCTGGGTTTATTAGCATCAAGAAACTCGTGGAAATTCAAGGCCTACCTAATCTCAGGAGATAGTGTCGAGTACTTAGTGAAGTGTCTGGTCACATCTGCTACTGTCAAACCACAAGGTATTTGAACCTCTGGTTGAGGATCCTGTTGCTCAGTCTCCCTGGCAATAAAAGTAGGCTGACCGGGCCTACGCTCAGGAATGCTAAGTGTATGATCAGGAGTACTGAAGGATGATCGTTGATGAACTGTCACCTACGGCTGATCTACCCTTGCAATTAAACTGGACTGTCCTATCTGAATAATACGCTGCTGTGGGATGATCTGATCCATCTTACCAATAAGAAGAGACATCATATCCATCATGTTGTCATGCCTCCGTCTAAATTTTGTCTCAGGACTCACTCCTCTAGCATGCTCCTTCCCTAAATCTCTAGGTGTTTCTCCAGGAATCTCTCTGTCTGCCATGAGTGTGGTGATACTGTTCTCACTCCTACCAGAATCAGATCTGTGAATACCCAAAATCCCTGAAACTGTTTCTCCTTTTGGAATTGGGGGACCTGTCCAATCTTCGTTCCCTATTCCTCTACCCTTAGCCAAAAAGTGACAATTTTCAGCCACGGTTGCCAACATCTCCATCAAGACCAATGATTGAAGTTGCACACCATGCAGTATTTTGTTGTTTCCATGACACCAATGCACATACCGGATCTACATGTCCAGAGAACCTGAGAATGATCCAAATCATGGGATGCACTGAAGCTGGTCCCAGTTCTAGTTTTGTACCAACACCAAGTTTGAATGTTGTTTCACCACAAACGGACAACTTCAATGGTGACTCCACCGCGGGATACTTTGATGAAGAACCCATAAATCAAGAACAAGAAGAAGAATACCGCCAGTACGCTCCTCTTGTGTTTACACATGCTCAACACTTCAAGGCACAGAAAGAAGAAGAAGAAAGGCGAAAATCAAACGAGAAGGGTAGAGAAGTGCTTCCCACTTCTAAACTCAAATCTTCACAAGAGATTACTATGCCAGTTGTTCAAGAGACGTCTTCAGCAAATTTTGACATTGTAGCTTCCATGATGAAGACCAAGGTACAAATCTCTCAACTGGAATATATTCAGGACCATCCAGAACAACTAGACCAGATTCTCAAAGTTGTAAAGAAGCAGGCTATGCTCAAGTCATCTGTTCCAATAGAAGCAAAGCCTGAAACGGATCCTGGTAATTGTGCGACTTTGTCAGAAGTAGAAATTGAAGAACAAAACATTGCTTGTTCTGAAAAGAGACCGACAGAGGATACAAAGTCATGGACAGTACAGTTGGACGGAGATTGTTTAAATACAATTTAGGAAGGGGAACTGATCATCTCCCCTAAAGGACAATTGCACCCATCCGTGCAATTGGAATTCACTAAAGGTGAAAAGGAGGTGCTTTTGCAAGGCCTCAAAGATGCCAAAGACATGGGAATCAAATTCCTATGTGTTAAAGGTGATGTAGAGCTGATCGACGAGCCGATCAAAGGATATTTTCAGATCAGAAAAGATCACCTACGGCATTATAGAAATCGAGTTTGGAACTCGATCGACTGGTTTGAAGAAATCAACATCCCAAGGATGGAAGACAACAGAACTAATGCCTCAGGGGTATCAGCTTTCCCATTTGCATCATATTCTGGCTTTTGTCAGAATACCTTTGCATGGATATATGAAAACCAAATAATCTTCATTCCAGAAGGATTGCCTCCTAATGCCCATCAAAAGAGAAGTAAAGCCTTTCAGGCAGAAACGACATCAGTGGGAGGCTCTTCACGCTGCCATGCAACAAACAATATCTCAAGCACTTCATCTCTTCGGGGGTGGAGTAAATTTTCTTTAAGTAATTTTTATTTATGCTTTATCATTATATCGTAATGTATTTCCTCCTTATGTGATGTTTTGTCATGTTATAGGTGATTAAAATAGGTAGTCTTGTTGTAGGTGATTAAGAAAAGTTCCAAGTGTAGTAGGTGATTAGGGAAAAGTCCTGACTCCAATGCCCAATGTTAAAGTCAATGGTCTATGAAACCAGAGATTCCTATATTCTCCTATGTCGTAAGTATCCGGCATGGTCACCAAACAGAGCCTAATGTTGTACCCAAACTAAATTTTTTGCTTCATTAAGGCATTTTGCTTAAAATGGTCTAAACCTTGTTAAAGTGGGGTCAAAACTCAATTTTTGGGCAAATAAAGTATGGGCTTTTAGTCAATGTGATGCTAGGAAGATACTGGCAAATTTTGAAAATTTTGAAAATTAGGGTTTCCGAAATCTATTTTTAGCTCAAAACCCTAAAAAATAGGAACTTGTCAAAATTGGCTAAAATTAATTTTGATTGGCTTATTTCACATCACGATCACAGTGGTGAAGTCTGTTTCAATTAAAAGTCAGTTTAAGGCTGGTGGGTAGTTTTCACTTTTCCAGGAGAAAAGTTAGGACCTCCGAGGTCGTCAATGGCACTTGGCCAGTACCAGATATCAAAATCTAAGCCTGAAGCTCAAAGCAGAATGCTCTACGAAGAAAGATGTTGAAAAATATGCTTTTTGACGGAGGGGATTTTCAGATTGGCAAAAAAGTGCTAAAATATTCTAAGTCTGGGAACTTTTTCACTATGCAACGATGTAGACACTTGCGCAATCAACGTGCAAATCAACTTTACAATGTCCGTACATGTGAAAATGATGAAGTATAGTCATACACACACCTCGGCATTCACATCACTTCAACGTGGTCAACCCAAGCAGCAGATACGGTGTTTGTAAAGCATAAAATGGTGAAAATCAGTGAATTCAAAGCAAATTTGTGCCCCTGTAGCCCAGGGGTGCCCTTCCATTTGAAGGTCAAGATTTGATTGCTTTGGATAGAAAATACATTCATTGTGTTCAGTTTTCAGTTAGCTTTCCGACTAACTATGGAGCAAGATCATCTGAGTTGCAGAACTCCGGCAGACAAAGACAGAAGCAGAGGTTACGAAGAGTGTTTTCCACATGGAGGCAGTCTAAAAATGCAGATCTGCGCCCTTGTAGCCCAGGGGCGCCCTTCTTTTTGAAGGCCCAGATCTAGATGCATGTGTTTGCTAATGGATTCAGTCTTTGCAGAATTAGTCTAGCTTTTCAACGAGCTGTCAAGCGGAAGCGTATCCAGTGCAGAACTCTAGTTATCAGCGTCAGACGTGGAAACTGCAGGCGGGATACATGTGAGCAAAGAGTGCCAGTAGATGGTTTGAGCGCCCCTATAGCCCAGGGGCGCCCTTGAATATGACTTGTCAGATGGATGAGTTTGCGAAGAGGGTCTTTCTAAGATCTTTTCCAATTCAATCCAGCTCCGTGATGCACCCGTTCACAAGACGATCCGGCATTCTGAGAGATCATGACAGAGATTCTACCGAGCACGTAAAACAAAGGATGGTGAAACATAGCTACACACAACTGCATATTTGTAGGCTAGGGGTGCCTAGCCTTTAGGCCTGCCAGATGGGGTTATTTGCAATTGCAGTCTTCACAAGACTTGTGTGCAATTACTCCAGCCATTCAACGAGTCCAATCGTCAGCCTCCGGGATTTGGCGAGTGCTCGTACGTACAAGGTCAAGGTGGCAATGCTATAAAGTGGAGGTGGTTGAAGACAGTTCAAAAAATGACCAAGTATAAACTAGAATTTTCCTTGAAAAAGGCGATTCTCTTTTAAGGGCCTTAGAAGCAGTTTTTTGGCTTCGTCGTCTCCAAGAACATCTCTTGCAAGTTGACCAAACTGTACAGAGAGAGAGAGAGAGGCGGCACGCGGATCGGAGCATTCCAGCTCCCGGTATCAAGGGTCAAAGTATGGTGTTTGGATGAAAGTGACATTTTTTGTCAAAATGGTATTTGTGCTATCATAGGCCAAGGGCGCTCATCCTTTTGGGGTTCCTGATACAATTTTCAGATACCTTACATATAATCATTGGATGCAGAGTACTTCCAGTCACGCAATGAATCTACTATTCAGTCAGCAGGGTTCATCATTCACCGTCAACGGCAATTTGAAGCATCAAAAGGCAAAATAGAGAAATGGCTAAGTCTGAAATTAGTGCATCAATTTAATCAAAGACGCCTAATTTTCTAAGGTGTCAGATGTTGGTTTTAGCAGTTGCAGCTTCCAGCAGACATTTCATCCTTGTCATGCACGCTTCATAGTGGATATCTTAGCACGGTCGCAGGCTCATTCAGTTAGCCAGAAATCAGAGTTGAACATGGTCAGTTGTAACTTTGCAGTCAGCTATAAAGTAGGAGATACTCAAAAATCTCGTAACTCTTGCAAATGGACGCCTAGAAGGTCAAATTTCAGCTTTCTAAAATCAGTGAAGTTTGTTGGGCACATTCAGATGCTATTTTTAGCAAAATGATTAAAATAATATTTTTGCATGCAGAGCATTAAAAAGTGACGAATTTCTTCAAAGAGCTAAATATTGGTGCCTCTTTTTAATTTGCATGTTTTAAATTAAATACTATTTTTATCTAAGACTCAGAGACAGTGACAGTTCAGCTGGTGAAGGGCCAATCAAATTCTTCCTTCACAGTTAGGGTTTGAGCTTGCAGTCTTGCTTTTGTGGTACGATTTTGCTCTAGTTATGCAAGCATGGCATTCATCATTTCATTCATCCAGCTTGAGCAGAGGTGAATTCTTTCTAGAGTTGGGCGAATTTCTTCAGCAATCAGTTGTGAAGGCATCAAAAATATTCTTTTGCAGGTACAAGTCCAGATTCATCAGCAAAATTCAAGGTAGAGTGGCAATTTTGATAGAAGAAGATAATAAATAAATAAAAACTAAAAAACACCTTTCTTCTTCTCTCAAATTCTTCCATCTTCTCGTCTTAAATTCTCTCGCATGTTTGAAGAATTGGCATTCTTGGCAAAACAAATCATCTGGGTTGATTCAGAATTGCTTTCTCAGCAAAACCCATGTGCTAGAATTTTCAGGGAAAATTTGTTCCAGAGCATCAGTTCTTGAGGCTCTGATTTTCTGAAGTGAAATTCCTTTGCATGGTGGAGTAGAAGTCGATATTTTTCGAATCTAACATTGTGGGTTGTCTTAGAATTATCTTTTGGACAAAACCCACATCTCAAATTTTCTCAGGAAAAATGTCCTCACAACCCCTCAGATCTCAACTGAAAACCTTTTACATGCAGGCCTAAATCTCATTTTTTCACAATTCTGACATTGTGTGATTTTTCACAATTCTGACATTGTGGGTCATCTTAGAATTTGATTCTACATAAAACTCACGTCTCAGAATTTTCTGTGAAAATTGCCCTCCGACAAGCTATTTTTAGCCTCATTAGAAGAGATTTTTGGTTTTCGGGAGATGTTGTCAGATTATAGCCATGTTCACAATCAACGGACGAGTTTTTCAGGATGCAATTCACGCAGAACGAATTCAAGACCAAGTCAGTCTTAATTCATGATTTCATCAGAAAAGCTGACATTGATTTGTATTAAGCGCATCGGAAAGGTTGACAAGCGTAGTCACTCAAGTTCACATGGTTTCATGCCTCGTATAGCTGATTGTCTTCCCAGGCCAGTTTAGAGGGTTGATACCGTTGGGTTTCTGTGTATGCAGCAAGTTCATTTGCATTTCTCACAACCAAAGTGTTCGCAGTCAAACTTCGCAGATTCATCATGCAACACTCTTCCATGGAGAAAAGCATCAAAAATATGAGAAGCATCAAGCTACAGAAGAAATAGTGGCCATCACTTCAATTGTAGAGCCGCCAGAGTTACCAGTTAGTGAAGTGCCAAGAGATTTCCAGGTTTGCTTGAGTTGCTGACAAGCAATGAATTGAAGACCTCTAGATGGTGATGCAGTCACTAACCTCTTGGAGGGGTTACTTGCTCAAGATCAAGACCAGTGAACTTCAGTTAAGGGCGTCCCACCTTTTCCAAGATAGACATTAGACACAGGAGTTAAACTCGATGCCTCTTTCCAAGTTAACTCGTTGTTACACATTACATGCCATGTCTTTCTTGGAAACATCTTTGTATAGTTGGAGTTATTAGTTAGTTTTCATTTCAATAAGGACGTGCATGTTGCACATGTCCATTTTGTTGAGTCTTGTTTCAGTTAACTAATGGTATCTTTCCAGTTAACGGTGTAGTTTCATTCAATTAGGTTTAGAGAATAAGATCTTGCATGCACTCCAAGACTCTAGTTGACTCAAGGTGATTTTAGGGTTGCCTACACCTTTGATGTCTATAAATAAGAGCTTTCAGATCATTTGTAATTAGCTTTTCTTGGTGATAGAGAATTGTTGCGTTGTCGGCAACATGCCTATTCTCAAGATTGGTTCACCCTTGTAAATTAGAACTTTTGCTTGATAGCATTCATGCTACGCCTACCTTGCCTGTAGTATTGCTATTATTGTATCTGTTCAAGAGTGATTGTTGTTATAATAAATTGCTGCGCCTACCTTGCCTTCATATTATTGTCATGGTGTTTATTCAATCTTAGTTAAATGGGGTTGCTGGTTTGATCGTTATTGCATGCGTGTTTCGTCTATACAATATACTGTCCCAGTTGCTTACCATGTGTTTTGTTTATCATGAGCCTATTCAGAAGAGCAAATAGTTGTGCCCACCTTGCCTTCACTTTGTGAATCTGTACTCAAAGCTTATCGTTTGATGTGTGTGATAGTAAACTCATTCAGCCAAGCAGATAGTTGTGCCCACCTTGCCTTCATGTTGTGAAGTTGTACTAGGTTTACCGTTTATTTGTTTGTTTTGATAAACTTCTTCCCGGATAATCAAATAGTTGCGCCTCCCTTGCCTTCATGTTGTGAGCCCGCACCTGAAGTTTATCGTATAATACATTCCTGTTCCATTTCCTCATGCTCTGTTTCTTGAGGAAATTGGATAGATTTAAAGAAGTTAGCTTAGTTGTAGTTAGATGATCTGCGAAACCAGAAAATGCTTAGCTGCAACGTTCTAAGTTTTCTTAACCTTGTGCCTCTACCAGCTGAGAACAAAAAGATAGGATTTAGTTTACTTTTCTATTCCATGCATTCCAGCACAACGAGGGAGCTTCCCCTCCTAATTTGAAGAGCACTCATTACGTAGTGTCCATAGTTGTACGTACAAACTCACACCCCAGAGGTGTTAGTTCTTACGCCAACAAGAACAATAGTACCTAACTGCTCAAGCAAATTGAAGACCATTAGTTGCTAAAAGCAGGAAGTCTGACTCTTGTAGATTAGAGCTTAGAAAAATCATAGGTATTCAAAGCTTAAGACAATTACATCACCATAAAAGAAGTTGGTGCAAGCACATGATCAGTGCCAAATATCAAGAAGCAAGTAACAGTATTTCAAATGAGTACACTACTTATGGGACAATAGTATCTAACTGCTCAAACAAATTGGAGACCACCAGCTACTAAAATTGGGAAGTTTGGTGCATTAGAGTGCATAAACCCCACTCATCTAACAAGTCAGTTCGCTAGCCATAATCAGACTGTCATATATAATTGACCCCCATCTAGAGAATTGATCTTTGAAAATCAAAGGTATTCAAGGCTCAAACCAATATCATCTCCAGATGGGAAGTTGGTGTCGAGAAATGATCAGTGCCAATATCAAATTGAATTTGCATCAAATTGGATAACATTGCAGTGCCCAAACAGGACATATAATAGCAGACATTGACATCAAGCAATTACTAAATTTACATCTAAAGGTATCTGTCCTAGCAGTCAATCTTAGTCTTCTACAATTAGATTCATCTCACAGAAACATTCATTGTATATGATGTATGATTTTGTGAAACTATTCAAAGCATTTTGATCTCATGTCAAAAAGTATTGTGTGTAAAGATACAAATTAAAAACAGCCATGTGGAAAATAAAGCAGTTGGACAAAAGTAAAAGAGTTAGGAATAGAATTAAAAAATTCTTTTTCAATTCAAAGGCCAGTATTGACCTCATTTTTTATTAACAGTCAAATTATATATAGTAAAAGACAGAATTCAAACCTCGCTAATCCAACACAAGAATAGAAAACATTGTCAGTTATTCAAAGTAAAGATTTAACCATTCTATGTGTTGTACCCCAAATTAAAATTTTCGCTACACTTAGGCATTTTGAGAAAATGAGTCAAAATATTGTTAAATTTGTCAAAAAGGTCAAAGTTTGGATTTGTATGTCTTGCATGAGGGTCAAAAACTTAGAAATTTCAAAATCAGGCAATCTGGGTCGGTTCAAAACGATCAAACCTACAATACCCAGATTTCAGTTTTTCATCCCTAAATTTTAGGAAAATTTCTATTTTTAGTAGTTTCTAAAAATAGAAACTTTTTTTGGGTTTTTTTGGGTTTCTTAAAAAACGGATACTTATAAAATTTTCTAAAAATAGAAAATTTCTAAACTTAGAAAGTTTGGCTTTTAGGGTTAAGACTGATTTTGATTGGCTTAAAATACTTCCTCATCAGGCTAGTGCAGTCAGAATCACAAAAAGATCAGTTTTACCCTACTGGGTCTATTCTGCTTTTTCAAAAGCTTTCTCAGAGATCCAAGGTCATCAATGGAGGTCAGACAGCTGCCGAGTATCAGAATCAAACATTCAAATATCAAACAGAGGTTGTCAACGAACAACGTACACGAAGAACGAGGAACAGGCAAAGGAATTTTGAAAAAGTGAAAAATGCTAAATTTTGTCTATGTCTGGAGACTTTAGGCACCCCTGTCAAAAACAGGCACCCATACTTCAATGCCTTAGAATATTTTTCATTCTGACAGTCAAAGACAAGGAGGGCACGTTAAACAAGGTAAAAAGTTGAAAAATTCATAAATTTTTCCTAACACTGCCAGCCATGGGCGCCCCAGAAGGACAAAGGCGCCCAGCTTTTCAAGAGGTCAAAAGCCAGAATTAGGGTTTCTGCCTCCAGGCCAATGTTGCTCAAAATCATCCCAGTTCCACAACGAACCAGTCAGCACGCCCGTCAGATCATCCAATCATTGGCAAATCCAAGACAAACAGAGGTCACGGAGAGATGTTTTAAGACAATGAAGATGAAGAACACAGAATAAAAACTAAGTATGGAAGAAATGGGCGCCCCTGAAGGAAAAGGGCGCCCAAGCTTTTGAGGTGGTAGATGATAAAATTTGCAGAAGGTCCTTCCTACGTAACTTCATCAGACTGGATCCAGCTTTCCAACATATCCATCAGCTCGTCCGTCGGAGTAAACAGTCGTCAGATGTCGCAAGCCGAACAGAGGAGAAAAAGTGTGAAATGACAGATGTTGGAAACAACAGTGAAAATTCAAAATAAAAACTATCTTTGGAGGAGATGGGCGCCCCTGAAGGAGAAGGGCGCCTAGGGTTTAGAGCCACTAGGAGTCAATTTCTCGAGATCAAGTATCCAGAAGACCCCTTCCAGAATCATCTTAGCTATCCAGTGAATCCGTCAACCAGTCGGTCTGATCAACACAACGCCTGGAATCATGAATTCAGTTGAAGGTCAGAAGACAAGCATAAATTTGAAGATCACAAAAATGGCTAACACTGGAGAAAGTGGGCGCCCCTATCAAAGATAGGCACCTGACATTTTGAAGGGTCAAATGAAGTTTTTAGCAGATGACGTCTCCAGAACCATATTGTCAGATTCGATCAGGCTCCGTAATGGAATGTTTAGTTCGTTTGTCGGATCAATCAGGAAGCCAGGAGACAAAGATGAAACAAGGTTGAAAAATGAACAAAAGGTGAAAATGATGGAAAAGTGGCTAAGTCTGGGGAGACTGGGCGCCATACCTCAAGAAGGGCGCCCAACTTCTCATGCCTTACTAAATTTTTTAGAGTTTTCAAAATTTTCAAAAGAGATGAAAAACGCCTTTGCTCAAGGCATGAGCTAAGTATAGGGTTTTTCAAATTAGGGTTTTGAGAAGCTATTTTCAAAACAAAAACTTATTTAAGGACATCTCTATTCATTATTTTTCATATTTTCTTGCAGGTGTCTTCAAGGAGAAACAGAGCAGCAACTTCAAACCTTTGTTTTTCAAGATTCAAGAACCTAAACTTGCTGGTTTTTCATAAGATTTTCAGATCAGCACTCAAAGAAGGCTTCCTTTTTCATATTTCTTCATCAAGAACATCAAATTTGTGAAGAAGAAGGCATTATACTACTAATTTTCACCAAGCTGATCCATATTTGTTCTATCTTCTGGACAAATTGTTGAAGAATTTTCTCAAGGTTGCAGCAGTTGCTTTTATTTTGCATGTCAGAGAAAACTTCAAATTCTTCCATTTCTAATCTTCTAGGTCTAAACCAAACCTTCTTCTCGACAAAACCATATCACATCTTTTTCAGAGAAACTTAAAGTGGTTGCTTTTTCAATCAGAAGTCAGGGTTTGCAAAATCTGATCAATTGGGTTCATCAAGAATATGCTCAAGAACAATACCCAAATGCCAGCTTTTTTTTTTTTGAAAATTAGGGTTTGTTGTTTTTTCAGTTTTCACTTCAAATTTTCAAAAACGGACGATCTGGGTTGGCTTGTAACAGAATTCTAATAAGAACCCATATCTCAGAAAAAATCTAAAAATTTCGCCCATTTGAGAAGGAAAAATCAGCAAGCTAAAATTAGAAAGTTTGCTAAAAATTGTTAGAACCTAAATGTGTTTACTGTCAATCTTTAAGTTTTGCAAAATAGAGTACACTCCTACAGAGTTCAGGACCAAATCAGCGTTGTACCATGATTTCATAGAGACAACCGAGACTGACTTACACCATATTAAGTCAGTATTTAATCTACGTCCTTTGGAAGATGCAGGCAACACCACCATTAGGCATCTTGGCCATTCAGGTCTTCTCGCAGCAACGTCCATACCTTTCTCAGTACAGAGTCTAGAGTTTATAATTGCTTGTATCAAGCATTATAATCCAGCCACAAGGGAAATCCAGTCAGTTGATGGAAGAATCATATGCAGCTTAAAGCCAGACATGATTGAGAAATGTTTCTCCATCCCACCATGGCCTGGAAGTGTTACCATCAACATTGAAGAATGTGAAAGGATATGGGAAGAGCCTCAAGATAAATACAGCAAGAAGATTGCACAAAGGTGGCTGAAAAATAAATACAGTACATTCCCAAAGAACGTCGGGAGAGGAGAGTTCAAGGACGAATTTGCTATAATAATCACTCTACTCAACCGGGTTACTGGTCAAGCAGATGCAACAAAGTTTCAGCCTTGGATGTTCTACGTTAAACCTCACATAATGAAGAAGACTGAGTTCTATGACTGGCCTACATTGATCAGTGATTGCCTACATCATCAAATAACTGAGTATTTTAATAGACATGAATTCCACATGGTCTCCTACCTAGTCTACTTGGTTGCCTATCAAGGTAAATTCAAAGGGTCAAATACAGAAGGTTCTCTAAATGTTCAACATGCCTACAATTATTACACTCAGTTGGAGTTCATTGTTGCATCACATCATTACAAACGGGTGAATAAAGCATTCTTAATTTACACAGTGCATGACCTGGACAACGAGCTACATGTTCGCATCTCATTTGTTGTCAGGGCTGCAATATAAGAATGGGATGATTGGTTTATTCAGTTTGCCACCTTCACTTACCTAAGGGTGTACGATTATTCAGGAGCTCCTCTTATGTTACCGAGGTATCCATCAAATGAAGTAGTGTGTATGGAATTCTTCAGACAGGTTTCAAGTGTTCACACTCGCCTGCGCAACAAAAAGAAACCAGCCTTCAGCTTTCCTTTTGCTTTAGGTATTTACACTTGCAGATCATCCGCAGAAGCTAAAATAATGGGTGATGAGTTAGATAAACTTGGTCTCAAGCCTTTCAGCGAGAGACGATCCTATGATCCCCATAGCTTCTATGCGGCTCGACTTGGTCAAAACTATGCTCATGTGCCCGCACTTGAAGACTTTTGGGCTAACTGTAGAGACGAGTATGAGGTGCGAAGAAGAAGTAATAGTAGGCTCACCCTTCACCAAATGAAAGATTGTTTATCCGAAGACATTGAAGGGTTATCATATGATGACGGGGATGTAATTCTCCCAGCCTATACTAGAAATCAGGTTGAACAGCAACCTCTTCCACAGGTCAACTGGGCTCACAAAGAATGCATTACAGTGGAAGAAAGGACACGACAAGTGGTAGATTACAGCAAGACTTTCTTAATTCTCAAGAGGAGGGAGTCCATTTCGGTAGCAGAGCCGCCAAAGAAACATTCATCTCTTCCCTCTTCTTCAAGAACTCAAACGAAGATGAAAGAAAAAGTTCAGTCTCAGGAGGTTACAAAGGGCAGTAAATCAGCAAAGAGTGCTAAGAGGAGGTTGGACTACACAGAACTTGTTATACAGGAGCAGCCTATAGTTGAAACAAAAGTTCCTCTACCAGAGCCCATACTTCAAGAAGAAGTACAAAATCAGCCTTTGATACAAAACCCTTTATCATCTCCTAGGTCTTCGCCAATTCACATTGATTTGGAAGACGAGGAGATAGAGGCCGATGTTACAATTATTCCTCCCTTGGATGTTAGTAGAGATACCACATCCTGGCTTGAGAGCTCCTTGGGAAGGACGAGAAGAAGGCATTCGTATCAGGTGATTGATGATGACCTCAGTATATATCAGGAAACACCCAAAAAGAAGGCCAAGAAACAGATGCATTTTGAAAGGAATCTTGAGGGTGAAATGGTCATGGAGACAGCTACGCCTCTTGAAGATAAAATCAGGGATGAGGTGGATGTTGATGATTTCATAATGGTCAAAGCAAACCTTGGTAAAAGTACCCGACATGTTGATATGAGTTTGTTAAAGATGGTAACTGAAAACATTCAAGAAAGAGTGCAAAAGGATGGAGAAGACAAGGCAGCCCTCAAGACTGAAAATCGTCAACTCCGGTTAGACATATCAAATCTTATTTAAGGCACCTCACAAACAACAAAGTTGCTGCCACAAGTTTTAAAAACACCAACTGATCAGCAACAGTTAAGGCAGTTAGTTATTTGTGGAAAACAAACTCAGGAATGGATTGATGAGTTCATCATCAAAGGAAAAGAAATTCTAACATGGGTCTTCTAGCTAAGATACAAAGCCCATGACTTACGTCAAGGTATCCAGGATTTTGAGCAGCTGCTAACCGAGTTCAAGCCTATGCACGAAATCATAATTGCAGATATAGAGATGGCTTATGGCTCTACAATGGCGAGAGAACATAAAAGACAGATCCTAGAGTGGAAAGAAAGTCATCTTTTCAAGGTAAATACATATGTTAGAATATCTGAGGAGTTTGTAGTGTATAAACAAAGAGTCATTGATACTCTTAGGTTCATCACAGAATTTTTTGCAGCAATTCCTTGTCAATATCTCCTTGAGGATGGTTCATACATTGGACTTGACGTAGTTCAAGAAGAGTTTCAGAGTGTCTTGCATGGCAGCGATGGCAGTGTTGGAAGAATGAAGATGATTTCCATTATGTCAACACAGTTCAAGAAAGCGGCCAAGAGAGTGAAGATTTCTTGAGATCTATTGCAGATGGTGAAGAAATCTTGGAAAAGCGGCATTTTGCTATTAATAGCATCAATACTCCCACCACAAATGAAGTTGCCCGCTTTTTAGTGGATGTGATCGAGATTTAAATCTGCTTTCTTCTAGAAGCTTCTTCCACCCATTCTTTCTATTCTTGTCTCAATTCTTATCCATTCTTTGAGGATAGAAAGAAAACAGTGTAACAAGTTGTCACGAGTTGGCACTTTCCGTTTTAGATGCTTTCTAGGGTTTTAGATGTTTTATCTTTCCTAGAATTAGAAATAAAGCTTGCATGTTGGCAAGCAGTAGTTGTAAAAGCAAGGAGATTTTAGGGATCCCTACTCCTCTGCTTAGTTATATATAAGAGCAGTGTTTGCTCATTTTTCTTTAACCGTGCTTGTGATAACAGAATCACTGAGCTTATGCCTTCATGTTTGTTATCGTTTAGTGTCAGTTCACTTTGTGTAAAGAGAAAATTTGCATGCCTCCTTAGCTGCAAATCCTTGTTTAGTGCATGTGTTATGTGTCAATTATAATCAAGTTGATCGCATGTTGCAAGTATTTTGCTACAACTTGCTGTCCCGAAATTGTAATCTTTGTTCCAGAAGTTGAGTAAATAAAATCTTGAAGCTTGCTTTGCTGCCCTCAATATAAATGTCTCAGATTTCTGTTTATTGTTTTGTGTTAGAAGTGTGAGGAAATAAAATCTTGAAGCTTACTTTGCTGCCCTCGAAATAAAGTCTCATATTTCCGTAATACTTTTATGATCTCTTTTTCAGCTTGCCTTAAGTGTATGTTGAAGAAAAGTTTGTTTAAGTATCTTTGTCAGAAAATCAATCTCGTTCATTTCTAAACTCTCTTGCTCTGCGTTTACTTGAGAGGATAGAAATGTTTTAAGCATAGGTTAAGTTGTAACTATCTAGTTTCATTAAAGGGAAAACCTCAACTGCAACATCTAGTGTTCTATAACCTTGTGTTCTCGCAGCTGAATCAAAAAGATAGGCAAAAAATTAGTTTTAGTTTACTTACTTTATGCAACTCAGCAAAAGAGGGAGCTTCCCCTCCTAATTCGAAGAGCAGTTTACTGCACATAGCTGTCCGTTTCCAAAGCGCATTCCAAAGATGCGATTTGAAACGCCAACACTATGTAAGCTACATATTTTTAATAGCATCCCACACCTAATACTAGCACGTGAAAGAGCCATCAGGTGACATGGAGATTAATGGCAGACAAAGAACTCACAATATGGTAAAATCCAAATCATATTAAATTTCATTAAACTACAAAGTACATACTAATAATCTAGAAGTATCAGAGAAAACCACTGCATGAAGAATCGTTTATAGAGATAGTTTTCACCTATAGAATAACTAGGAAACCCCTCATTACAAATTTTTTGATATTCTCATTTAAGTTTCTTCACTCAGCCTTGGGTATTTTATCAAAGCATGTGTATGACAAGACAGCAGATACATAGTACAAATACTAGGGTTCCAAATATTGTTCCAATATGTTATCATTACATACCTTCCCTTCAATATTTACCAATGTCACCCTTGTCAGCTCCAGCCCTTCTGATGTATAACACTGCCAATTGCATGGATATTATCAAAAATACATCAACAAAGAAATATAATAACTAACTGAAAATGAAGAACTCAAAGGTTGTGAAGAGATAAATTAGTGAACAACAGCCAAAAGTTTTGTAGAACATCTTTTCTAATACAGAATAATTTTCAAGATATGATTATCAACATTGGTAAGATAGAGAAAGTAAGTTGAGTGTATGCTTGACTACTATACAAACAACCGTTCTATATATATTAAATATGTGATGTCACCATTTTCCAGCTCGCCAAAATAATATTAAAATATTTAATTAATAATTATTTTAATTATTTGATGATGCCTGGCAAAAGTGCAATTATTAAGGTGATATTAAATGATTAAATAATATGAGCTTATAAAGTGTCGTTAAGGAATATTTAAAAGTTAAATTAATAAAGTCACTTTATAATAATGTATTAAATGATTTTTGGCGGGAAAACCCTAGAAGCTTAAAAGGGCAAAAGGGTGTTATAAAAGGACTTGAGAGCTCATTCTCTCAACATATTTGGGGTTATTATTTTATTTGGGGTTTGCATTTTGGTGGAGCTCTTCAGAGTTTGAAACCTAGGTGGGAATACCTACGAGTTCCAGTTTCGGTGGTGAAAGATTCCTCCCTGGCTAGCAATTGGCGGATTCGCTCAAGATTCGCATCTGCACGATAACGATTGGTTTGAAATTTGTGAGTTTCTTTCAGAAAAAAAATTTAGTTGAGGGGTTTACAGGTGAAATTCTGGTGATCTTCAGGTGATGGTCAGGTATTTTAAGCATATTCATACCCTTTCAATATTTAGGGTTTGCTTTAATTCTCAGAATAAGAGGGTTTGAATTTCCTTACATCCCAACGGTAGTAATGCTGTTGAGGGAAATGGTATAATTTATTCACATTGAATCAGGCCTTAGAGAGGTTTGTCCTTTCTAGCAAATAAGACAAAGATTGAATGATATTTTAGAAGACAAACAGGAAGCTGGCATGGCACATATAGACAAAGCTCAGCCACACCAAAGAGGAATCTTCTTACTTCTTGCGATGTGTCTTCTTCCGGGGTCTTTGAAGTATTTGTAGATCAGAAATAGAGCACGTGAACCTTTGTAACTTTAAACGTTGAGCAGCAGCCAATCACAAACCTGGTCGTGGTTTTTGGAGGAAACATGGGAGCATTAGACCAAGTCGTGAGTCTATGAACATGACATGGGTTCCAGAATAAGCGCCATTCAGTCTGCTGCAAGGTATAACACATTCTCAGAGTGAAATGTGAGTCTCATTCAGCACCATAACAGTCTATTGCATATTGTGGCTCTTTCCTGAGCATATTGTGCCCTTTCTGGAGATAGTTTCTACCCTCATGACAATCGCCTAAGGTCAGATGTGCTAACATTATGGTCATTCTTGGTCGATGTTACTTCCAGAGTTGCTACAGCCAATTTCCAGGCATGGCAGCTTGTTAACCAGGTCTGAGATTTATTGTTCTACTCTTTGTATTGTTGTTATCAGACATATTAATACCCATGCAATCTGCTGTTCGATTCTGGGCACATTAAGTGTTGTTTCGGCCTCAAATAGTTGTTCAGTAGATATCGTTGTGTCTTATCAGAGTTATGAACTCTTGTAATCTGCTGTAGAAATCTGAGCACTCTATTCAAGTTATTCAGTCATCTTATCACACAGAAACTACTTTACATAGTGCTGTTATACTATTTCTGTTATTGCTATTCTCTGAGATACTTAGCCAGCACTGTCATGTTGAGTTCATGAGGAGAATATATTGTTTGTAATGATGGTTCAGTCAGTTCATCAACACTTGTAAAGTTTATATATGTTGCTGTTCAAATCTGAGTACTGTCTTTGTATGAAGGTTCAATGTTATAGCTCAGAAAATATTGTCAAGTCTGAACTGTCTTACTGTCATGATTTGTAAAGTTCAATCAAATATAGAACAATGAAATTCTAAAACCAATTATCAGTCGAAGCATATTTTCCAGTTTGACATTGTTTATAAATGCATAGCGATTACCAGTTTGATGAAATGGATCATCTATCAAACTAAACAAATTGCAAAAACTACACCATTCCGGAAAGGCACATTTCAAAATAACAAAGCACTGCAACTGTGATATACAAAATACATAAAGCATTATGACCACAGCATACAAAATGCATAATTCCAATTTTTTAAATTATCAATTATTATTTTATATGATCAAGTGAGCATATTCAAATGTGTAGCTTATGTTACATGCAAGCAGAAAAAAAAAAAAACAAATTCTAAAGATGGCATACAAGGTTCTGAACCTAACTGGCCCTTCCAAAAAAGGATACAATATGTGCCAAATGAAATGGTATAGTGAGATGTATTATGTATTGTGATAAGTGATAAGTGATTAACATCTATTTATACCTAAAAGTAAATTTAATGATTAACATTTATTTAAAGCTAAAGCAAATTTAATAAATAACATTTATTTAAAGCTAAAGGTCACAACATCAAAATGCTTTAACTACTAAATCAGTCAATTTCCTTTGATAGACCTTCATGGTTGCAATTCATCAAAATGCACTGTCATATTTCACCATTGAAGACAATTTGACATACCATCTCACAATCAAGTGCCAGCATCTTGTGAGTAGATCCTGTAGGAGCTTGACATGTTGAAACAAATCCTACATGTTATACACCAGGTTAATAAAGCAATAAGAAAAACAAATTGAGGCACAAAAGATACGACTACAATAATGTGTGACAAGCAGCAACAGATATACCTGGCATGTTTTTAAGCCCACCAGCAACTTCAGTAGGATATCCATTGTCTTCCAGTTGTCTCTCAGTAAGAGTATAATATATTGCAGGAATGGGCAACTCCATATAACCTAAGGCAATGATTCATTTCAGCCTTAAAATTTAGTGTGGGACTCTGCATAATACTCTAAAGGAATTGTTTTGCTATGAACACAGAAAATTTAAAAATTTAAATAAAGACAGAAAATTCTACAGGGCCAATGAAATTCCAAAACACATGCAACACTCCAAAAATAGAAAATACAGTCCTACCTCTTGCAATAAAAGATTGATACAGATAGAAGGATGCAATGAAAAACTCCACATATTCTAGCTGAGACAGCTAAATACAATCTAAAAACTCTACTATGGCATGAAATCACCTATGATGGGCCCATCACGCAATTCTTAAATAAAAACAAAGATGAATGCAATGGGAAGTTCAACTTGAAGCTACCACTGACTGCTTTGCCATTTTTTGTTTCAGCCTACTATACAGCATTGAAGAATGCATTGATCATGAACATCAGTAGATTGAGACACTTATGATAAATTCCCAACTATAGTTACCAGCTTACAAAAGTGTGTTACCACATTCACCATTTACTTCCAACTTAAATTCCAGATTTCTAGCCACTATGGTACAGATAAGATATATCAAAGGAAGTTTTCCATCTGTAAATCAAACAACGACAGTCATCCCTCGTTACCTTTGAAGAATAGCATTCTATGTCCATGTTTCTTAGGGATCCCTTCTCAAAAAAAGGAGGTTAGACTCCAAAAGGAGGAAACTCTTAACTAATAGAACCATAAGATGCAAGATACAACCCAGGCCCAAAGATATTTAAAGCTAGAAATTTCAAGTTAAATTGTTCACTGCATAACATTGTAACTCTGCTAAGATAATGTAATGTCCCCAATTCTGAGCTAAGTAATGATTTTCATTTTTGAGCTTCATTTGAAACCTTTGGTCATTGGAGAAGTTTGCCAAGGTAACCGATTTGATCCTAAGCATGATTTTGGCCAAAAGATTAATATTTTGAGGAGTTGCTTTTGGATTTTTAAAAGGGGAGTTATCCTTAATAGAAAATAAAATATAATGTTGATTATATTTTATTATTATTCCATTTTCCACTTGCAAAGTCAAAGCGAACAAGGAGGAGAGATTTAAAACAGATAAAATATTATTATCTTCCTTAGTTGGTCGGCCCACTTGAAATTAGATTTGATTTGCTTCAAAATCAGATTCTCTCTCTTAGGGCGGTTTAAGAAGGCATCAAATATTTTAATATTTAAGATCAAATACGATTCTTTTCTAAGTCAGCTTGATCAAGGGCGGTCTAGTGCCTTAATGGAGAAGGCATTGAATATTTTAATATTTTAATAAGATAAAATCAGATCCTTTGGATAAGGGCGGCTTAGATGCCTTAGTGAAGAAGGCATTCAATATTTTAATAAGATAAAATCAGATCCTCTGGATAAGGGTGGTTTAGGTGCCTTAGGGAAGAAGGCATTGAACATTTTAATAAGAACAAATCAAATTCTCCTTTATGGCAGTTTGGACTAGGGTTGGTTAAGAGCCTTATTTAAGAAGGCATCGATGGCTTTGAGAGGATTATTATGTTGGATTGATATTTCGAAAAACATTGTGAAGAGAGTCTTCTCTTGGCTGGAAGTGAATTTCAGTCAATTCATGGTGGTGTTCCCTTGAAATATTTGTGGTTTGGTGATGACCCCATTCCACCATCAGAGGTGAATTTGCATGGAGTTCATCACAGAGTCAAATTGACATGCTTCTAAGGAGTTAAGACTAATAAGATAAGGGTTTGAAGAACGGTTTTGTTGCAAGTCCAAGAAGAAATCAAGTAGATTGGGTTGTATTCTGACTTCAAGGAACAAATTGCCCCTTTTGGCATATTGGGGTTTCATTTTGAAGAGTTTTTGCATTATGGGTTGGCTGGAAATCCACATCAGGCTTTTACAAGTTGCTGGAAACCAAGTTTCAGACTTGATATCAGCCATATTTCATCCATTTTCAAGCGTAGGAGGCAAGCTGGACTAAATTACTATCTTTTGGAGCTAGGCGATCTCATGTTTTGAGCTATTTTGCAATATTTGATGAGCTTTTGCATTTTTGGGTCACCTATAGTCAAGTTCAGGTGTTTATCAGCTGCTACAGAGTTATTATCAGTCATACCAAACCACCAACAGTGCTGCTATAGTCTTCTTTCAATCAAGGATTGAAGGGTACTTCATCAAGACTACCTAGGGTTTCATTCTTCAATCCCTTGGCTAGGGTTTGGTAAACATCTTGGCTATTTTGCATGTTGTACCTGATTTTCTAAATCAAACTATCTAATTGTAAGTTACAATCAATCCTCTATTTGTAATCTGATTGTTCATTCAATAAGAAGCCATCATCGTTTTTTGGGTATGTCATGCTCATGTTTTGATTGAGTTGATTATATTTGGAATTTTGTTTTATGTTGTATTTGAATCTTTTTATCTACATCAAAATATTAAGCCAGCAAGGAGAAAAAATGGTTGTGATAAGGTAGGCTTCTTACAGTGGTATCAGAGCCACAATCCTACCAGCCTGTTGGGTGAAATCAATTGAGTACACTACAGTTTGGATTGCTTTTCAGTTTGGACAGCGAGTTAGTTTCATGGCTAGAATTAAGGATGGAAGATTGTTACCTACCTTCCTTCCTGCTCTACCAAAGAAGGAAAAGGCACCTAGTCTGGAGAAAATAATGAAAGACCTTGAACAAACACAACAATAGATCAATCGTAAATTGCAGCATTTAGATGATTCACTTTCAAGGAAAAGTAGGCACTCTAAGGTTTCTTCTTTAGCTACAAGTACAAGTAAGAGACTTCATGTCATGGCAACACATGATGCAATTATGAGCAGCTACCATAAGTATCACTCCCTTCCTAGAAAGATACAAGACATCCTTTCCTTTACACGATTTTTGGGTATACCAAATGAGGATGAAGATGACTTGAATTTTTTAAGTCCATATCAGCAACAGAAAAAAATGAAATATCAAAGGATAGTAAAGAAAGCATTGGGAAAGGTGAAGAGTTAAATGTGCATGAACAAGAAAAGAAAGAAGATTTGTTTCAGCCTATCCATGTTCATGATAAAGACAAAATTCAGTCATGTGGAAGCCCTAGGATGGATGAAGGTATTGAAATTCATAAGGACCATGAAGTTCAAGAAGACACTATAATGGATCAGCCACTTGCAGGGTATGCAAAACAAAGGCAAGAAGATGTGTTACCATTTGATTTGCATCCTAAGGAGAACAAAAATCAGTCAGCTTATGACAGCCCTGTGGTGGAAGAAGAGAACAAAGACGTGTTTCAGCCTACTTGTGAGGATAAGAAGAGCAAAATTCAGTCATCATGTGAAGACCATAGCTTGGAGGAAGAAGAATCACATGGTTTTCATGTTGAGCACGAAGATCAGCCGCTTGAGAAGGAGCCTCTATGTACCTTGACATCACATCCATTGGTTGATGATGATGGCACAACTTGTGGATCCCTAACCGTGAAGAAACATGAAGGAGAGATCATAATTCCCAGCGTTGTGCATGGTATGGCAGCCTATAATAACCTTGCCTCCCCTAGTTTTACACACATGTTTACAATAGAAGAGCATTTGATGAGAATGTTTGAGATTCATTGCATTGAAGAGCTGTTCATAGAGACTAAGAGGTTGCTAGATGGGAAGATACTCCACTTTGACAATGTGTGGTTCGTCATGAACCTTACATCATGGAGTTGGTGGGAATATAAAAACAAAGCCGCCATAGAGATGGAAGCATCTAGCAGATTTGGTACACCAAAACCAGCTAAGTTGACATATTATGTTCAGCTCGCTACTCCTAGACCAACACTTCTTGAGGAGTCACCCACTATGAAGAGAGAAGCAGGAGAAGACAACCAAGGCACCTTGGAAAGGTATGATCAGCATTCAGATTTTCTGAGTTTGAACAGCAGTATAGCATCCTCATGTGAGTTTGAATCCAATGAAGATTTTGGAGATAATGATCCTAGTCATGCTAAGTGGGAAGATAAGTATGTGATGGGAAATTCATTTTGCCAATATCCTATATTAGCAGATGTAGAGAGGCATGAGTCTATTGATATGATGCCATTTCACTCTTATCATGATAATCCCTTGTTTGAGTATGTTAATGAACATGATGGTACAACGGAGATCTTGCATGAGGAAGGCAAGTCCTATCATTCACGTCCCTTGATGAATCAGCTGAAGGTAAAGGAGGATATGATCATGGCAGCCTTATCCCATTTTGATCACATTTATGAGATGGTAGCAGATTTGTGAGGAAAAAATAGGCCCCAGGATCATGAAGGGTTGCAAGAAGCTTTGATCAAGATGAAAAACAACTATGTGCACCTTCTTACGGATAGAGATCACCTCTTCGCACTTGCATCGAGGACCATGAAAGGGAAGTTAACTCGCAGCCATGATGCCTATACTCTTCAGTTGGGAACACATTTAGTTGATGACCTTCCACCCATAAGGGAAGAGAGGATAAAGATCTATGAGGACCTCACACACAAGCATGTTGCTTCTTGTCCTTCACACATTGATGATCATGAGACGGCTGAGACACTACACTCAGTGATCCCATGTGAGGATCAAATCATTTTGGTTAGTGAGGAGATTGAGCATATGGAGGAAAGAGATCACAATGCAATTGGAGCTACTACGGCTCATGAGAGGGAATTTCAACATGGTACTCACCTTGGGACAGCAGCCCATGATGATCTCCATAAAGATATGATGAAAAGGTATGACGGTACTTCTGATTTTCTGTTGGAGGACAGCAGTATACCCTCATTAAATTATGAGATGGCAGCCATAACACATATTGGTGACAGCAGCATAAGATCTTCCATTGGTGTGGATATAAACAGCATAGGATCTGATTTTTTGTATTCTAGCATGGATGACGTGGATAAGACACAGGTCATGTGCAATAAGTGGAGACAAAGAACAATGAAGGCTAAAGCACTTGCTGCCCAAGCAAAACAACACTTGCAAGAAGTCAAGGATCGCTCCAATCTCATAGAGAAAACAAGACAGCAAAGGGAAACTTACTTTAGACCCTTATTTCTTCCAAGGGAAGAAGCTATGGAGATAGAAGACATGAGGGATGAGTCTATTTTGACGATCAAAACCAAAAACCATTCAGATTTGCAGATGTTGGTTGAGAGGTATGCAAGTGGTTTTGGTCATGAGCTTGTTGAGTCACCTCATTGGTGAGGCATGTCGAGGCTCAAAACAAACTTGTTAACGAGGAATGCATGCATTCAGGAAAGTCAGTATGTACAATGGAATTGCATCAAGTGGATCACGAGTCACTTCTCTTAGAGATCCCATTGAAGGCTCAAATAACAATTATGGCAGAATTTGTAGAGTTCACCTTTTCTGTACCAGCCTATGTTGAAATATATGTAGGTAAGGGCATTGCCGATTCAGTTTGGTTTGAGGGATTGGTTACTCTTGGAGGAGCCATTGATTGCATTGGCGAGATAGTGCTACACCCTCATGGTGCATTAGTAGAGTATGGAGTTGGTCCATTCTTAGGGTGTGATGTATGCATGATCATTGTTCTCCCTTTTGAGTGGCATTTACTTAAAATGGAGTTGAGTTTCATGAATGATGGAAAACACTATGCCTTGGTTGAAGATGGGTCTAGTAATGGTTTTCTATTTGCATACACTGGGAACGGCACATCTTATATCATTTTGGATGATATTATCAGATTGCATACTGCTGTTCTGATTTATGACAGCGAAACAAGAGGGATTGATACATTTGTGGTTGGCAACAACACCTTCATGATTGGCACCTACATTGATATGGATATGTTTGCATCATTGCGCAACAGTGGAAGCGGTCCCAGGATCTTTTGCTACAGCAGATTGGAGGTTGTTCGTGTGAGCATCTATGGAGATCCTAGATGGGTCTGGGATCCTGGTATTTATTGATGTTCATTTGGCACTTGTGATTGCTTGGGGCAAGCAAACTTGGGGTGGGAGCACTTGTAATGTCCCCAATTCTGAGCTAAGTAATGATTTTCATTTTTGAGCTTCATTTGAAACCTTTGGTCATTGAAGAAGTTTGCCAAGGTAACCGATTTGATTCTAGGAGTGATTTTGGCCAAAAAGATTAATATTTTGAGGAGTTGCTTTTGGAGTTTTAAAAGGGGAATTATCCTTAATAGAAAATAAAATATAATGTTGATTATAGGTTATTATTATCCATGTTCCACTTGCAAAGTCAAAGCAAAACAAGGAGGAGAGTTTTAAAATAGATAAAATATTATTATCTTCCTTAGTTGGTCGGCCCACTTGAAATCAGATTTGATTTGCTTCAGAATCAGATTCACTCTCTTAGGGCGGTTTAAGAAGGCATCAAATATTTTAATATTTAAGATCAAATACGATTCTTTTCTAAGTCAGCTTGGTCAAGGGCGGTCTAGTGCCTTAATGGAGAAGGCATTGAATATTTTAATATTTTAATAAGATAAAATCAGATCCTTTGGATAAGGGCAGCTTAGATGCCTTAGTGAAGAAGGCATTCAATATTTTAATAAGATAAAATCAGATCCTCTGGATAAGGGCGGTTTAGGTGCCTTAGGGAAGAAGGCATTGAATATTTTAATAGGAACAAATCAGATTCTCCCTTATGGCAGTTTGGACTAGGGTTGGTTAAGAGCCTTATTTAAGAAGGCATTGATGGCTTTGAGAGGATTATTATGTTGGATTGATATTTTGAAAAACATTGTGAAGAGAGTCTTCTCTTGGCTGGAAGTGAATTTCAGTCAATTCAAGGTGGTGTTCCCTTGAAATATTTGTGGTTTGGTGATAACCCCATTCCACCATGAGAGGTGAATTCACATGGAGTTCATCATAGAGCCAAATTGACATGATTCTAAGGAGTTAAGACTTGAAAGATAAGGGTTTGAAGACTGGTTTTATTGCAGGTCCAAGAAGAAATCAAGTAGATTGGGTTGTATTCTAAAACTTCAAGGAACAAATCGCCCCTTTTGGCATATTGGGGTTTCATTTTGAAGAGGTTTTGCATTGTGGGTTGGCTGGAAATCCACATCAGGTTTTTACAAGTTGCTGGAAATCAAGTTTCAGACTTGATATCAGCCATATTTCATTCTTTTTCAAGCGTAGGAGGCAAATTGGGCTAAATTACTATCTTTTGGAGCTAGGCAATTTCATGTTTTGAGCTATTTTGCAATATTTGATGAGCTTCTGCATTTTTGGGTCACCTACAGTCAAGTTCAGGTGTTTATCAGCTGCTACAGAGTTATTATCAGTCATACCAGACCACCAGCAGTACTGCTACAGTCTTCTTTCAATCAAGGATTGAAGGGTACTTCATCAAGACTACCTAGGGTTTCATTCTTCAATCCCTTGGTTAGGGTTTAGTAAACATCTTGGCTATTTTGCATGTTGTATGTGATCTGATTTTCTAAATCAGACTATCTGATTGTAAGTTACAATCAATCCTCGATTTGTGATCTGATTCTTCATTCAATAAGAAGCCATCATCATTTTCTGGGTATGTCATGCTCATGTTTTGATTGAATTGTTTATAACTTCATCATTTGGAATTTTGTTTTATGTTATATTTGAATCTTTTTATCTAAATCAAAATATTAAGCCAGCAAGGAGAAAAAATTTGGTTGTGATAAGGTAGGCTTCTTACAGATAACATACTGTGGATAATAATGTACTTTTTAACATTATTTGCTAGACTCTTAACTAAATTTATAGTTCTAGATGGAAAGCAGGATTGAAGAGCACATATATGACAAAAGTTTTCACCTTACAGCTGCATAAATATTTGTTATTTCCCAATGCAAACAAATTATAGATAAAATATTTTCAATCTGTTAGTTTCCTACAAAGTGTTTCCTTGGGTTTAAACCAAACAGACTGCCTTTGTTGTATATATAAGTGTTCCATGTTCGTGATCCAAAACTGTTATACAAAATGTTAAACATCTTTGGACACATTGCCTCAATGTAAATTTTGTATACTATCGAAAATTATTCTATATTCATAACAATCATCTTCCATCAAAATTAGCCTATCAAATACATCAAACAGAGAAGTTTTGCAGCAAACCAATCTTTTTATTGCTTCCAGTTGTTTCCTTCAAAAACTTGCAGCTCCTTGTTTCATTTGCATTCTACACACATTTATTTTTTAATTTGTAAGTTCCAGGAGCTTTGTATCAGTAAATACTAAAATTTTGGAAGAATTCCTCCACTCTAAACTATTAATGAATATATGTCATAAATATTTTAAAACATGAAACTCCAACTAAAACCTGTTACAAGTCTTTCTAAAATGCAAAATTGAAGGCATCCAATTCCAAAGAAAATGTGTCTTACCTCTTGATGTTTCCTTTTCTGCTTGCAAGTTAATAGAGTTTCTATTGTTTGAGATGAACTTGCTAGTGAACTGCAGAAGAAATTTTCAAAACAACTCAATCAAATCGCATATGTCATATCAGATTATTGAAAGTTAGTGTAAAAAAATATCAGATGCTAGAATTTCAACTAAGTTATAATCTCTCATTAATAACTAACCTGATAGCCATAACAGCCCTTGGATTACCACAGCATTCTCTCATACTACTTAGCAAATGAGATCGAGACATATACAATGATGCATCAAGACCTGGCATATAAAGCAGTACTACCTTTGATATCAATGGCTTATTCTGCAGATCAGCAACTATCAAGTTTAAGACATTACACTTTAGAAGCAGCAAGCCACAAAAATACTGAGTACTGGAGAGTTCAAGAAATCCATTCCTAGTATCATCATAGCATCCAACAAATGAAACACAAAAGGTGAAGCAAACAGAAATAGGAAGACAATGAATTACCCTGATAAATATCCACGATGGCATAACTCCATCTCCAAGAACCCAAGTAATTAGCCCTTGAATATCCTTTTAGGCAATCAAGTTCTTCATTAATTCAGTATCTGACTCTTTACATGTCAGGATTCATAATAAATAACCAATCTTTCAACATGTTATGTAACAAATTTTTGTTTTGTTTTCTTTCTTACCTTTATACATAATGCAGTGTGAGATTCAGGTGCTTTCAAAATAGCTTCTGCCCTTGCCTGAAATAAGTAAATATGATACAACACAATACTTTTAGGAAAAACCAATTACAGCAAATAATTCAATAAAGTTTATGGGACACCAATCCTACTGACAACGATATCCTTACCAAAGCCACTCTACTAAGTTACATTAAGCTGCCTTATAAGAGACTAAATATGCATACCAATTTTTTTTAAAACATCAAACTAAGAATAGAAATCATCTATTTTAGATATATCACGTGTGACAGTTGAGTCACAAGCCAAATGACTAAACTCAAGAGCAACAAAGAATTATTTATTAGTAAACAGAGAAAATATAATTTACACATGCAATCCACTTTAAATCATCAAAATATTATCATGATCATTCATATGGTTTTTCCTGCATGGTAGTAATGTAGAACATTAGTTCATGACACCACCAACATGTAACGAAAGAAAATTTCCAAACTGTCAAGCAGGAACCAGCTTAAGCCTTAGAAATAACCATTAGCAAATAGCTTTTATGCATATAGGTTCTATATGACACCATTGCAAATACAATTCTAATTGACTAACAACTATGGAAATGAAATTCTAAGATGACTACCAGTTCTATACAATGGAAAGTGGAAACGTAAATATCCAGATATTTCTCTACTAAGGCAATCATTACTCTATCATTGTTTGTAAAGGAAACGCAGAATGGAAAGACTGCATCATTGTTTTTGTAAATAGAAATTTAAAAAACAACAATGGAGGACAAAAGATATTTCAGATATTCATTCTTCATCTCTTTGCAGATCTCTCCAAAACAACAACAGATATGCAACATAAAATGTAAGAAAGGGAATGGAAATTAGTCATAGCAAATTGTTCACAAATCAAATTATATTTGCACTTACTAATCAAACTATATCTTGTTAAGAAGACTATTTATTGTTTTAGACATTAAATCAGTATTCCACCAATACAAATACATTATGATGCAGGAGCATCTGGGTCAACAAGCAATCCTGTGTCACCCAAAAACAGTGGCCGTTCAATTTTGGTTTCATTTAAAAAAATTGGTGTTTGTTTTCAGGTTATTCCTGTCAGCTTGTCTTTCAAGTTATTACTTCAGATCATTTCTCAATCTCATGATGTCAAATGAATAGTGCAATATTATTGCTTACGCAATTTAATCAGTTATTCTGTTCCTTTCGCATTTAGTCACTTTGGTTATCATCATGCATGGCACCTGGCTGTTAATCTCCGGTTTCAAGCTTCTTTGGTTTCGATAGTCCATTGGTGGGGCATGTGTTCTTAGTTGGAGTATGATTAAGACTGGGACCCATGTATCCATGTGGCATGCTATTTTGGCAGTTTCTTCCTAAAATGGCTTATTTGTCGGGGCCCACCTTGCATATCAAATTTGCCTCCTTGTGAAGCAGTTGTCTTTGGGCATCGCTGACTTGTGTGGGGTCCGCTGCCGAAGACTAGATTTTAGTCCATTTCTAGGAGTTCATTTCTGACTTCTTTCCTTGCTGGGCATTTCATTATGACTTCAAACTTGACCCATGTGTTTCCTCCTTTGCTGGGCAGCTTTGATGAAGTCATGAAATTTATTCCCTGTGATTCTGACAGCCTCTTTTATGAGTTCATGGGAGCTTATTTGCCTGCAGTGACAGTTACAGTTGTTGAGCAGCAGTTATGTTATTCTCTGACAGGCAGATACTGTGGCAACAGTCTTCTGCTGTGTTTTAATTACACCCCAACTCCTGGTCCGAGCATCTTTGACTAGCGGCAGTTCCATTTGCTGCAGTTTTTTTTGGGATATCCTTTATCAGGACAATATATATGTGTGTTAATGGAGAGGTATGTGAAACGAAAACGTACATGACAGCAGGGGGGTTGTGTAAGAAAGGAGCTACATCATCAGATCATCCCTTTGCTGGTGCATGGTGTGAGATTCATTTTTCCTGCTGGTGTGTGACTACAGAGAAGTCAAGGAATTTCTAAGTTGCCCCTATCACTAGGCTGCATGCCTGAAACAAACTGTCATGTGTTTTCTGATTTTATGATTTCTGAGTTGATTTTTAATTCCATGTTGTCCTTTCAAATACCCTTCTTCTGGGCTGCATGCACATGAGGAAATTATAACATGAATACTCATCTTTAAATTCTGAATTATTGTTATTAAATGCTGCTGTTGTGAATTGTTTCTTGTGTGGAGTTGCAAGACCTTAGCTGCCTTTCAGTGGGCACAGCATCTTGAATGCATCACAATAGTTCTCAGTTCTTTTTATTATCTCTCTGGCCGCTGACAACCAACATTAGTATCATATGAGTATTAGATCTATGGGCAGAAAGTGTGGCACATTGAGACGGAGATCTAGCATACAGAACACACCAGAAATAAGGATCATGGGTATGAACAAATACATCATAAAATCACAATAAAGAAGAGAAATAATTATTTTTTATAGTTTATAGAGGAAAAGTGACACCTTATAAAATCAAAAAGCTTACTATAAATTAAAATATCAAAAAATTACAATAAAGTTTTGAGTGTTGATCTCTCAAAATTATCTAAATTTATTTCTAAATTTTGTCCACCAAATTGAACTAAATATTGACAAAGACACACATTGCCACCATTAAAGAGGCACCAAATGAATAACAAAGAACCATCTTACATGGGCATTCAAAAGTCTTATAGAAGACAGGAAAATATAGAAGACAGGAAAAGTCTTTTGTAACAGACTACCCACAAGGTTTTCAGCTTGCAATCAATTATTCAAGGCCACAAATCAATTAAGGGGACATATTTTGGTCCATGAAGGCTAGTGCATATTTTTTGTTTTATAAAACAAAAGAAATTCATGGAAGTGAATTTATGCAAACCTATGGAGAGAAGAGCAGATTTTTTAATAAGAAGAAATAAGCAAAACTTTAGAGAGATAAACATGTCAGGAGAAATTAACAGGAGTTAGAAGACAAAGAAGTTAGGAGAGATCAGTAGAAATCAGGAGAGATAAACAGGACTGTAAATGTGGGATCATTTCAAGGCATAATATACAAACTCTCCTTGAATTTGAAGATTGTGGAATATTGTCGCACAATAGAAACATTGAACCAGAATAAAAAGTACTTGTAATTTTCACATTTGCAATCTCAATTGGGCTGCTGCTATGACACATTAGAGGCACTGAATTTACTTGTAATTCTTGGAAAAAATCACCCCAAATATGAAACATATGACAAACTCTAATTATCACACTAGGAGACCTCCCTCTAGTATTTAAATGTTACGAAAATATAAAATTATTTGTTATTTGATATTTTTATTTTGGTGGGATATTTAAATGTGTTTATTAAGTCATCTCTTTGATGACTAATCTCCATGTGTAGCCATTTCTCTATGACCTTTCTCTCATGTATTTCAGTACTGATCACAAGGCAACAAGCAAGTCTATGTTGTAACTGGATAGAAGGAAGATGCTAACACATCAATCCAAGGACTTCAGTCTTTAACAACAGAGCCTCTTCCAAAGTGGCAGAGCTTTTGGTGCAGTTGTAATGCCTTGTAAGTCTATCCTTTCTTGCAATTAGTATCAATTATAGGATAATCACAACTCAAAACTATTATTTTTTAATTAGTTGGAACTTCCATGGTCAACTTTATTTGATATTATTATTTTGATGTATTTAACCGTGCATATTGAATTCTCTTAGATGGCTAGCTTCCATGAGTAGTGATTTCCCTATGACCTTTCACTCATGTACATTTTGATACTAATCAAAAGGCAAGGGGACCCATAAAACACACAAGCAACCTCTAATCAATGTTAAAGCAATTAATTAAAGAAACTTATCATATTAAACAGGATCCAGAAAATTCAATACTATGATGAGCTAGTGAAGAGTAAAATGAACACAGCTTATGGGTTCAACAGAGAGTTGAGAAATAAAGACGTGCAAATAATAAATTTGAAGCATTGCATTCAATCTTTTGTTCAGGAAACAAACAAAATTAACTAATTAATTAGCACATAAAGAAGGAGAAACAGAAAATGAGGTAACTCTAAAGTTGGATCAGAAAAGAAGAGGTTCAAGAGATTTGTTTCTAGCTTAAAGAAGATTCAATATTACACATTGATGGATGTATTCACAAGGCAAAGGTCATTGTCTCCATAAACCCTAATAACAGTATAAATTCATTAACATTGACTAGGCTAGCAATTTCCTAGTCCTAAAATGAATATTAAAAAGGCAGGTACATAGTGAAAAGGTTCGACCATTCAAAGATTTGAAATGCAGTATAGACAACTGTATTTTGCACTCAAATCTGTATGTTATTCCCATGGATGGTTTGGATATACTGATTGGTTATGCTTCCTAAAAATTTATAAATTCTTAACATTACTGATGTGGAATCAAGATAGCACTCAAACATTAACACTCAACAATTATGTGACAATAATCTCTACAAAAACCACTACAAACTTGATTAATTTGAGTTGAAAGAATACAAGCAAATATATAGGCATGTACCATGCCAAATTTATAAGATTTAAAATATCTTCCAAATCTCAATGTGAGATGCAAATAGGAAGATTAATAGTTACTATTAGCTAATTTAGACTAACCTCTTAACAACTAGGGTATAGCATATAGGTGAAAAATTAAACCTTACAATATAGTTTATCCTAACATCTAAAACCTATACACTAACCAATCCTCATCATTCCTTTTAACAATAAAAGCATTGGAGTCCAATGCACTTATAAGAGAAGGAAGAAGCTGAGACAGTGATTGGTGAGAAATCATCAAGCTTGACCATGTTGGCATTTCAAATCACACCTCTGGAATGCAGTTTGGAAACGGACAACTATGTGCAGTAAACCGCTCTTCAAATTTGGAGGGGAAGCTCCCTCTTTTGCTGAGTTTGCTAAAAGAAAGTGAACTAAAGCTAATTTGCCAATCTTTTTGTTTCAGCTGCGAGAACACAAGGTTATAAAACTCTTGATGTTGCAGCTGAGGTTTTCTCTTTAATAAAAACTATCAACTACAACTAACCTACGCTAATGACATTTCCAACTTCTCAGGTAAACGCAGAGCAAGAGAGTTAGAAATGAACAAAGTTTGATTCTCTGACACAGATACTTAGATAAACTTTTTCCAACATACATCTACTGAATTTCAATGCAAGCTGAAAAGGAGATCATATAAGCATAACACAATAAACTGAAATCTGAGACTTTATATCAGGGCAGCAAAGCAAGCACAAGACTTTATTTCCTCAAACTTCGGGCACAAGAGATTACACTTCTGGGACAGCAAGTTGTAGCAAAATACATGCAACATGCGATCAAACCAGTTCAACACTTAACACAAGATACATGCACTGAACAAGGACTTGCAGCTAAAAGAGGCATGCAAACTTGCTCTTAACACAAAGTGAACTGAAACTAAACAATAACAACTCGTAGGCAAAACAGGCTCAGCAATTTGTTATCACAAGCACGGTTCCAGAAAAATGGGCAAGACTGCCCTTATTTATAACTAAGCAGAGGAGTAGGGAACCCTAAAATCTCTTTGCTTTTACAACTAATACTTGCCAGCATGCAAGCTTTATTTCTAAAACTAAAGAAAATAAACATCTACAACTAAGAAAGCATAGAAATAGGAAATGCCAACTATTACATCTGTTTTCTTTCTCTTCCCAAAGAATGGATAAGAATTAAGACAAGAATAGAAAGAAAGCTAGGAAGAAAGCTTCTAGATGAAAGTTGCTTATATCTCAAGCACATCCGCTAAAAAGCGGGAAACTGTGTCTCTATCAGGTGCATCAATACTATCAATAGCAAAGTTTCGCTTTTCTAAGATTTCTTCGCCGTTTACAATAGATCTCAGGAAATCTTCATTCTCCTTAGCCGCTTTCTCGAACTTTGTTGACATCATCGAAAACTGACTCATTCTTCTGACACTGCCATCGCTACCACGAACAACACTCTGAAACTCTGTTTGGACTTCATCAAGCCCAACATAGGAACCATCATCATAACAATACCAACAAGGGATTTCTGTGACACACTCCCTTATGAATTTGAGAGCATCGACAACCCTTTGCTTGTATGCAACAAACTACTCAGATATCCCTTCATAAGTTTTCACTTTGAAAAAGTGATGTTCATTCCATGCAAGGATTTGTCTTTTGTGTTCTCTTGCAACGGTTGAGCCATATGCCATATCTAAATCTGCAATAATGATTTCATGCATAGGCTTCACCTTTGTTATCAACTACTCAAAACCCTAGATACCTTGGCGTAAATCATGGGCATTATATCTCAACTGAAATATTTGTGCTAGAACTTCTATGCCCCTAGTGATGATTTCCTCAATCCATTCCTATGTCTGTTTCCCACAAAATACCAACTGCTTCAACTGCTGCTGATCAGCCGATGTCTCTAAAACCTAGGGCAGCAACTGTGTTGTTTGTGAAGTGCCATGAATGAGGTTTGAAATGTATAACCAGAGTTGATGGTTTTCAGCCTTAAGGGCTGCCTTGTCTTCTCCATCTTTTAGCACTCTTTCTTGAAGGTTTTTGGATACCATTTTGAACAAACTCACATCAGCATGCCTAGTGCTCTTGCCAAGATTGGCTTTGACCATTACAAAATCATCTACATCCACTTCATCCCTGTTTCTATCTTCAAGAGGTGTAGCCATCTCCATGACCATCTCACCATCAGGATTTCTCTCAAAGTGGATTTGTTTCTTTGCCTTCTTTTTGGATGCTTCCTGATAGACATCATCAAAATTCAACTGATAAGAAAGTCTTTGTCTTGTCCTTCCCAAGGAGCTCTCAAGCCAAGATGTGGTATCTCTACTAACATCCATGGGAGGTTCAACTGCAATCTCTTCTTCTACCTCCTCATCCTCCAAATCAATATGAATTGGTGAAGATCTTGGAGATGGCAAAGGATCATGTGTCAAGGGCACATCTTCTGTTTCCTCTTGAGGTATGGGCTTATGTGGAGGGGCTTCTATTTCAACCATTGGTTGTTTCTGTATGACTATACCCGAGAAGTCCAACCTCTTCTTTGCATTCTTCGTTGATCTACTACCCTTTACAACCTCCTGAACCTGACTTTTTCCTTTCATCTTCAGCTGAGCTCTGGAAGAAGAGGGAAGTGATGGCTGTATTCTTGACGGCTCTGCTACCAGAATGGATTCCCTCCTCTTGAGGACCAAGAAAGTCTTGCTATACTCAACGACTTCGCGAGTCCTTTCTTCCACTGAGATGCATTCTTTGTTGGCCCAATTAACCTGTGGAAGAGGTTGTTGCTCAATCTGATTTCGAGTGTAAGCTAGGAGAAGCACATCTCCGTCATCATCTTGATAACCCCTCAATATCCTCAGACAAACAATCTTTCATCTAATGAAGGGTGAGTCTTCTATTGCTACGCCTTCGAACCTCGAACTCATCTCTGCAGTTGGCCGAAAAATCCTCGAGTGCAGGCACATGAGCATAGTTTTGACCAAGTTTGGATGAATAGACACCATGGGGATCATAAGATTGTCTCTCGTTGAAAGGCTTGAGACCAAGTTTAGCTAACTCATTACCCATTATCTTGGCATCTGCTTATGATCTGCACCTGTAGATTCCTAATTCAAAAGGAAAGTTGAAGGCTGGTTTTTTTAATTCCGCAAGCGAGTGTGAACATCTGATACTTGCCTCAAAAACTCCATGCACACAACTTCATTTGACAAATACCTTGGTAACATGAAGGAGCACCGGAATAGCCATAAACTCTTAAATAGGTGAAAGTAGCAAACTGAATATACCAATCCGCCCATTCTGACATTGCTGCCCTGGCAGTAGATGAAATGCGTGTGTAACTCATTGTCCAAGTCCCGCACCATATATATCAGAAAAGCTTCATTCACTATTTTGTAGTGATGCGATGATGCTATGAACTCCAGTTAAGTGTAGTATTTGTAGACATGTTGTACATTTAGGGACCCGTCAATGTTCAACCCTCTGAATTTGCCTTGGAAGGCCACTAAGTAGACTAGGTAGGAGATCATGTGGAATTCATGCCTATTGAAGTACTCAGTTATCTAGTGATGAAGGCAGTCACTGATCAATGTAGGCCAATCATAGAACTCTGTTTTCTTCATGATATGAGGTATCACATAAAACATCCAGGGCTGAAACTTTGTTGCATCTTCTTGGCTAGTAATTCGATTGAGCGAGGTGATTATTATGGCGATTTCATCCTTAAACTCTCCTCTCCTAAGATTCTTTGGCAATGTCTTATGTTTTTCCTTCATCCACTTCTGTGCAATCTTCTTGCTGTATTTTTCTTTATGCATCTCCCATACTCTTTCACATTCTTCCACAGAGATGGTAACACTTCCAAGCCAAGGTGGAATTGAGAAGCATTTCTCAATCATATCTGGCTTTAGGCTGCAAATCATTGTTCCATCCACTGACTGAATCTCCCTCGCTGCAGGATTGTAATGCTTGATGCAAGAATTACGAATTCTAAGATTTGTACTGAAAAGGGAATGGATGCTGCTACAAGAAGTCCTGAATGGCCAAGATGTCTGATGGTGACATTGCCTGCGTCTTCCAAAGCACGCAGATTGAATACTAGCTTGATGTGGTCTAAGTCAGTGTCAGCTGTCTCAATGAAATCATGATACAGCGCTGATTTGCTCTTGAACTCAGTGGGAATGTACTCCATATTGCAAAACTCGAAGATTGACTGTAAACTCGCCTATATTCGGACAAGTTTTTGCACACTTTCTATTTTTAGCTTGCTGATTTTCTTCGTCAAACAGATGGATTTTTTGAAAATTATTTTGAAATATGGGTTTTGTTCAGAATTTCGTTATAAGCAAACCCAAATCGTCCATTTTTGAAAATTTTGAATGTAGACTGAAAAAGCAGCAAACCCTAATTTCCTCTGAAAAAGCAGAAAAAATTTGGCACCTGGGTATTGTTCAAAAGCACATTCTGGATGAACCCATTTGATCAGATGTTGAAAACCTTTAAGTCTGACTGAAAAAGCAGCGACTTGAAATTTCTCTGAAAAAGTTGTGATATGGGTTTTGTTCAGAAGAATATTTGAGATGGACCTAAAAGATTAGAAGTTGTAAATTTTAAAGTTTTCACTGACATGTGAAGAAAAAGCAGCTGCTGCAACTTGATAAATTTCTTCAAAAATTATTCAGAATCATAAACTGAGATGACCCAATCAATAGAAATTGAAAACTTTGACCTCCTTCAAAGATTTGATGTTCTGGATGAAAAAATACCATAAAGACCAAGTGTTAAAATACAAATAAATTAATAAATAAACTAAATAGCAATAATAATATTAAATATAAAATAAATGCGTACAATATCAATATAAAAATATATAAATATGAAATAACAAATATAATAATAATACATAGGCAAATTATTGTTATTACATTCTAGTATTAAATAACTTAATATCAAAAATAATAATAATAAATAAATATTATAATCATTACACATCAAACATTGTAATACATTAGAATAAAATAATAATAAGATATTAGCAAATTGGTTTAATTATTATACTTTAATGCTAAAATATGTTCAATAAAACATCAAAATAAAATAATAAAATAAATATATAATCTGAAATATCATAATTATTAGTAATAATATATTATTTTCAAAAATAGATATTATTGTGATAATAAGCCTTTAAAGGCAGCAATTAAATCTAACAAAGGGATATATTTTATGAAAAGTCACCTCTTTCACCAAACAATACATTCCCCCCATGAGTCACCTACCTTGAATGGTATAAATAGAAGGAAGGAAAATAAGGAAGAGGGAAAAACATTGAAAAATAGAATAGCAGCAACAATGATTGTTATGCATTGGAATATAGAGCCATTTAATATATAATAGGAATACAAGTATATATGCATAGATATAGATAAATTTTATAATGAATAAATAATATATATGAATAAAGAAACAATAATTATATAAACATATATATGTATATATATATATATATAAATATAAATATAAATACTAATGTATATAAGTAAAAGAATAATTATATATATGTATATGAAGTATATATATATATATATACACGATTGTGTAATAATGATACTTATAAGTAATGATGATTCTTTAATGTAAACATAAGTAGATTATGTATATTTATGAGTTGTCCTCATCCTGTGATGAATTCAGTATAAGGTTGAAGGAAACATGGAGAGAGATATAGCAACTCAGGTGATGTACTCACTTAGCAATAATATTTAGCATATTTTGAATATAAGAAATTGATATTGCTAATCTAATTATTGATATAATGTCTTCTTTAATCTTATCATAATGAGAATTATTCTAGGAAATGATGAACTTAAAGAACCATTGATAAATGGAGATATATTTGATTGTAGGCATGAAATAAATCTTGGATGAATGCAAATATAGCTGGTTGTGTAAAGATTGTCTTCTTTGTGCTTGTAACCCTATCAGGAAGGGTGAACCATGGTTTAAGTAGATTGTCTAAAAACCCCACTTTCAGCCCCTTAGGCCCTACACAAGGGATTGGGCCTTGTAGCCCCTTAGGCCCTTGACTAGGGATTGGGCGAATAAGAGGTGGTAGACCTTAGGCTACTTAAGGATTCCATGATTTCCTCTCCCCTTGATAGGATGAGTGTCTTCGAGGTGTTGCCATGAGTGGAGTATGCAGGCACTAAGCCACTAGGCAAGAAGGATTGTGACGGACAACCTCTTGAGCTTTATTTGAAGGCTTCAGGGTGGATCCACCTATGGCACTTCTCTTGCTTGTTAAATTGCATTTATGATTATGCTTATATTTTGGATATCTAGATATTAATGCTAACAAATATATGTGCGTGTGGAAATGTTGTTAATATGGTGAATGCAAATTTCAAATCAAAATTACTTAATTAAAAGAACATTCATTTGGAAAGAAGAAACCTTAAACCTAATCAACAAGTGAATTCTAGGGCAAACCGGGTAAGGGACATTGCAATCTCCCATACTCTTTCACATTCTTCCACAGAGATGGTAACACTTCCAAGCCAAGGTGGAATTGAGAAGCATTTCTCGATCATATCTGGCTTTAGGCTGCAAATCATTCTTCCATCCACTGACTGAATCTCCCTCGCTGCAGGATTGTAATGCTTGATGCAAGAATTACGAATTCTAAGTTTTGTACTGAAAAGGGAATGGATGCTGCTACAAGAAGTCCTGAATGGCCAAGATGCCTGATGGTGACATTGCCTGCGTCTTCCAAAGTACGCAAATTGAATACTGGCTTGATGTGTTCTAAGTCAGTGTTAGTTGTCTCGATGAAATCATGATACAACGTTGATTTGGTCTTGAACTCAGTGGGAATGTACTCCATATTGCAAAACTCGAAGATTGACTATAAACTCGCCTATATTCGAACAAGTTTTTGCACACTTTCTATTTTTAGCTTGCTGATTTTCTTCGTCAAACGGATGAATTTTTTGAAAATTATTCTGAGATATGGGTTTTGTTCAGAATTTTGTTACAAACAAACCCAGATCATCCATTTTTGAAAATTTTGAATGTAGATTGAAAAAGCAGCAAACCCTAATTTCCTCTGAAAAAGCAAAAAAAAGCTAGCACCTGGGTATTGTTCAAAATCACATTCTGGATGAACCCATTTGATCAGATGTTGAAAACCTTGAAGTTTGATTGAAAAAGCTCGACTTGAAATTTCTCTAAAAAAGCTGTGATATGGGTTTTGTTCAGAAGAATATTTAAGATGGACCTAGAAGATTAGAAGTTGTAAATTTTGAAGTTTTCACTGACATGCGAAGAAAAAGCAGCTACTGCAACTTGAGAAATTTCTTCAAAAATTATTCAGAATCATAAACTGAGATGACCCAATCAATAGAAATTGAAAACTTTGACCTCCTTCAAAGATTTGATGTTCTGGATGAAAAAAGCATGAAAAAGCAGGCCTCTTTGTATGTTGATCTGAAAATTCATGAACTTTGAAAAATCAGCAATCTTGAGCTCTTGAATCTTGAAAAGAAAAATTTTAAGTTGCTGCTCTACTTCTCCTTGGACGCCACCTACAAGAAAATATGAAAAATGAAATACAAAGGCACCTTAAAGTAGTACATACGTCCATGTACCTACTCAATCACTCTCCAACAAAAGTATACAAGAAAACTCCAAAAACAGCATGGTATGGATGAAAACCCAAAGAAAATCATCTCAAAGTTTTTGGTCTAGTTGTATATGTGTGTGTTCCTAAAGAAATACAAACTAAACCTGATGCAAAATGCATGATGCTCACAAGCTGTTGAAACTAACAAAGGATGCTTTAGTCGTCATGTGGTAGTTGATGAAAGTGTCAAGCTATTTCAAGCAACAGAAGACCAAATATCAGATCTGGCAGTTACTAGAAATGACGATAAATTGGCTGGAAAATTAGGTCTGATGCATAAGATAGATCAGCCTAAAGAGAGGGATAATCCTAAGGTTGATTCCCATAAAATTCCTAGCCAAGAAGCTACTAAAAATAACCCAAATCAGCAAGAAAACAACAGTACTTTAGGTGAAGGAAAACCACAAAAAGGACAAATAATGGGAGTATGGCACTATGGGTGATGTTCTATTAGATGAAATTCTTGGTCAAGGGTGGAAGAAAAACCAAAAAGAGGTAAGACATCTGATATGATGAATTATGCTTTGATGGCAAACCTTCAGTGCTCATTTGAACCTGAAGTATATGAAGAAGCCGTAGCTTGACTAGATGAGAAGTGGCATGCAAACCAAGCATGGGGCCTAAAAGAGCTACCCACTAGGAGGAAACCAATTGGATGCAAATGGGCACACAACGTTAAGTATAAAGTAGATGGAACACTTGGCAAACATAAAGCAAGGCTAGTTGCAAAAGTCTTTTACACGAAAAGAAGGGATTGACTATGAGAAAACATTTGATCCTACCACAGAAATGTATGTCTCGAATTGGGATTAACACCGAAATATGCAACTTTTTGTATTCTCTTATGATTTTGAAATAAATATAAAACTGAAACAGAAAATTTTACTTGAACCAACAGCTGATCACAACAAGAAGTGGTTGGAATTCGCATATCAAACACTCATAATGATGGAATACATCATCAAATGCAATATGAACAGTAGAACTAAATAGTATGTATCAAATACATCAAATATAATTATTGATTGATTACACATGAATAGTAGATATAACCTTAGAATGACAAATAGGCTCAGATCTAAATCATAAAGAGCTTATAATAATTATGACAGCAACATTCCACATCAAAACATCAATATGAAACACTCTAAAACTGATTTTTATTCATTTGCAGATGCTGGACAAGTTAAAATGTTGATAAAATGATGCTGGCAACACAATTTCAAAATTACCAATGATTATTATCCACTCATAGGGTTCCATACAGCTGTATGGCTTGATGATCCAAATGATGCAATATAAAATAAAACTTGTATTGTCAAATGACAGCTATCCCTAGTGGACAGAAGATCCAAGTGTACAGTGTGAAATCAAACCTGTAAGACATAATAACCATGAAACCCTAGCTTGTACAACAACAGTTGGTGTTGTACGGTGATGGTTGGCTGATGTACAGCTACAACAATCTTGGAAAGGTGATTTGATGGCTGGAAAAATTGCTGCAATAGTAATAAATGATGATGGAAAACTCCTCAAATATGGCACTCAAAATCTAACATAAAATGATGTTGACCAGCAATAAATAAATTTTGAAAATCAACAAAAGATGTCTCCAAGTCAAGATCTCGATATTTGCTAGCAAATCTAATCACTCCAAATCTAAAAAGTCAAATGAAGAACACAAATTCAGCTCCAATGCAATCCCTTGATGGAATCACCCAGGTTGGAGATGAGGGTTTTCATCCTCCAAGATCTCCAAAGTGCCAAGGGTTTTCGTCCTCGGATGTGAAAGATGAACACAATGCTTGAATTTCTTAAATTTTGAATGTGAAAAATGACGACATGACGAGTTTTGGATCCAAGCACCCCTTTTAAATAGCTTACCAAGTCAGGCCCATGAACTCAAATTTTCCAAAAATATTTTAAAATACTTTATTATTAAGTGTTTAAAAACACTTTTTAATTAATTATAATAGTATTATCAATAAATTGTCCCTTTTAAAATTAGAAATAATTGGCAAAACTTGAAATAACACTATTATCATTTCCCTTGTCTTACCTTTTAGCTTATGGGAAATGGGGATAGGTTACAAGTCTTTCCATCACTCTAATTATGAAAAGGAAACATGACAGTCCACCCTTCCTAGAATTGCTTTTCCACAAGCAATTGTAGATTTGGGTGACGAGTATCTCCACACCTTTCCAAGCAGCATCCTCTATTGGGAAACTCCTCCAACACACCAAGTACTCTATTATACTCTATTTCTTAACTTTTTCTCCTGCAAATCCATGATAGCTTTAGGCACCAAAACCAACTTGCCTTCATCATCAAGAGGAGGCAACTTTGTTGAAGGAATAATATGCTGCCCAAGTTCTCTTTTGAGGCATGAAATATGAAATACATTATGGATCCTACTATGCTCCAACAACTCAAGCTAATAAGCAACCTCTCCAAACCTCTTTAAGACCCTATAAAACCCATAGAAGTGTGGCCTAAGCTTTCAACTCCATTCCTTTTGAGGTAAGATTGCCTAGAAGGCTGCAACCTCAAGAATACCATAACCCCAACCTCAAAAGTCCTCTCCAAACGATGGTGATCTGCATACATATTTTTTTGATTTTGTGATTGTTGGAGATTCTCCTTAAGTTCTTTAAAAATGATTGGCTTTGCTAAACTATGTCTCTTTCTCCTAGCACTCTATTATCTGTGATAATCAAATTCACAAAAGATAAGGCATCATATTCATACAAAGCTTTAAGTGGATTCATACCTTTGGACATGTGATGTGAAGTATTGTAGCAATGCTCTCCAATATAGAGCCATTTGATCTATGTTAATTTTTGTCCTACTATTTGTTTCCTCATATACCCTTCAATCCACTTGCTCACAATTTTTGTTTGCCCATCCGTTTGAGGGTGATAGCTAGTGCTAGGAGACAACTCTATACTTTTCATTCAAAAGAGCTCCTACCAAAAAGCACCATAGGATCTACTTCATACTTTTGTGCAATTCATTTAACTTGATCACCTCCTTGAAAAACAATTTGGCCACTTGCGGTAAAATAATAGAGAAGTGTGCATGATTAATTAGCTTACTCATAACAATATAAATGCAAACCTTGAGGAAATCTGTGAGAAGGTCCATGATTGAATTCTTCCACTTTTGACTAGAATTACAAAAGAAATGCAACCAACTCATTTGATTCTCCTTCTTAATTTGTTGGTAAATGATACTCTTCCTAATGCTTGAGGACATCCTCCATCTTTTGCAAGGCCAAAGGTTGCCTTATGAACCTACCACCGTGTCCTCACTACACCACTTTGTTGTCGCTATGAACTAAAGAATCTGAAACTTTCAATTGAGCATTATAATTTCTTTGAATTCTTGTAGATTGTAAAAATTGTACCATAAGTTGAAACCCTCATAAACTAAAACAAATCAGATTGTATGCAAGCTGAAATGAAGTTGCAATAGTCATAAATCATCTAAAACCTCAGCCAATCAGTACGGTGGCTACAATAATTTTTTTCAACTGATCTAATGGAGAAAACTTCCCACAAGCTGCACAATGCAAGAAAGATCTCTTAAAATTTGAAAACTTGTAGTTGTATATGATTGATAATAGGCTAATAGCTATCCAAAGTTTGAAACCATAAAAATCAGAAATATGAAGATAGTATGGTGGCAACAATACTGAAATATTCTATAAAAATCAGGAACATCAGCACTAAGAAGGATAGAAATAGCCAAACAATTAACAAAAGTCCTTCAACAATAGTGATAGACACCATATCCCTCTTGAAACCCTTAAAAATCAGCAATCCTATGACTGAAAAAACTTGTACGGCTACAAATGGTGTATTGTAGTAGCTAGAATTGATGATGACAGCAATCCCTAATATGTTTCCATTGCAACATGACTATGATATGCTATCACTACTTTTCCCCATTATGTCTTGTTTGTAATCTTTTGCAAGCATGTCTAAATTTGAAATCATTCCACCAAGTTTACGCTACACTACTTTGATATTACTATGAACACCTTCTTGAGACCTTTTTGAGATGCCAAAGATATCTACAACATGTCTCTTCCCTATCTCTTGATGAAACTCTCTACTTGGTGGCAATTTTAGAGGTGTGACATCGAACAAAATACTATGTTGATCTGAAGTAGACCAAATACAATCATAAAAAAGTGTCTCACCTATGGATGAAGTCATGATTTGATGTTTCATCCTTTTAGCCATGATGACTCTCAAAGTTCGATCTTTGATGACTCAAAGTACTATCTCCTTCCCTTATAATTTGAGTTTCAACTACATAGTCTAATAATTTAGGGTGAATCTATAATGTCCCCTTTTTTATGAGCATCAGTTTTCAGAGGGTTTAGCCTATTCCTAAATCTCGTAGGCTAATGAGCATGGTTAGAGGGTCTCTCGAGGCAATTACCTAGTCAGTGGTTGGCTTCTTCTCCTGGATTCAGTGGTTTAATGGGGGTTTCCTATGTTATGTTGAATGTTGGATAACACAATGTTGTGTTATGCCAAATGTTGGTTAACACAATGTGTTGGAAAACATATTGTGTTATCCGGATGTTGGAAAACATAATGTTTTGACAACATATTTGCACTTTATGAATTATAAAGTTAATAATATTATCCGGATGTTGGAAAACATAATGTTTTGACAACATATTTGCACTTTATGAATTAAAAAGTTATATTTTAATATTATTATAAAGTGAAAATAAAATAATGATTATTTAGAAGTTTCTAGAGGGGGCCGACCTCTAGAGGAGAAAAGTATATTAAGAGGGGTTGGACTTGCTTCTAATCATCCGAGAATTGAAGATTGCATTTGATGTTTGTGGAGAAGCCTAGGGTTTCTACAGATTTTCTATTTGACCTTTGGGAACGAAACTCTCATTGGTTGAGCAACTTTGAGGCTGTGAAACTATCAACTGAGATTGTTGCCAGTTGTGGGCTTCATTTCAGAAGTTCAACTTGTGCTTTCATTGCAGCGTTGAGAGGGGAAGATATTTTCAATCTTTCTCATTGAGCTTCATATCAACTTTCATGGAGGTCGACTATATTCAGATTATTGTTCATGTGCCCTCATTTGGGTATTGTTTCTTTGTGGGTATTTGAGCATTCGTCTTGGGAGGACTTAGCAATCATTTTGGAGTCACTTGGAGGAGCTATTAGCTTGCTGATAATTATTCCAGGGGTCCGATATACTACTGCTAGGGCATCATTGGAAACTTTGTTTTGCTCATATCTTCACTTAGAGGCGTCCTTTGGTTGTGGGTACTTGAGCAATCAATTGCTATTGACAAGACAACCATTGCAAGGACAAATTCGAGGAGCTTAGAGGCTGTATTTTGCCAGGCAAGCAGGGGCAGCCTTTTTCAAGGAGGGCAATTTCTTGTGCAAAGGGCTTCAAAAATTCTATAAAAATTCAAAGATCATTGGCCTTGCATTTGCTATCATTTGCCATCGTCCTAACCAGGTTTTGAGCAATACTTCTCATATTTGCATTGTTATTTCTGAGTACATAATTCTGAAAATTCATGGCAGCCTTTAGAGTATAAATGAGATCATTTTGTAATACATGAATCAGTTATCATTGAAGGTTGTAATTCTGATTTTGAGGACAGTATTTCATATCAGCAATAAATAAGTTTCAGATTTGCACATTCTGAAACATGCATGACAAGTGTTTAATGAAATGTCTAATTCGGATTTAAGATGTATTTTGATGCTTTAATGATATGTCATTGCTTGAAAATCTCTTCTATATCAATTATAATCAGTTCATAGTTGAAATCAGCATGCATACAAAGTGTTTGACAATATTCTTTGAGTTCAATCCCATCTTTTTCACACATATATCAGCAAGGGATATTACAGAATCCTCCAAAAGAATATAGCCACTGCACACCAAAAACCATAGCCGTCTCTCCTAATCCAACAACATAGAAATCATCACCTGTTCTATGTCTTCCCAAGGTGATATCAAGTTGTTTTATCTTGTTAGTACAAGGAATGGTGAAGCCATCTACAACTATGACATTGAGTCCTTTGGAGTCCTTTGTAACTAGTCCTCCCCTACATACCAAATCCTCATCTATGAAGTTATGGATGGCTCCACTATCAATCAATACTATAATATTTTATCCATGCAAAATCCCACAAACATTGAATGGATGATACTTAGATGCACCTAAGTGAGGCAAGGGTGCCTCCTTGAATTTCTTTCTCTAGTTCTTCCTCTTTAATCTCTATTTTGAAATCCTCTATTTTTGATTCTTCACCTAGTGGGACCTCTATGTAATGTACATATGCTCAAACAAGGCATGGATGACCCAGTTCCCGTGGCTCCTTACAAGAGAAGCACAATTTCTTCCTTCTTAGCACATTCCTTGATTCTTCTTTCTTTCTTGTTCTTTGTGGCATCTATTTTTAGACCGTTACTCCATTTTGAATTGGTTTCTTTTGTTGTGCTAGAGATGGTGCATTGTGTGGAAAGGAATTCTCTAAGGTTAGAAATCTTCGAATTGCTTTTGATAATGATGGTTGAATCAAAAGCTTTTATCCAATCTCAAAGCGGTTTGATCAAAACCTCTATAAAAAGGCCTATGAGCCTCCTCTCTAAAACATTTAGGAACCATCACTAATAACCTCTAAAATTCTACCACATAACTATCCATAGTACTACTCTATCTCAATTGAGCGGCAATCCAACTCTCTAAAATAGATCTTTGAATCCTTCCTATCAAACCTATCAATCAATCTCTAGCTGAATTCATCATAGGTGTTAATCAAACTATGCCCTTGAGTAACCAATCCATGGTACCACCACTCATGTGCTATGCCATCCAAATGAAGAGTGGCAAATTTGATAACTCCTTTCTCATACATAGGATTTAGTTGAAAAATATGTATCTAACTTTTGAATCCAAGCACAAGTAATACATCTATTTGAACCATCAAATGCTGGAATGAAATATACCCCTTAGTTTTTTTCGAAATTTATAGCACATAAACTTCACCCATTAGCATTAGCCCAATGAAAGATAACAATTGACCCTTCACTTTCTAATCACCCAGATCCTAGAGTGGGCAAGGTGAGAGCATATGGTGTAAGGGGATCTGTTAATGATAACTTGAAAATACTGGAAGTACAATGTTGTTGGTGGCAAGCTGACCTCTTCCACTTTTTCAGCAAGCTGTTAAAAGTAAATGAAAGTAAAATGCTTAGGCAGCAAGCCGACATCTTCCACTTTTCAACGGGCTATAGAAAAGTAAATGAAAGTAAAATGCTTAGGTGGCAAGCCGACCTTCCACTTTTCAACGGGCAATAGAAAAGTAAAGAAATTCAACCACTTATTCAATGGGAGTGAAATACAAAATGCAAAAGTAAAAGGCTGATTAGTACTACTAGATTAGTTATTACAATATGATATCAAACTCTGCAAATCAAGTGAGAATCATACAACAATGAAGCCCAAATGTTAGGTAATCATCTCAAATCACTACTAAGACAAGGCATCATGAAAATATGAGGAAATGACAAAGATACCAAGTCTGATATAAAGAAGCAGCATTCTAATTTTTCTAATCAGCAAGCCTAGAACACCTTCAAATGCTCACAACTTCCTCCAAACTCCTCTGAATGACCTCAAACTAAATGCAAATGGTGCCTAGAGACTAGGCGTCCAACCTCCGATAGCAAACCACCACCAATCAGCTCAAAAAACTCAGGCACGCTTCCCAAGAAGCCTGCTGCAAATGGTATGGCCCCCTAGGGAAGGGTGACCTCAAAACAAAATCACACACACAAGCTAAAATCATCAAAATAGGAGCAAAGAGGTGCCCAGATACAAGGCTTCCAATGAATCATTACCCACAAAAATCGCCCAACTCCTCAAGAAGATGCAATCAGAAACGTGGATCAGCTAGGTACATAGAAGCACTCCAAAAAACACCCAACAGCAAAGGAAACACACCAAAAATATGTCTTAGAAGACATCAAAGCCACACCAAACTGAAAAATTGGAATGAAGCCATCACCAATGAAGCACAGATTGCAACCTCTGGATGAAGCTGCACCAAAAGATCAGCTAGTAGTTGTCTTTCAAACCCGAAACAGATAAAGGCTATGAGGTATTCCAACCCTGAAGCAAGAGTCTAAATAAAATTGAGTAACACTTTGTTATGATATGAGAATGGATACCAAATGAAGAGGTAGAGCACTGTATTTATAGATTTCCAAACCTAGAAATTTGAATCTCTTTTCCCTCCAGAATGGGATGCCCAAATATGAGGAATATAATATTATAAATTAAAACTCATAGCTTGTGAAATATGGTGTCCACTTTACCTTAGCAAAAATATCACTTAAAACATTTAATCTCTAATATGGGCGTCCAAAATGAAGCCCGCCTTTTAAACACAACTTCAATTCACAACGCCTAGACATGGGATCCAAAAGCAACAATGAAATATAATGTGACTTAAGTTATAAAACTTTCATTTTCGAGCTCCAAGAATGTTGGAGAAGCCACTGCCAAAATAGAACTGCCTCACTACCAAAATTAGAAATTGTGTGTGTTGAACTGCTCCTAGACTGCACTGCCAAAAATAGCACTTAATAAAAATAGCATACTACTAAAAATAGTAAGTGACTCCAAATTTCGTTTGAACACAAACTGGGCAGTCGTCGTAACTTACTAAAAATAGCAAGTCCAAAAATATCCTCTGATTGAAATGCATGTCACACCCCTTTGAAGCCCTCAAAAAACCAAAAAAGACTCAAAAAACATTCTACCATGTTGTACCCCAAAATTAAAAAATTTGCTACACTTAGGCATTTTGAAGAAATGAGTCAAGATACTATTAAATCTGTCAAAAAGGTCAAAATTGGGGTTTGTATGTCTTGCATGGGGGTCAAAACCTTGTAATTTTCAAAATCTGACAATCTAGGTCAGCTCAGAGCGACCAAATCGACAATACCCAAATTTCAGTTTTTCATCCCTAAATGTTAAGAAAATTTCTATTTTTAGCAGTTTTCTAAAAATAGAAACTTTTTTGGGTTTTTCTGGGTTTCTTTCGAAACGGATACTTGCAAAATTTTCTAAAAATAGAAAGTTTGGCTTCTAGGGTCAAGATTGATTTTGATTGGCTTAAAATACTTCCTCATCAAGCTGGTGCAGTCGGAATCATGAAAAAATCAATTTTGCTCTAGTGGGTCTAATTTGCTTTTTCAAAAGCTTCTTCTGGAGAATCAAGGTCATCAATGGGGGTCAGTCAGGTGCCAGGGGTAAGAATCAGACGTTCAAGCGTCAAACTGAGGCTGTCAACAAACAACGTGCACGAAGAACGAGGAACAGGCAAAGGAAGTTTGAAAAGTGAAAAATGCCAAATTTTCTCTAAGTCTGGAGACTATAGGCGCCCCAGTCAAGGAGAGGCACCCATTCTTCAATGCCTTACTCAATTTTTCATTCCGGCAATCAAAACCAAGGAAGGCACGTTTAACAAGGTAAAAAGTTGAAAAGTTGATAAAAAATTTTAACACTGCCAACCATGGGCGCCTCAGAAGGAGAAAGGCGCCCAGCTTTTCAAGAGGCCAAAATCCAGAATTAGGGTTTCTACCTCCAAGCCAATATTGCTTAGAATCATCTCGTCTCTGCAACGAATCAGCCGGCACGTTCGTCAGGTCATCCAATCACCAGAAAATCCAAGACAAACAGAGGTCACGGAGAGAGATATTTTAAAGGTTGAAGACGAAAAACTTAAAATAAAATCTAAGTCTGGAAGAAATGGGCGCCATACCTCAAGAAGGGCGCCTAGGGTTTAGAGCCACCAGAAGTCAATTTCCGGGGATGAGGTATCCAGAGGACCCCATCCAGAATCATCTCAGCTATCCAGTGAATCTGTCAGCCAGTCAATCTGATCAACACAGCACCCGAAATCATCAATTCATCTGAAGATCAAAAGACAAGCAAAGTTTGAAGATCAATAAAAATGGCTAACACTGGAAAAAATGGGTGCCCCTGGTAGAGAGAGGCACCTGACAATTTGAAGGGTTAAATGAAGTTTTTGACAGATGATGTCTCCAGCATCATGTCGTCATATTCGATCAGGCTCCGTGATGCAACGTTCAGCTCGTTCGCCGGATCAATCTGGAAGCCAGAAATCAGAGTCAAACCAGGGTTGAAAATTGAACTGAAGTTGAAAACGATGAAAAATTGGCTAAGTTTGGGAAAAAGGATGGCATACCTCAAAAAAGGCGCCCAACTTCCAATGCCTTAGTCAAATTTTTGGAAATTTCAAAAATTGAAGTTGAAGACAAAAGTCTAAGTTCATTGCACAATCTTGAAATAGGGTTTTGAAGAATTAGGGTAAAAGAAAGTTGTTTTCTCAAGACAGAGCTTATTTAAAGCACTTTTGTGTTTTATTTTTCATTATTTTCTTGCAGGTGGTCTTCAAGGAGAAATAGAGCAACAACTTCAAATCCTTATTTTCAAGATTCAAGAGTTTAACTTGCTGGTTTTTCATTATATTTTCAGATCAGAACATCAAATCTTTGAAGAAGGAGGCCATTACTTTCAATTTTCAGTGAGCTGGTTTATACTGGTTCTATCTTCTGGATAATTTTTGGAGAATTTTCTCAAGGTTGCAGCAGCTGCTTTTTATTTTGCATGACAGAGAAAACTTCAAATTTTACAACTTTCAATCTTCTGGGTCTATCTCAAATATTCTTCTAGACAAAACCCATATCACAGCTTTTTCAGAGAAACTTCAAGTGGCTGCTTTTTCAGTGAAACTTCAAGGTTTTCAAAATCTAACCAAATGGGTTCATCCAGAATGTGCTCATGAACAATACCCAAATGCCAGCTTTTTTTTATTTTTTTGGAGAAAATTAGGGTTTGCTGCTTTTTCAGTCTACATTCAGAATTTTCAAAAACGGACGATATGGGTTTTCTTGTAACGAAATTCTAAACAAAACCCATATCTCAGAAAAAATTCCAAAATATTCATCCGTTTGACGAAGAAAATCAGCAAGTTATTTTTAGGGTTTGTGCTGAGCTTGTCCGAGCATAGTCAAGTTTACAGTCAATCTTCAAGTTTTTTAGCATGAAGTACTCTCCCATTGAATTCAAAGCCAAACAAGTGTTGTATCATGATTATCTGAATGGATGTTGTTGGGAAGTGCTTATCAGTATCATCATGGACATAAAACGTCATCATCTCAGTTGAAGAATGTGCAGAGGGAGTGGTATGAGCGAAAGGACAAGTGTCACAAAAAGTTGTGCAAAACTCTTCCGTGGGAGAATCAAGAGAAGTGTCAGAAGCATAAAGTTGCAAAGCCGCCAAGTTATCAATTAGTAAGTCATCTTTTCAGGCAGCGACGTTTTTCAAAGAAAATAACTCAGAAAGGAGATGAAGATGTCAAAGATTCTCTAAGTTCGATTGCAAAAGAGGAGAAGATCCTAGAAAAGCGGAATACAGCTAAAGATAGTATCAATGCTCCTGATAAAGAGGCAGTTTCCTGCTTTTTGGCGGATGTGTGAGAGATTTAAAGCGGCAATCTTCTAGAAGCTTTCTCCAAGCTTTCTTTCCATTCTTATCTCACGCTTTCTTTCTATTCTTGTCTCAATTCTTATCCATTCTTTGAAGAAGGAAAACAAATGTAATGAGTTGGCATTTCCTATTTTAGATGCTTTCTCAGGGTTTAGATGTTTTAGTCCTTTCTAGGTTTAGAAATAAAGCTTGCATGTTGGCAAGTCTTAGTGGTAAAAGCAAGGAGATTTTAGGGTTCCCTACTCCTCTGCTTAGTTATAAATAAGAGCAGTGTTTGCTCATTTTTCTTTAACCGTGCTTGTGATAACATAATCGCTAAGCTTATGCCTTCATGTTTGTTATTGTCTAGTGTTGTTCACTTTGTGTAAAGAGCAAGTTTGCATGCCTCCACTGCATGTGTTATTTGTCAATTATAATCAGGTTGATCGCATGTTGCTACAACTTGCTGTCCCGAAATTGTAATCTTTGTTCCAGAAGTTTGAGTGAATAAAATCTTGAGCGTGCCTTTGCTGCCTCGATATAAATATCTCAGATTTCCGTCTATTGTTTTGTTGTTGCGATTGTTGTTGTTCTTGTTGTTGTTGTTGTTATTGTCACCCATTGCTCCTGGCTGAATTGCAGGTTCTTCTAACTTGATTTCAGGTTCTTCTTCTTTAATGGTGATGACTTCAGGAGTTTCGTTGGATGGTTCTCCAACTTGAATGGGATGTGGAACGAAAGGATCAGCGTTGATGTCTTCTCGAAAGAGAGGATTCCTCCTTCTTCTTGTATAGACTATGTAAGCCAGGATTAACTAATCCCAAGCAGGATCAGGCAATACAGGTCTCTCGGCTGCAATATCGGCTTTCCCTTCCTCTTTGTCAAGTACTTTGGCAGCTTCTCTCCACTGAGTAGGGGTCTCCTTCTCAAAGATAAAACTCCTTAAGCTATTGATAATGTCCGCTTGCTCTCCTTCAATTATCTCAAGATTTGGCTGGATAACTGGTGGTATAAGATCAGGTTGTTGAACTGGAGCAGTAGGACGCCAGAGAGTCATACGCGTGTTGTAAAGCGCAAGCTTTCTTTAAGTTCTATGCCTCGTGCCCCACGATGGGCGCCAGAAAACTGTTGGCGTTTCAAATCGCACCTCTGGAATGCGTTCTGGAAACGGACAGCTATGTGCAGTAAACTGCTCTTCGAATTAAGAGGGGAAGCTCCCTCTTTTGCTGAGTTGCATAAAGAAAGTAATCTAAACTTAAATACGCCTATCTTTTTGGTTCAGCTGCAAGAACACAAGGTTATAGAACACTAGATGTTGCAGCTGAGGTTTTCCCTTTAATGAAACTAGACAGCTACAACTTAACCTACGCTTAAAACGTTTCTACCCTCTCAAGTAAACGCAGAGCAAGAGAGTTTAGAAATGGACGAGTTTGATTTCTGACAAAGATACTTAAATAAGCTATTCTTCAACATACATTTTAAGGCAAGCTGAAAAAGAGATCATAAAAGCATTACGGAAATACGAGACTTTTATTTCAAGGCAGACAAAGCACGCTCAAGATTTTATTTACTCATACTTCTAACACAAAAACAAATAGACTAAAATTTGAGATATTTATATCGGGGCAAACAAAGCACGCTCAAGATTTTATTTACTCAAGTTTTTGGAACAAGGATTACGACTTTGAGACAACAAGTTGCAGCAACACGCTTGCAACATGCGATCAACCTAATTACAATCAACACATCACATGCACTAAACAAGTATTTGCAGCTAAAGAGGTATGCAAACTTGCTCTTTACACAAAGTGAACAACATTAGACGATAACAAACATGAAGGCATAAGCTCAACGATTCTATTATCACAAGCACGGTTAAACTAAAATGAGCAAACACTGCTCTTATTTATAACTAAGCAGAGGAGTAGGGAACCCTAAAATCTCCTTGCTTTTACAACTACTGCTTGCCAACATGCAAACTTTATTTCTAAATCTAGAAAAGATAAAACATTTAAACCCTAGAAAGCTGTTTAAAAAAGGAAAGTGCCAACTCGTGACAACTTGTTACAATGTTTTCTTTCTATCGTCAAAGAATGGAAAAGATTTGAGACAAGAATAGAAAGAAAGTGTGGAAGATGCTTCTAGAAGAAAGCAGATTTAAAGCTCGATCACATCCGCTAAAAAACGGGCAACTTCATCTGTAGTAGGAGTGTTGATGCTATTAATAGCAAAATGCCGCTTTTCCAAGATTTCTTCACCATCTTCAATTGATTTCAAGAAATCTTCACTCTCATTGGTCGCTTTCTCGAACCTTGCTGACATCATGGAAATCATCATCATTCTCCCAACACTGCCATCGCTGCCATGCAATATGCTTTGAAACTCAACTTGGACTACGTCAAGCCCAATGTAGGAACCATCCTCAAGGCAATACTGACAAGGAATTGCTGCAACTACTTCTCTAATGAACCTAAGAGTATCAACAACTCTTTGTTTATACGCTGCAAACTCCTCGGATATTCTGACATATGTATTCACCTTGAAAAGATGACTTTCTTTCCACTCCAGGATTTGTCTTTTATGTTCTCTCACCATTGTAGAGCCACAAGCCATCTCTAAATCTGCAATTATGATTTCATGCATTGGCTTGAACTCAGCTATCAGCTGTTCAAAATCCTGGATACCTTGACGTAAGTCATGAGCTTTGTATCTTAAATGGAAGACCTGTGTTAGAACCTCTTTTCCTCTGTTGATGACCTCTTCAACCCACTCATTAGTTTGTTTACCGCAAAAAACTAACTGCCTTAATTGTTGTTGATCAGCTGGTGTTTCTAAGACTTGAGGCAGCAACTGAGTTGTTTGTGAGGTGCCTTGGATAAGATTTGATATACATAACCGGAGTTGACAATTTTCAGCCTTGAGGGCTGCCTTGTCTTCCCCATCCTTCTGCACTCTTTTCAGAATGTTTTCTGGTACCATTTTAAACAAACTCATATCAGCATGTCGAGTACTTTTACCAAGGTTTGCTTTGACCATGATAAAATCGTCAACATCCACCTCATCTCTGATTCCATCTTCAAGAGGCGTAGCTGTCTCCATGACCATTTCACCCTCAAGATTCCTCTCAAAATGCATTTGTTTCTTGGCCTTCTTCTTGGGTGTTTCCTGGTATATGCTAAGGTCATCAACATTCACCTGATACGAAGGCCTTCTTCTCGTCCTTCCCAAGGAGCTCTCAAGCCAAGATGTGGTATTTCTATTAACATCCAAGGGAGGAATAATTGTAACATTGGCCTCTATCTCCTCGTCTTCCAAATCAAATGTGAATTGGCGAAGACCTAGGAGATGGTAGAGTTTCTTGTATCAAAGGTTCATCATGTTATACTTCTTCTTGAAGTATGGGCTCTGGTGGAGGAACTTTTGTTTCAGCTGTAGGCTGCTCCTGTATAACAATCCCTGTATAATCCAACCTCCTTTTAGCACTCTTTGCTGATCTACTGCCCTTTGTGACCTCTTGAGACTGAACATTTTCTTTGTTCTTTGGTTGCACTCTTGAAGAAGAGGGAAGAGATGAATGTTTCTTTGGCGGCTCTGCTACTGGAATAGACTCCCTTCTCTTTAGAATCAAGAAAGTCTTACTGTACTCTATCACTTGTCTTGTCCTTTCTTCCACTGTGATACATTCTTTGTGAGCCCAGTTGACCTGTGGAAGAGGTTGCTGCTCAACCTTATTTCTAGTATAGGCTGGAAGAATTACATCCCCATCATCATCTGACAACCCTTCAATATCTTCTGATAAGCAATCTTTCATCTGATGAAGGGTTAACCTACTGTGACTTCGCCTTCGCACCTCATACTCGTCTCTGCAATTAGCCCAAAAGTCTTCAAGTGCGGGCATATGAGCATAGTTCTGACCAAGTCTAGATGCATAGAAGCCATGGGGATATGATCGTCTCTCGTTGAAAGGCTTGAGACCAAATTTGTCTAACTCGTTACCCATTAGTTTAGCTTCTACGGATGATCAACATGTGTAAATGCCTAAAGCAAAAGGAAAGTTGAAGGCTGGTTTCTTCTTGTTGCGCAGACGGGTGTGAACAACTGATATCTGCCTAAAGAATTCCATGCATACTAACTCATCTGATGGATACCTCGGTAACATAAGTGGAGCTCCTGAATAACCGTACACCCTTAGGTAAGTGAAGGTGGCAAACTAAATAAACCAATCTGCCCATTCTGATATTGCAGCCCTGGCAACAGATGAGATGTGAACATGTAGCTCGTTGTCCAGGTCTTGCACTGTGTAAATCAAGAATGTTTCATTCACCCGTTTGTAATGACGTGATGCAGTAGTGAATTCCAACTGAGTATAGTAGTTGTAGACATGTTGAATGTTTAGTGAACCCTCCGTGTTTAACCCTCTGAATTTACCTTGATAGGCAACCAAGTAGACTAGGTAGGAGACCATGTGAAATGCGTGTCTATGAAAATACTCAGTTATCTGATGATGTAAGCAATCACTGATCAATGTAGGCCAATCGTAGAACTCAGTCTTTTTCATTATATGAGGTATTACGTAGAACATCCAAGGCTGAAACCTTGTTGCATCTGCTTGACCTGTAACTCGATTGAGTAGGGTTATTATGATGGTGAATTCATCTTTGAACTATCCTCTTCCAACATCCTTTGGCAATGTAGAATGTTTCTCTTTCAACCACCTATGTGCAATCTTCTTGCTGTGTTTATCCTGATGTTCTTCCCATATCCTTTCACATTCTTCCACGTTGATGGTGACACTTCGAGGCCATGGTGGAATGGAGAAGCATTTCTCAATCATGTCTGGTTTTAGGCTGCAAATGATTCTCCCATCAACTGACTGTATCTCCCTTGTAGCTGGATTGTAATGCTTGATGCAAGCAATTATGAACTCTAAGCTCTGTACTGAGAAAGGTATGGATGCTGCTACAAGAAGACCCGAATGGCCAAGATGACTGATGGTGATATTGCCTACATCTTCTAAAGGACGTAAATTGAGCACTGGCTTGATATGATGCAAGTCAGTTTCGGCTATTTCAATAAAATCGTGGTAAAGCACTAATTTGGTCTTGAACTCTGCAGGAGTGTATTCCATTCTGAAAGACTTGAAGATTGACAGTAAACACGCCTAGGTTCAGACAAATTTTGGCAAACTTTCTAAATTTAGCTTGCTGATTTCTCTTTGTCAAAACGGATGAAATTTTGGAATTTTTTCTGAGATATGGGTTTTGACTAGAATTTCGTTACAAGCCAACCCAGATCGTTCGTTTTTGAAAATATGAAATGAAGACTGAAAAAACAGCAAACCCTAATTTTCCCCAAAAAAGTAGAAAAAAGCCGACATCTGGGTATTGTTCTTGAGCATAATCTGAATGGACCCAGTTGATTAGATTTTGAAAACCCTATCTTCTGACTGAAAAAGCAACAACTTTTAGTTTCTCTGAAAAAACTAAGGTATGGGTTTTGTCCAGAAGAAGGTTCAGCATAGACCCAGAAGACTAGAAATGGATGAATATGAAGTTTTCCCTGACATGCAAAATAAAAGCAATTGCTGCAACTTAGAGAGAAATCTTCAAAAATTTGTCCAGAAGATAGAACAAAAATGGATCAGCTTGCTGAAATTTGATAGTATAGGCCTTCTTCTTCACAAATTCGATGTTCTTGATGAGAGAATATGAAAGATGAGGTCTTCTTTGATTGCTGATCTGAAAATTTATGAGAAACTAGCAAGTTAGGGTTCTTGAATTTTGAAAAATATAGGTTTGAAGCTGCTGCTCTATTTCTCTTTGAAGGCACCTGCAAGAAAATATGAAAAATAATACATAGAGGTGTCCTTAAATAAGTTTTTGCTTTGAAAACAGCTTTGAAAACCCTAATCTTGAAGAAACCCTAAACCTAGTTCATGCCTTGAGCAAAGGCGTCTTTCTCTTCTCTTTGAAATTTTAAAATTTTCAAAAATAAACTAAGGCATGAAGAAATGGGCGCCTTTCTTGAGGTATGGCGCCCAGTCTTCCCAGACTTAGCCAAATTTCTATCATTTTCAACTTTTGTTCACTTTTTGACCCTGCTTCAGCTCTGTATCCTGGCCGCTGGATTTATCCGACGAATGAACTAAACATTCCATTGCGGAGCCTGATCACATCTAACAACTTTGTTCTGGAGACGTCATCTGCTAGAAACTTCATTTGTCCCTTCAAAATGTCAAGTGCCTATCCTTGATAAGGGCGCCCATTTCTTCCAGTGTTAGCCATTTTCATGATCTTCAATCTTTATGCTTGTCTTTTGACCTTCAGATGATTTCACTATTCCGGGTGTTGTACTTGTCAGGTTGACTGGCTATCAAGTTCACTAGACAGCTGAGATGAATCTGGAAGGGGTCTTCTGGATCACTCATTTCCAGAAACTGACTTCTAGTGGCCTTAAACCCTAGGCACCCTTCTCCTTCAGGGGCGCCCATAGCTTCCAGTGTTAGTTTTTATTTTTGAATTTTCACTGTTGCTTTCCACTTTTTTGCCATTTCTCACACTTTTCCTCCTCTATTTGCCTGGCGATATTTGATGATTGTTGATTCTGACGGACGAGCTGACGGATTCATTGGAGAGCTAGATCCAGTCTGACAAAGTCATGTTGGAGAAGTCTTCTGCAAATTTGATCATTTAACCTCTCAACAATTTGGGCGCCTTTGGTAGTGTTAGAAAATTTTAATCAACTTTTCAATTTTTACCTTGTAACACGTGTTTCCATTGCCTTTGATTGCCAAGATGAAAAAATTTCTACGGCATTGGAACATGGGCGCCTCTTCTTGACAGGGGCGCCTGAAATCTCCAGACTTAGATAAAATTTGACATTTTTCATTTTTCAACTTCCTTAGCCTGTTCTTCGTTTCTCGTGCACATTGTTCGTCGACAGTCTCTGTTTGATGCTCGAACGCTCGATTCTGACACCTGGCAGCTGACTGACCTCCATTGATGACCTTGGATCTCCGAAGCAGCTTCTGAAAAAGCAAAATAGACCCAATAGAGTAAAACTGACCTTTTTGTGATTCTGATTGCACCAGTCTGGTGAGAGAGTATTTTAAGCCAATCAAAATCAGTCTTAACCCTAACGGCCAAACTTTCTAATTTTAGAAATTTTCTATTTTTAGAAAAAAATTCAAGTATCCATTTCGTAAGAAACCCAGAAAAAGTTTCTATTTTTAGAAAACTGCTAAAAATAGAAATTTTCCTAAAATTTAGGGATGAAAAACTGAGATCTGGGTATTGTAGGTTTGATCTTTTTGAACCGACCCAGATTGTCAGATTTTGAAAATTTCAAGTTTATGACCCCCATGCAAGACATGCAGACCCCCATTTTGACCTTTTCTGACAGATTTAACAGTATCTTGACTCAATTCTTCAAAATGCCTAAGTGTAGCGAAAATTTTAATTTAGGGTACAACAGCTTGAAAAGGTGATTTGGTGGCTAGAAAAAATACTGCAACAGCAATAAATGATGATGGCAAACTCCTCAAATGTGGCACTCAAGATCTAACATGAAATGATGTTGAGCAACAGCATATAAATTCTGAAAATCACCAAGCAATGTCCCGGATTAAGATCTCAATATTTGCTTGCAAATATAATCACTCCAAATTTAAAAAGTTGAATGAAGATCACAAATTTAGCTCGAATGCAATCCCCAAATGGAATTGCCCAAGTTGGAGATGAGGGTTTTCATCCTCAAATCCCATGATAGAAATTCACGAGGGTTTACATCCTCCAAGATCTCTGAAGTGCCAAGGGTTTTGTCCTTTGATGTGAAAGATGAACACAATGCTCCAATTCCTAGAAAGTTGAATGTGAAAATGATGACAAAATGGTGATCTTTGGATCCAAGCACCCCTTTTAAATAGCTTTCTAATTTGGGCCCATGAATTCAAATTTCCAAAATTATTTTAAAATATTTTTCAACATTAAGTGTTTAAAAATACTCTTTATTTAATTATAATAATATTAATAATATGTTACCACTTTTATAAAAAGAAATAGCAGGCCCAACTTAAAATAGCATTATTATCAATTCCCTTGTTTTGCCTTTTTAGTCTACTGGAAATGGGGATAGGCTAGAGATCTTTCCATTGCTTTAATTCTGAAAAGGGGACATGACAAAACAAGGAACAATCTGATTGGTTCTAGCCATGGCAACTCGGTTTGGCTAGAAACTATATCAAATGGATGTGAAAAGTGTCTGCCTCAATGGAGATTTAGAGGGAAAAAAACCCATGCACCAACCACAAGGATTTCAAATTCCAAGAGAGAAGCATTTGATTTGTAGATTAAAGAAAGCTCTCTATAGTTTGTAACAAGGTCCCAAGACTTTGCACATAAATATTAATATATATCTAGGTGAATAGGGTTTCAAAATAAATCCTTCAAATTCCAAGCTATGCATCAAAAGCATGGATGGTGATGTAATGATTCTAGTGACATATTTATGTTCTAGCCTTGCTAACTGTAACACTACATCACCAAAACTGTAAACGTGATCTATGTTCTGCATTACTGCTTAGGTGTAGAAGTTTGCCAAAGAAATAAACATTTTTTTTTTTCACAAACAAAATATATCAAAAGTTTCGTAGACAGGTTTGGGATTGGTAGATTAAGTTTCTTAGACAGGATTGGGATGGTAGATTGCACAATCTTATCCATGCCTATGAAGACAAGGTTGAAACTTTCAGCTAAGATGATTCAAAAACAATAAATGAATCAACCTATAGGCAACTAGTTGGCAGTTTGATCTAGCATATATACACTAGGCCTAACTTGAGCTATATAGTCAACTATATCTCTCGATTTATGATAGCTCCAAAAGCAGAACATTGGATAACAGAAAAGAGGGTGCTAAGATATGCAAAGCAAACATCAACTTTGTGGCATTCTATATGGTAAAAAATAAAGAGATTTGATTATGTAGATATTAGACACAAATTGGGCAAGATTCACGAATGAAAGGAAATCTAAATCAGATTAAGTGTTTAGTCTTGGAACAAGAGCAATTTCTTGGATTAGCAGAAATAAATGTAGTTTCACTTTCCTCTACAAAAGTAGAATACAAAGTAGTAAAAGGGAGGGTGGGGGCTGTGAAGCGAATTTGGCTTAGAAGAATGCTAATGGATTTACAAGTTCGTCAAATTGAGCCCACAATACTTTATTGTGATAACTAAGGAGTTCTCAAGCTAGCAAAGACTCCCATATTTCCTAAGAGAACAAACCATGTTGACAGACATCGTCACTTTATTTTGAGAACTCATAGAGGATGGAGAAGTTGAGCTACAATGTTAAAGAAGCCTAGACCAAGGAGTCTATTAAAAAATGACCTAATCTAGCAACCCAAACTTGACTAAACACTAACTTGACTAAACTTGACTAGACCAAGGAGTCTATTAAAAAATGACCTAATCTAGCAACCCAAACTTGACTAAACACATACGATATGCAATGTGGAAGAAAAAACACTAAATGAAAATAAATTTAGTTTATTCTCTACAATAGAATACAAATTGCTTATAGAGATGCACAATGCTTCAAGGATCATAGGAAATTTCCAATAGCCTATAGCTTTTCACTCAATGGACTCATTAGCATAGCCTTAATCTTAAATATATATCAGACCCTTTCATTATTTTCTTCTCATGTCCCTATTCATTCCCATACTTTGTTCTTCTTTTTACCTCACCATGTTCTCATCTTCTTCATCAAGTTTGTTCTCTCTTTTTCCCAAAACTAGAATCAACCCATAACCTCCAAGTAACTACCACGGCCCAAAAAAAACCTTTTCTTTCTTTTGCAAATCTTGTCATCACCCAATAGAGGCCTAATAAATGGCCCCAACTAAGAAAACACCCCTTATGATTTCAAATTGTAATGTCCTCTTCTTCAACATAGGTGTTCGAGATGGACCCCTTAGCCTATTTCATTCTCGTAGGCTAATTTTGGGGCTTGGAGAGGGAATATTTTAATTAATTAAATTTAAGTTGTTTAACGTTGCTCTTTTTTGCACAACTTAATTTAATTAATTATTTTAATTAAAAGATGTCATTGTGCGTTAAAGTCACTTTTCAAGGGCCAAAGTTAATTAAAAATTAAAAAGGTCACTTTATGCAATTTAAAAATAAAAGTTCTTGAAAATTCGCAAGAGTATAAAAGAAAGAGCAAAAAGGAAATTTGACATCTTGCTCATTTTTAATTTCTCATTGTGAAGTTTGAACTGCATGTTCAACTAAAACCCTAGGACAAAAACCCTGAGGGTATTTGGCTTTGGAGATGAAAAATTTCTTCCTAGCCAAATCGGAGGTCGATTCAAACAAAGTTCACAGGTGTGTATATTGATGAAGGATTGAAAAAGATTGTGCTGGAGAGTTATATCTTTTACCAAGGGTTTTTTGCCCTTTTATTCCAGCTGCACCATTATTAAGAAAGGAGCCATGAAGTTTGTAGTGAAGAAAAAGACTTGGAAGCATTCCTGAATTGAGTCGCAACTACTCCCAACCTGACTGCAATCTTTACTTGGGTTTCGTCGTTCCATTTGAAGCGTAAAGTTGGGCAGGAGCCATACTTATTTTTTGGTCTTATCATTCAGGGCTGTACATGTACCCGCTAGAGCTGCACTTATTTGTTGGTCGTATCATTCAAGGTCGTACATGAAATAAACATCTTAGTATAAGTGACCTTTACATATGGACATTTACTTCCTTATACTTTAATTTATATTTCATGTATATAGTTTCAAGATGTTTGAAAATGGTTTCAGATCTCTAGGGGTTGCAATGCAAATTCTAGTTTTGAAGAATCTTATAATATTTTAGACTTAGTCAGCTTTCAATAAGCAGTAGACTCTTATCAGCTTCAATAGCAGCCAGCCATTATTCAGAGCTAACAAGCGTTTTAGAGGTGTTCCAAGTATAAACACTGTTGTTGAGGAATAAACTTGCCATTTCAAGTGCTGTTCACATTGCTACATCATCTTGTTACCTATTGCAAGTGTATTTGGCATCTTTGGAGCAAACCAAAAATCAAAAATACAGTAATACTGCAAGTTTGGCTTCAAAATTTGTGTTAGAATCTTTACACAAACCACCAAGAACGAACAATAAACACACACTACCAAAGAAAAATAACAAGGAAAATGTCCAACTAAACAAAAATCGATCCTAGCAAAGACTAGGTCAAACACCACACACAAATGGAATGTGAAAGGTCATGGCAAGGCACGATGTGAGCTCACCAAAATAGCAGGACCCTCCAAATCAGCTGCTAGGAATGAAGTGTCTGCAACAAATCATAGGAATCTCTACATATTGACTACATTGCTAAAAGCAGTAACAGTCACTTGTGACAACTCAACCCAGTGATGCCAAAGGTTACAAAATGGCAAAAAGTGCTTTTAATTAGCAAGACAATCACTAGCTATTAATAAAAAGAAAAAGAAAATGCTAAGATTTGCATGAGATCGTGGCTTCCATTTATAAGCAATTATATATTGCATAAAGCAATGATTATCACGTTATCCAATTTTCCCACATATAACTTATCATAAATATCTGTAGTAGGTCCTATTGTAGCCTGTTGCCAAGGTAATGCATTTTATAACACACAGTCAAACCTATAGCATGAGACACAACTTGTCTAGCATAATACATGGTTCTCATCACATTTTCTAAAATAGCCCATTTTAACTAAAGATTGATCTGTAGCAGCTTGATTCAGATCTACAGAACTGAAGCAACTTGAAGATGCCCTGTAGCACAGCTACAGATGGTCTAAAACATATAAGAATCCTATACCCTTCCTATAGTATTCATTGAGAAAGCAAGCTAACGAGAAACACCTGGCAACAAACACACAAAACTAAAGAAGAAAACTTAAAAACATAAATTACTACAGTTTCGGTGGCATAGGATTGTCCATTGACTTGGAAGCTCCCACGCCAAATATTGGGCCAACCCAAGATCGAACTATAGAAAAAAATTATACTAATGTCCACACATGACCAAAAGTAGGTCAATGACTCAAGAGTACATTTACAAAGAAATTTCTAAGAGGAGAATCCTAGTGAGGCCCCACAAAGGGGAAGAACCAAAACAAAATACAAAACAGCAGGGGGCAACCAACATAGGTGGTCAAAAAACCAATACAAATAGCCAAGTAGGAGGAACAAGGACCCCAAAGGGCATAAGCTGAGAAGTATTAGAGAGAAAAGGAGGTCTCATCTAATATCATAGTTTGGGCCCAAATAAGTTTGTAAAATTTAGAATTTTAGAGATAAATATGGTGTATTTTCTAGAATAACCATTAAGAGAGGTTGTTAGTGTTTTTAATATGAAGTTACAATGGTCATACTAGTCCTAGAAATAGACTTAATAATAAAGTCACTTTGCGACTTTATTTTACTTTATCAAATAATGTAAACATGACTTAATGTTCACTTAAATCATTTTAGAGTTAGAGTTTGTGTCACCCTAGTATTAAGATTTATGGTGCTGCTTTCCTATAAAGTGACCATTGCTGTTTCATTAATTTGTACAATAAGTATTTTCTATCCTTCAATTTATCTTTTGTTCTTGCTTGGTTCTTTGTATTTCTCATTTTTTAATAATTATGGTATATGTTGGTAATAATTGAGAGATAGAGAGCGCCCAGGTTGCATGACATCCGGTTATGCAACCTGGAAGATTATAAAGATTATAACCACTCATTGTTTGTGCTATATTGTCAAGGAATGTTCTGTATTGTCAGGGAATGTTCTGCATTTAAATTGAGATGCCTAAATGGTGAGAGAGAGAGACATTTATGAGACCTGGAAGATAATAATAAGCAACCACTTTTTGTACTATATTATCAAGGGATAATAAGCAATCGCTGTTTGTGCTATATTGTCAAGGAATAATCTGCATTAAATGACAATATACTCGATTAAAGAAGACAAGCACAGTCTCTTTCAAAGAAATAAAAGTTCGTCAAAGAAGAGAGAGAGATCTGGTTATGCAACCTGGAAGATGATAAGCAATCGCTGTTTTTGCTATATTGCCAAGAAATGTTCTGCATTAAATGACAATATACTTGATTAAAGAAAACGAGCACAGTCTCTTTCAAAGAAATAAAAGTTTGACATAGAAGAGAGAGATCTGGTTATGCAACCTCGAAGATAATAAACAATGGCTGTTTGTGCTATATTGTCAAGGAATGTTCTGCATTTAAATTGAGATACTTAAATGACAATATACTCGATTAAAGAATAAGAGCAGAGTCTCTTTCAAAGAAATAAAAGTTTGAGAAAGAAAATAAAATACCCTTCCATCTCAGAGGGAGTTTGGGGGCAGTTTGCTGTGTACACCTGGGTTAGGGGTGGCGTGGTGCTGAGAGGGTGCTGGAAGTTGTTTTGGTGGGGTATGTCTTCTTTTTGCTGGGTGTTGGTGTTTTTTGGGTGTTTTCTTTCTGCTTTCGGGATGCTCTCTGCTTTTTTTGTTTTCTCTGGACGCATGGATCTCGCAGATCCTTCTTCCTCTCTGCATGCAAAGGCCATGGGGCATCTTAACGGTATTTCGTCTAGTGAAGATTTTTCATCGGAAAAAGGATTACTTAGAATCAAGAAAGTAAATGGCTGTTTGGAGAGATACCATGAGTGTCCTATTTTGGCAATCCAGCCAAAGTCTGCCACAGAGGATGTTGCTTACCTAAGCAATCATGCTCTTATTTGCAAATTCATGTGGATTCGACTTTCTTTGCCAATCTTAGAATCTTGGACTCGGTGGATCTAGAACCCCAAAGGTGATATGGAGATAATGATGGCTGCCAACAATTATTTTTTGTTTGTGTTTATGTGTCATGTCCCCCATAATTGTAACACCAAATATGAAATATTAAAATACAAATAACAAAATCAAATAAATATTAAAATATAAATATAAGTAATTGCAATTTAAATATTATTATAATTATAATGCATTTATCGTAATGGATAGAACTATTAATATTACTAAT
>CM021102.1:503203984-503259739 GCA_007115665.2 Sequoiadendron giganteum | reverse complement strand
TGAACTTGCACGAAGAACGGAGAATGGAGAAAGGAGGCTATCAAAGTTGAAAAATGCAAAAAATGGCTAAGTCTACCAAGCTCAGGTGCCCCAGCTCAATGTAAGAGCCCAAAACTCATGCCTTAGAAAAAAAATTATCTCCAACGAGCAAGGCAAAGGCAAGCACATGAAACGAAGGGATAAGTTGAAAATCTCAAAATAAAAACCAACTCTGTCAGACATGGGTGCCCCAGAAGGAGATAGGCACCTAGCTTTTCAGAAGGTCAAATGATGGAATTAGGGTTTTTGCTCCCAAGCAATGTTGTTCAAAATCTCCTCAGCTCCGCAGCAGATCCACCGGCACTGTCATCTGATCAACCAGTCATCCGAGATCGAAGATTGAACGAAGGAGTTTCAACCGAGAAGCTGAATGCAAAATCATGAAAACATCAAAAAATATTCTAAGAAAACTTGGGTGCCCCAGAGAGAGATAGGTGCCTAGGGTTTTGAAGGCCCAAATCCAACAATTAGGGTTTGCGAATATGCTCATTGTCTTTGGGATTATGTCAACTTCACAGTGGATGTCCTCGTCAAATCATCAGACTTGTTAATCACTGGCAAATCCAGATCAAACTAGAGGTACAACATCAAGGTTCAACTCTGAAGGTTGAAAATTAAGCAGAAATGGTTAAGTCTGGTAATGGTGGGCGCCCCAAAAGGAGGTAGGCGCCCAAGCTTTTGAGGGCCTAAATGGATGAATTCGCAGACGAAACCTCCAACGTGACTTCTTCAATTTTGAAGCAGCTCTCCAAAGCAACATCAACAAAGAGGGAGCGAACCTCCTAATTCGAAGAACAGTTTATCTATGCATAGCTATTCGTTTCTAATTCACATACCAGAGGTGTGAATTGAAACGCCAACAAATGGAACAATTAATATTGTTTGTAAACATCATTATAATAAAAATAATATTATCTGAATATAACTATTCCCAAATTAGTCCATCGATTCCTAAGGCATATTAACTAAAAAGCATCGATTCCTAAGATATATTAACTACCATTAAAAGGTAGCAGCCACAATTAAAGTGGAAGAACCGATCATCATCAGCAAATGATACGTCACTCCAAGGGAGTGCAAATAAGTCCAAAAAACATGAGCCACATCCTTTGACAACTGGCTATATCTTTTGAGGCAAGTCGAATCATATAAAAGGTGGAAAATTAAAAGCAAGAGGACATCGATTAAGGGAAATAAAAAATAAGGGACTGGGAAATGGAGGAAAAGCAAATCGACTGCGACAGATATAATCTCTGTCAATATCAATCATTTTATGATTTTAGAAAATCATTGTATCAGTTAGTTAAATTATTTCAAAATTATGAATCAACATATATGGCTGTAGGATAGTAATAGAGGATTATGATATATTGTTTTGATTCATGCATATTATCTTACAATAGCATATTCATAATTAATTGTGTATTGCTGATATGACTACTTGCAAGTCTGAATTGGATTAAATTACTATGTGTATTGGCACCATGATAGAAGAAGGGAGATTACGAAAGGGAACAGCAATGGGGTACTCTCCTAAGTACGCCACCTCTATAATGGAGAACCTATGTGTTCTATAATGGAGGACCAAGTGTCCTATAATGGAGAACCTATGTGTTCTATAATGGAGAACCTATGTGTTCTATGATGGAGGACCTAGTGTCCTATAATGGAGGACCTATGTGTCCTATAAGAGAGAACCAATGTGTTCTATAATGGGGGACCAAGTAGTCCCAAGAGACCAAAGGAGTACTTGCCTTTGTCTCAAAGGGTACTGCCTTTGGGCCTAGGAGAGTTGGGTCACCAGGACACCCATTGTAACCTCACTCCTCCATCATGTTGAATCAAACCTTCCAAGGATGTTAAAGTACTTTGTGATTGAATTAATGATTGGTCAATAGTTTATTAATACCTAGTTATGGCAACTACTAACTATTATTGTTGTGATAAATGATTCTATTCTACTAATCAATTTGATTATGGTATATGGTTCTAATCTATGGGCAGGACTACAATCAAGGTTTCAATCAGGTGAAAAGTATTCTCTAACTCATTTGTTTATTTGGAAATTAAGGATTTAGGGAAAATTTAGGGCATTCCCAACTAGGGACATTACAATTCGATTTTCTTTGCCAGTCTTAGAATCTTGGACTCGGCGGATCTGGAACCCCGAAGGTGACATGGAGATAATGATGGTTGCCAACAATTATTTTTTTGGTTGTGTTTATGTGCATGGCAAATAGAAACAAAGCTTTTGAAGGTGGACCTTATTTTACAATCAAGTTGGGCTCTTCATGAAACCCTAGCTGGCATGTGGGTTTCAATTCGAACGAGGAGCTTCCTACGAGGGTCCCAGTCTAGGTTCATCTTCCACGACTTCCGCTAGAGTTTTGGAGAAGTGACATTTTGCATATGATAGCTCTCCTAGGCAAACCGATTGGTTCGGCTCGGCAAACTCTGGATAGAAAGGTAATTTACATATGCCCATATCTATGTTGAAATTGATCTAAATAACCCTTTGCCAGATTCTGTGGAAATATGCCTTGGATCCTCCTCCTGGATTCAACAACTAGATTATGAAATGCTTCCCTTTAGATGTCGTTTTTGTCATGAGCATGGGTATCTACAAAGAAAATTCCCTCGGTTCAATCAAGCGTCTAGTGCAATTAATGCTACCTCCAACTCTATTCCTAAGAATGATAAAGGAAAGGCTCCTGTGTCTGATGGGGCAGCAGACAAGGAGGGTTTCATCCTAGTCAAACCTCACAATAAGGGGAGAGGTCAGAAGAGAACCCTTAAGGACAGGAAAAATGATGAGGCCTTTTAATCAGTTTGATGTTTTGGAGAACTTAGTTCAGGAGGAGGGGTTTCCAGTTGAGTTGTCTTTTGGTGTTGGGTCCTTGGGAGTGGCTTTGTCAGAAGACAGAGTGAATAACTTTCAGAATTTGACTTTAGTGGACTCACAGGATGGTCAAATGGTTTTAGATGCACCCTCCCGAATACCCGTTGCTTTAAAACCAAGTGGACCTTTGGTCTTGAAGGAGATTGAAGCTTTGGTTGATCCAATTTTGTCTTTGGCAAAGGAAGCCTTGGAATCTAGGAAAGGTAGTGGGGCTTTGCACGTTTTGGGTTTGCAGCAAAAGCCCTTGAAAAAAGGGCCTCCAGAGAAATCTTCCAAAGCCGGGCGCAAGAAAGATTTGGAGAAGGTTAAATTAATTAGTGAGATACTGGTGGATTCTAGGTTAGTGAAAACCATTGACTCGCACTTCTCCCAATCTCATAAATGATTGTTATTCATGGAATGTGAGGGGTATGAATAGCATCCCTCAACAAAAGGCTATCCATGAGATGATTGGTACTCATTATCTTGATATTGTCTTTCTTCAGGAAACTAAATTGTCAATGGATGGTATGTTGAATAGAGCTCCTAGCATCTGGATTTGTGGCTCTTGTCAATGTTTTGGGGCTCATGGTAATTCTGAAGGTGTGGCTTGTTTTTGGGATCCAAGGAAGGTCATCCCCTTTTGGTGGATCTCGAGCCGCTCTTCTATTTCTATGGATGTTTCTAGTTTGGATTTAAGAGAAACTTGTCTTTTCACTAATGTTTATGCTCCTACTGATCTACTTGGCAAAGCTCAACTCTGGTCTCATGTTAGATATATTCGGTCTTTGGCTCCCTTTCTTCCTTGGGTTGTGGCAGGGGACTTTAATGTTGTTTCTTGTTTGGTGAAAAAAAGAGGTGGTATTGGCAGGCTTGATTTAGTTGATGTGAAGCAGTGTTCCATGGGGACATGTCCCCCCAGAAAAACCACCCGTTTCCGAGACGGGGACGTTTCCGAGACAGGGAGACGCCTAGGAAACGTCCCTCCGCTGTCTCCCCGTTTCCCCACCGTCCCCCCGCCGTCCCCCCGTTTCCCCGCCGTCCCCCCGAAGTCTCCTCCTGGGAGACTCTAAGGAAACTTCTGGGAGACTTCTGGGAAACTTTTGGGAGACTTCTGGGAAACTTTCAAACGTCCCCTCCACCCAAGGAAACTCCAGGGAAACTTCTGGGAGACTCCAAGGAAACTTCAAGGAGACTCCAGGGAAACTTCTGGGAGACTTCCAAAGGCACTAGGCCATTAACCTAGAGCCATTTACTATTAGTATTTACCATTTCGTACTCTGTCTTTGAAGTTTGAAGTTTGAACATTGATGATACAGTGATACTTGATTGTAATTATGATTCATGAATCATGATTATGAAACTCAAATTATGAAACATCTAGTTCTTGTTGCATTTTCCAATGTCTATATGTTGATTTTGATTTTCAATGTTCAGTGGTTCACTAGTTCAATGAAATGATATATCATTGCAATGTGTTATTGTGTTTAAACTTTTAAGTTTTGAAGTTTTGTTTCAATGTGTTAACTTTACTTATTCATTAGGCTTCTATAGTTATATAATTATATTGTTATACATCTTTTTATAACTAATTTTTCAAGTACTATATGTATTTCAGCACCACCCCCCCCGCCGCCGTCCCCCCGCCGTCCCCCTGCCGTCCCCAAATTTAGGCCCCCCGTCTCCCATCTCGGAAATGCATCCCCCGCCGTCCCCTCGTCCCCGTCCCCGAAACTCTGTGGAACTATGATGTGAAGCCAAATAATGGCATTTTCACTTGGAACAACATAAGAAGTGGTGAAAATGTTATATCAGAGAGGCTTGACCAATTCCTCATCTCTTGTTATTGGGTTGGAGATAGGTCGACTACCAGTTCAGAAATTTTGGATTGGAAAGGTTTTGATCACTGGTCAATAAAGTTTTCAACTGTTTCTTTCAATGCTCCCAAGAGGATCTTTTAAGTTTCAACTCATGTGGTTGTGGGATCCTTCACTCCAAGACCTTATGATTGAATGGTGGCACCAATGGGAGGGCTATGTATTCCTTTGCTAAATGCATGCAATACGTGAAATATAGGCTTAAGAAGTGGAATAGGCAATTCTTTGACAACCTTCACTTCAATAAAATGATAAATATGCTAGATTGGACACTATCACTTGCCAAATAAGAGATCATGGTTTAACTAATGATTTGAGCACAGTGAAGTCAATAACTGTTAAGGAGTTGGAGGAATGGGAGTTGTGTGAGGAAATTTTTTGAAAGCAAAAGTCTCGGATTGATTGGCTTCAGGAAGGGGATAGAAATACTGCTTTTTTCATAACTCTGTTAAAGCTAGAAGGAATGGAAATCTTATCACCTCTCTTGTTTCATTAGAGGGGGCTCAACTTTCTTCTCTGGGTGAGATCTCGAAGGAGGCTTCTTGATTCTTCTTGCTCCTGTTTACTGAGGACTCTCCCCCTGGGAGTGAAGAGGAGAATGCTATTTTGACTGCATTCCCTCTAGTTTCTAATGAGATGAATGTAGACCTCATTCAACCCATCTCATTGCTGAAATTGGAGGAGGTTGTGTTTCAAATGAAAAAAGGAAAAGCCTCAGGCCCGGATGTTGGATCTCCTAGAGGTGGTTCAGGAGTCACACAGAAATAAACAAATGTTAAGAGCCATGAACTCTACTTTTTTGGCTCTTATTCCTAAAAGGGAAGGAGCTAAGTGTCCAGATCATTTTAGAGTTAGACCCATTGCTCTCTGTAATGTGATCTACAAAACTATTACTAAATTGATTGCAGAAAGACTAAATCCTTGGCTCAGCTCTTTGATTTCCGAAGAACAAGGTGGATTTTTTTTTTTTAGGAAAATTCTTGATGGGATTGTGGTTGCGACCGAGGCCATTCACTTTATGGCAACTTCCAAGGAGAAGGTCATGTTCATCAAACTTGACATGGCTAAGGCTTATGATAGGGTTGCAGAAGGTTCTCCTGGCTTTTGGATTTGGTAGAGAGTGGGTTGATTGGATCATGAGCTATGTAACTTCCACTTCCTTTTCTATTCTTATTAACGGTCAGCCATTTGAGTTATTCAAAGCATCCAGGGGTCTTCGACAAGGGGATCCTCTATCTCCTTATTTGTTCATTATCATGGCTGAGGGGCTGGGAAGATTTATCAAGTCTCGTGTTAGACAAGGATTGATTCAGGGTTAGAGTTAGGGCAATAGGTTGCCTCCTCATTCTCATCTTCAGTTCGTGGATGATACATCTTTGATGGGCATGGCCAAAATTAATGAAGCAGTGAATTTAAGGAAAACTTTGGACACTTACTTGGCTACTTCGAATCAAAAGATTATTGAGGACAAGTCTTTTATTTTCTTCTTAAATACTCCTCAACTTATTTAGAGTAGGATTGCCCGGATCCTGCAGTTTTAAATTAGCTCTCTTCCTTTGACTTATCTTGGGATTCCCATCTTTGTGGGATCTCAACTTAGAGATTTTTTTCGGGATGTTTTGGATTAAGTTTCGTAGGAAGGTAGTTCATTGGACTTGTCAATGGCTCTCGTCTGCTAGGCGAGTGACTCTTTTGAAATCGGTGGTTCAAGCCCTTCCTATTTGAAGTATCCTTAGCTAATTCTGACTTTGTTTTCACCTTTTCAAGCCTTGGACATTTCGTCAAACAGCTGTCTTAACTGCTGCTTTGGTCTGATATAATTTTCTGTTTGTGTTTTCTTGTTGATTTGAATGATATAATGATGCATTAAATGCTTATCTAGCAATACCCAATGATTACTAACACTCTAGGAATGAAATGCAAGTCTATTTGAGATTTTCCAAAGCAAGAAAGATGACTGAAAATGCATCTACAGCTGATAGGAATTTTAGCAAACACTTTCAATGCAACCTAATCATGCAATAAGATCGCCTACAGCAAAAAGGTATTTTTTACCAACATATCATATGCAACCCAAACTCCTTTATTACAGCCTTAAAACTGATTACATAGACTGAGAATGCATGTAGACATTATTACAAACAATTGGCATGCACCCTTCAAGCTCCATGATGAAACTACAGTAACATGGCATTAATATAAACCATAGTTATGAGACTCGGACTCGGCTAGGGTGACTCGACTCGGGACTTGGACTCGGCGCAGACTCGGTAAAATGAAAAAAAGTTGAAAAAATCCTAGAAATTTAGAGATTCTTAAGGATTTAAAACTTGTTTCAAGCACCCTTTATTGAATACAACACAAATAAAAGAAAATTTGATCACATACACAAGTATACAGTGATCACACAAGTATACAGTGATCACACAAGTATAAAGTACACAAATTGTAGTTGCGCTGCTGAAGGAAATAGCATACTTAGATATATAAAATTAGTCAAATGTATACAATATTACAAAACTCATGGAATATGAAATCCATAACATCAAATGTTCCATACAAATATGAAATATCAAAACAATAGCTATAAGTCTATGACTCTATGGCATAGTGGAGCCAGCATCCTTCCTACAAAGGCGTCTAAGGGTCCTGGATGATGTTGCAGCTGCAGCCATAGTCTTTGCCTGTGTCTGACTCTCCATGCCACTCTCACCAACAACAGCTATGTCTCCTCGTGCTCTAGCCTCCTCCTCATCCATGGCTACAACCTCAGCCTCTCTCTCTTCCTGGTCCACCCAATCAAAGTCCTCGTCACTAAAGACTGCATCTGTAGCCTCAATGATCCACTCAGACTGTGGATCAACCTCCTCTAGATTGATTGGGGTGTTGTTGTGGTCAAAAAGATTCCTATATTTGAGCCAAAGGTTGTTATGAAAATATACCAAGTCATTCATCCTCTCCATTGTCAATCTATTGCGCTTCTTGGAGTGTATGTGCTCAAACATACTCCAATTGCGCTCACAACAAGATAAACTGCATGGCTGGCTCAATATACGAATGGCAATATTTTGCAGGTTCGGTGTATCAGAACCAAACAGCTCCCACCATCTATCTGAAATGAGAAAAAGAAATAAAATCAATCTCATTTCAAGTTTCAAGTTCAAGTTCAACATTTAATAATAAATTATAATATAAAAAGATGAAAATTATGCCCTTAAATATATTTTTACCTGGCAGTAATGTTGTCCTACTGTCTTTGCACATTTGACGTGCAAAGAAGTCTCCTTGTGCCTTACTGAAGGCATCTATCTCGTGCACTATCTGTGTAGTAACAGCGGGCAACATCCGCTCTATCGTCAAGTAGAGCCCACTAAGAATTTCTCTATCTGCACGAAAACCACGACGGAATTGGAAAGCCGGATTTAGGAAACATGCGGCTACATGGATGGGCCTATGAAGTTGGTTTTGCCATCTCCTATCAATGATATCCCAAATGGGACAATACCTCTCCTCAACTCCACCATAGATTGATCTAATGGCCTCTTTGGCCCTATCCATGCCCTCATACATGTAACCCATTGCGGGCTTCTCCCCATCTGCAACTTGTAGGAGAACTAGCAAGGGCTCAATAAACTGCAAAGTGCAAACATGTTTCACAAATAAGTGTGAACGAAAATAAACAAATAAAAGTAAGATATGATTAAAAATTAAAACATAATAAAGAATTAAATTTTACCTTTACAATCTCCTCCACTGGTGTCCAAAACCTTTGCTCATCAAAAATGCAATCAGCCATAGCAATCCCTACAGTGCTTGTAGAAAAAGGATGAGGAAGACCACTCCTCACCAACAAACATGCGCCTTAAAGCTGCCTTTGACCGAATCAAGGATTGCAACGTGATAAAATTTGTTGCAAACCTAGTGATGCCAGGACGAGACAACTCCCTCAACCCCGTGTATTGCCTCATAAGGTTAAGCACCCATGTGTGATTGTATACGAATTTGCAAATGTTTTTTGTTGCATCCACACATGTTTTGATCCATGGGAGCTTGCCAAGATCCTCCATCATGAGGTCAATGCAATGGGCGGCACATGGAGTCCAAAATATAGTAAGGTGCCTCTCCATCAATAATCTACCAGCAGCAACATAATTTGCTGCATTATCTGTCACCGCTTGCACTACATTCTCTTCCCCCACGTTAGCTATCACCTCCTCTATAGCCTCACACAAGTATGTGGCATTTTTAAATTGGGTAGAAGCATCAATGGACTTCATGAAGACGGTGTCACCTGAAAAAATAAGCAAAACCAATTATTCAATAAATTTAAAAACATAAATCAGCCATATTAAATTATTAATCACTAAATCAAATTCAAATTTCAATGCATTGAGGGAAGTACAATTACCTTCGGAGGAAACTAGAAAATTAAGCAGCGTCCTATTTCTCCTATCGGTCCAACCATCAGTCATGATGGTGCAACCAATCCTCCTCCACTGCACGCGCTGCTCCTCTAATTGTGCTTTCACATCTGCCACCTTTTGAGTCAAAAGTGGGCCCTTTAATTCATCTTCAAAAGGGGCTTTGAACACCGCCCCACATATGGTTATGACATCAACCATGTTTTGCCAAAAAGGTGACCTAAAACATGTCATAAATAAATTAATAAGTTACTTAATTGTAAAATAAAAAGTTTTAAGACTTTAACTTTAAATTTGAATTCGATAATGAGATACATCTAGATTCTAAAATAATAAAATTTAAATATAAATTTTAAAACAATCAAACGAAAAAGAATTACCTGGCTACATGGAAGGGAATGGTGCAGTAGTACCAAAAGTCTGCAATTGTCTTTTTTGTTGCATCATGTGCATCTTGTTCCAACCCATGCTCTCAAGCGACGGTTGGGAACCAGGAGTAGTGCGTGGTACAAAATATGAGTCCACCCTAGATTTACGAACTCTAGGGCCAAAGCTAATACTGCCACTACCACTAGTAGTAGTAGTGCCACCAGCACTAGGAGTATGCATAGGCATAGCTGGTGCAGAAGCAATAGCACTAGCACTAGCACTAAGACGGTATGGAGGCATGGAAGAAGCATCTCCAACAGCACCAAGTCCCTATCCAACTCCAAAACTCACCAACTCCTGCTTCTGTCTCTTTTTCATTTCTTTTTGCATTTCAAAAGTTTCTAATTGCACCTGCACTTCACGAACAGCCTCAAGAGGTGCTATAGGCAGCCCACTGCATCATGGATGGGTATGCGTGCAATATGGTATTTTAATCTATTTATGCCTCCATGATATATTGTTTTGCAGTATTTACATTTTGCTTCTCTTTTTTTCATTCCGGGAAAGATTTCAGCATGTTTCCAAGTAGGGTCTTTTCTGCCTAGGGTTTGAAACATTGTGAAAATAATAATATGCTTTGATTTGCAAATGAATGTGGTTGCAATAACAAGTTGGGTTTCTAAAATTATTTGAGTTGCAAGTAGGGTTTGTAAAAAAAAAAATGCAAACTAAAAAAACAATGATTTTACAAATTACAATGAATTATTTGTTAAAAAAACACAAAAGAAACCAATTAAAATCAAACTTACCTCTTAGATTTGGCTTGGAATGCAATGCAAACTCCTCCCAATCACTGGTCATGAGCTCTCAATGCACCTCCTTGCTGGTATGAAGCTTCCCAAATGATATATGGCCCTGTATTTGTCTTCAACAGCTTGTTGGTTGCCCTCTCTTCTCCTCCTATTTTTCTTCACAACTCTCTCTTCTCCTCCTATTTTGCCAAATGAATGAAATGAGGTTGCTTTTAGGGTTGGGGAGATAATATAAGACAAAAAAAAAAAAAACTTAAACATAAGTTTTATGTTTTTTTATTGACTTTGTAAGTTGCTGTCGTCGGCCACGTCCAGGACTCGGGACTCGCCAAGAAGCGGCGAGTTTGGCGCGTCCGGCAAGTCCGGCCAGGACGCGGGTGGACTCGGCCGCATCCGAGTCCGGGCTCCCAGGACCCGGCCAGGGGTGCTCAGCTCGGGACTCACCGAGTCCTGGCAAGTCCTAGCGAGTCCTGGCGAGTCCCGTTACAATGATACAAACAGTTGTCTTGCATACAAAGCTCAAGTAAATTGGATTAAATTCTATGATATGCAACTGATCACAAACTGAAATATTGAAGAACCTAGACTAACTGTCATGCAGCAATATAAACTCCACACTATGGCTCCAATGATGAACGGTCCAATCCCCAACCTGTAGCGCCTTGTGTATGCAAAAACCCCAATCAAACCCTGACTGAATATGCTGATACAATACTGCCGCAAACTCAGATATGCAAAAGATATATCTAAAACTCATCCAAATAAGCCCAAATGAAGACCCAAGGTAGGCCCTCCCCAAAGGTGAACTAGGTTCTCGTCCAATCCACGATAGCCTTTGAGAGTTTTCGTTCCCAAAAGGCTGAAGCAATGCTAAAACCTTTCTCCAGAGCTCAAACCTGCAAAGTGTTTTGTAAAAATGAGAGTAGAATGCTCAAAATGGAGCCCAACACATTGCTTTATAACCTCTCATAGACTTTTTGATAAAAATCAATAAAATATTCCTCTTGAGGGTCTTTCCTCGTCCAAAGAAAAGGCCACCTTTTAAAAACAACTTGAGTCGCTAGGATGGGGGCACTTTTCACTATTCACCTTATGATTTTCAGTTACTATTCACTTTTCACTATTCCATTAAAGCAACCTTAATATTTTCACTTTATTTTTGGATTCATCAACTGAAATCCAAACTGAAAAGTTCGTAAGTTTCCCAGCTAGACTCCACAGCCCTCGGTTGGGTCCCCTAACCATGTTGTTGACCTACGGGAACCCTAATATCAGGCCAACCTCCGCTATAGACTAAGCTGTCTAAGAAAAGGACATTACACTATTTATAGGTGCTTTGTGCAAGTTGCCCCTTAGTGCTTTGTTAAGGAGTTTGATGCCCTTACCCATCAGTTTCTTTGGACAGGCAGCTTGTCCTCTTCGAAATGGAGCCTAGTTAAGTGGGAATCTATTTGCAAGCCGAAGCAAGAGGGAGGTCTTGGGCTCAAGCCTACAAGTTTGAATGGGCAAGTCTTAGCTACCAAAATATATTGGCATTAGTGTACTTGTCAGGATCAAGATTGGGCTAGAATTCTTATAAGTATCTTTGAGGGGTGAGCTCCTCTAATGTGCCTCAATGCTACCTTTTGGGGAAGGGATCTATGATTGGGATACTATCAAAAGAGGGGCAAAGCTCATCAAAGAGGGTCTTTTTTTGGATTTGTAATAAGGGCTCTGATGCCCTTTTCTAGTATGATTCTTGGGATGGTTATCCCCCTATCTTAACAATGTTTCCTCATTTACAGCCCCTTTGTAACAGTTTGCTTGATGCTGCTTGGAGTAAGGTGGAGGACTTCAAAATGGTTCAAGTTTTGGGACAGGTGGAGGTGATTCAATGGAAGGATCCTCAAGAGTGGCCACCAAGTGGTATTGAGGAGGCTCATCAGGAGCTGTCTAGGATTTTGGCTGGTAGAATGTGCAATTCCCTTAAGGGAAGGGATATTCTGGCCTCGGGCCCTGATCCGAAGGGCAAATTTTATGTTGCTTCGGATTACTTGGAGTTGGATAACCAGTTGTTTGGGAGGGTTGGAGTTCCTTGGTGGAAGCAAGTGAGGAACAAATTTTCTTAGCCCAAATGTAATTTTTTCTTATGGTTGTTGGTGCAAAATAGATGCCTTATCTAGGAGAATTTGCGAAAGAGAGGCTTTCAAGGTCCCTCTAACTGTGTTCTTTGTAGTAACAATGAGGAATGTGCTTCTCATCTCTTCTTCCAGTGTCCTTATGCCCGAGAGATTTGGCACTTCTTTGTGGGGGGCTTAGAAATCATGCTTGTGTCAATGCCACATTTTTGGTAGAGTTCTAGGATAATTTGGGTAGACCTCCTACTCAGACCTCTTTTCTTAAGATTGCTTGGGTTATTGGCCCTACCTTTATTATTTGGCATCTGTGGTTGGAAAGGAATCGAAGGATCTTTCACCATTTGAATAGTGGTGGCTCAGATATGGCAAAAGATCCTCAGTATGGTCCAGGAGACTATTTCAGCAAAATGTGATCTTTCGGATACGGATCCTAGTGATGTGGCTATTATAAGGAATTTGAATTTGGTTGTTGGAGGCCCTGGGTACTCTGTTGGTAGAGGACCTCAACAAACCAAAAAGAAAATTTATCGAGAGGGTAAGTGGCTTCCCCCTCCTCAAGGGATTTTGAAGGTAAATGCTGATGGCTCTTCTAGGGGGAATCTTGGACATGCGGGCTTGGTAGTATTGGCAGAGATAGTGACGGAGGTATTGTGTTTTTCTTCTTTGTTTATAAAGGGCAGCATACTAATAACCTTATGGAGGCCCTTGCTATTCTTTATGTTGTTCAAAGAGGGTGTTCCCTCGGTTGGAAAAAGATTCTCTGAATCCGATTCACAAATTATGGTGGATATGCTGAAGGAACAAATGTTGGAGGGAGCTAATTGGCAGCTATGGATAGTGGTTAAACAGATTTTGAATCTGTATCATTCTTTGGAGAATATTTCATTTTGTCATATTCCTAGAGTGAAATAGAGTGGTAGATTGCTTGGCCAAGTGGACTTCGAAGCATGAAGAGAGGTGGGATGTTAGGGACTGGGGACTTTTGTCACCAGATTACATTTTGGCTTTAGAAAAGTTAATTTTGGAAGACAAGAATATGTAACTGGCTCTTCGGTGGGGTTCTTTTGGGGAAACTTCTTTGATTGTTGGCTGTTTTTGTATTCTTCCTTGGATTTTCAATAATTTTTTACCCCTTTTCTTTTTTTTAAAAACGCACCCTTCCATCTTGTCGGCTTATTTTTGTTTATCGTGGAATGATTATATTTTCATCTTGTTGGCCAATTTTTGTTTATCATGGAATGATTACCTTTTCATCTTGTTGGACAATATTTGTTTATCATGTAGTGAATGTCATTTAAAACATTCCCCAGCATAAATGACCACAATCTGATGCAGTTTGGTACTAGTCCGTATAAAATTTGGGGAATTTTGCATTCCTCCATGTCAATCAACAGCGAGATGAGCGTTAAGTTGTCACGAGTTTCATCTTGTTCGCCATTTTTTGCTTTTCATAGAGTGATTGCCATGTTAGGCATTCCCAACATTAAAATGACCACGATCTGATGCAGCCGGGTAAAAATCCCCATAAAATTTTGGGTAATGAAAATCCCTTTGACATGACTTGTAAGCCATAAAGAATTCTAAAATAGATTTTGCATTCCTCCGTGTCAATCGACAGTAAGATGAATGTAAGTTGTAACAAGTTACCGATCAAAAATAAACATATGCTCTTCATTTAGAAATCTGCTTGTGGGAATAGGGATTTTGTTGACTACAACGGAGGTCGCACGTCTTCCAATTGGTAATTTTGTAGCTGGAATTAAATAGAAATATTTGTGTCTGAAGTTGGAATGTAGAAATAATGTTGTAAATGCCATTAACTACCATATGGATGTATATGTGTCAGTTTTTTCTTTTGTCAGACTTATGGCTATCTCTGCAACCCATTGCATTTAACCTAAACCAAGAAAGATATTTAAAACGCTTTCAACCAACATTTTCAATTAAAACTGAATGCTAAAAGTTAGCGAAGATTGCAGTGGACATAGCTTTTCATCTATAATCTTGTAAGCTGTGGCCCATGAAAATTGGAATGCAGCGAAAGAGTGCACACCTGTGGGTGGTCATTTGCATCTTCATCTTCAGGTGAAGACAATCCCATTGTGAAACAAGAAAGCCGCCGTGCCTTCAATCTTTCTACTCGATTCTTATTACTTTCCTTTTAACTTGGGTTAATTAAATAAATATAATCAATTAATAATGATAGTTGGAGTGATAATCAATAAATTTAATAATTGTAACACTTACTAGATAATAATAAGTTTGTTTCTAAATATTTTTTTAAAGAACCTTATAATTTTCTAATTAGTTTTTTTTAGTTCCTATCAATGATATTTAAAAAAAATTGTGTGAAAAGTATTTTTAGTTATTATTAGCAATGAATATAATATAAAGTGAGGTTGCATGTAAAAGTTAGTTAATCTCTTTAATGATTGTTTATTAATTTTTGGAGCATATTGAAATGTACTTATTTGTATATGTCGATTTTAGAAGAAAAAAAAAAATTAATATGATATCTTTTAGAAGAATTTAAATGTGGCAAAAATATTTATGAACATATGAGAGTATGGCAATTATGTCTTTTATTTTGATTTTTCTTATGTAATTGAAGTGGTGGAGAGTCATTGTTTATTGACAATACAATAGGCATTATCGATTCTGAAGAAAGTATATTTGAGTCAGAATATTGTGTCTTGTTTTCTTGGTTTCTTTAATCAAATTTGTTCTCTATGAAAAAAAATTATTTACTTTTCCTATTGTTTTATTGCAGGGAGTGGAGGTACAAGAACTTTGTTGAAAAAAGTTGAGAGTAGTATCGAGCAAGGTGATTTGCATTCTAGTTTTCCTTATTATGCACTTTGGATTTTAGGTTAGTTCACAAAAGAAGAAATACTGCACAATTGAGACAATTTGAATTGGCATTGTGTTAAACAAAAGAGATGACTTGTGTATGCTTGTGCATTTTGGATAAGTCTGTATTAGTTGCAATGTGGTTGTTATTTTTTGGCTAAGAATTCTTGGAAAGTTATCAAGAGTTCTAATGTTTAGTTTTGAAAGAAGTATTTGTTCATTACTACGTTTGTTGGATTTTAGAGTCTTGTCTGGAACTAAAGTTTTCTTTTGCAATGATATTATTGTTTTTTGGTAGAGATAAGAGTTTGTGTGTAATTTTTGTTGGTATTAATTGTGTTAGTGGCTATAATAAATTGAAAGAAATGGCATGACTGTGCAAATTTTATATAAGTGTCATATTTAGAAATACTTGGTCAAGATTTAGCAATTATGGAATATAAATTGAAAGCGGTGACATGGTTGGCCAAAATTTATATGATTGTCATGAATTAGTTTGGAATATCCTATAGCAAAAAGTAAAAAGCATATAAAATTCAATGTATTTGGTTATTAATTCATTTGTGGGCCTAATAGCTTTATTCGAATTTTGTTTGCTCGCTCTTTATCTGATAATTTCCCTTTCAATGAAGTATTTGTTCATTAGTACGTTTGTCAAATTTTGGAATCATGTCAAGAACTAAATGTGTGTTTGTAAGTAGTTGGAAGTTTTTGTGTTTGGTAGAACATATAGTCCTTGGGAATTGTCATTCGATATTCTTTTATTTTGATATAGGTTTCATTAATACTTTTGTTGGTACTTTGATGTCCTAGTGACTACATTTTTTGTGAGAACTAGAGCATTTCTAGACAGGTTTCATTAATATTTTTTTGGGGCCCTCTCGTGAACTAAAGCCTTTGTGAAAACTGATCTAAATTTTTTAGTATTTCTAGAACTAATTTTGAAATATCTAAACAAAAGCAAATTTGAGCAAAATAGAATTTCAGTCATGGTTAGTAGTTTTGTAAAATTTATATATGGAATATCTAGTTATTAATACATTTGTCATAGTTTCCAACTTTGTTGTGAACCAAACTCTTTTAGGGAACTTGTCAAGAATTCAAGTTATTGCCCTTTGAATGAAGTATCTATTGAATGTGTTTGTTTAGTTCCTCTTTATCTAATAATTGTCCTTTGAATGAAGTATGTGTTGATTAGTACCTTTGTTGGATTTTTGAATCCTATGGGAAAGTAAAGCTTTCTTTGCAAGTAGTCAAGAGTTATGTTGTTTAATAGAACCTATAGTCCTTGGGAATTATCGATTGATAGCCTTTTCTTTTGAGACGGGTTTCATAAGTGCATTTGTTGAAGCTTTGAGCATTGTCAAGAACTACTTAAACTTTTGAGTGTTGTGTGGAACTAAACCCTTTTAGGGAACTTATCAAGAATTATGATGGTTTTACTTTGAACATATCTACTGGTTAATAGCTTTACTGGGTTTTTGAATCCTTTCAAGAACTAATTCCTTGTTTCCAAGTTGTTGACAGTTGTATTATTTGGTAGAAGCTACGTTAATATATTTTTTAGGTTTCTCTTTATCCCATAATTGTCCTTCGAAAAAAGTATGTGTCCATCAATACCTTTGTCGAGTTCTTCGATCATATGGGGAACTAAAGCCTTTTTCTTAAATTGTTAGTAGTTTTTTGTTTAGTGGAACCTACAATTCTTGGGATTTGTTGACTAATAACCTTTTTATTTTGATATAGGTTTTATTAATACCATTGTAGGAGCTTTGATTTGTGTCACAAACTGGATTTTTTGTGGAAAGTAAATCCTTTTGAGACATGTCTCATTAATACCTTTGTCAAAGCTTTAAGCATTGTTGGGAACTAGAGCCTTTGAAATAATTAATTTGAAGTTGTTTATGGAAAGCAATTTTCTTGAGAAATAGTGTTTTATATGTGTTGAGTCGTGTTAGGAACTAAATCCTTCTTTCCAAGTTGTTGGGTATTATAATATTTCATAGAATCTATGCTTTTGCAAAAACAAATTCATTAGTATCTTTGTCAAATTTTTGATCATGTGGGGAACTAAAGCCTTCTTCGCAAGTAGTCAGGAGTTTTGTATTTTGGTAGAACCTATAATCCCTGGGATTTTTCAGCTAATAGTCTTTTATTTTGATATAGGTCTCATAATTTTTTGCAACGTATGATTCTACTAATCTTTTGTAAGTAGAGCATTTTGAAGCTAATAATTTTCTTGAGAAATAGGGGTCTATATGTCTATGTATAGCTGGAGCGTATAAAATTATCACCCTTAACAATTTCACGTTATGTTTTGGCCACCTAAATTGATGAGCCTAATTGAGTCCCTAATTTCCTAAATTATGCATTCTAAATCCTATTTTTACCATTTTCTAAAGGATTGCAAGCATTGAATAAATGCAAATAATTAATGTTTTGATCTTGACACTTAATGTCCTAGAAGATAGGGCTAGGACCCATACGAGCCCCCTATCTTATCAAGGACCAATTTTTAAGATGTTGTTGGCAGAATTTCAACATTTAGAATTCAAATTGTTATTTTTCCATTTGAAATCTAAGACACATAATTGAGAAAATGCTATTGTCAAGAGCAAGTCAAGAGCAAAATTTTAGAGCTTTATTGCAGCAATTCAAGATCTAACATCATGTCAAATTTCATGTGTGTTCATATTACTATTTTGTGAAGGCTAACATTGTTGTAGGTCTTCAATCATCCAAGCATTCAAGCATTCAAGCAAATCTATCAAGAAAGATCCAAATCCTTGAGGTGATGTACATGACTTCAGTCCTTCAAGTAAGTCATTGAAGGGTGGTGAGTTATTGTATTTTGTTCATTCATCATTTCCTTCCTTTTGATTATCGGTTTATCATTGACATTGTCATTGTGGAAGTGGAAACACTTACATGGGGTTTGATTGAGAAAAGCCCCTAAATAGTCCAGCATTTCTCCCTCTTTGAATGTGTAGGTTACAGGTTGAATAGGATTCAAATAATCTTGAAGAAAAATTATCCATTATTGCATTTGAAGCCCTAGAAGTTGTCAAATCATAAAAACTCAACTACAAAATTATTTAACTGTATTTCGACAAATCTGAAACTGGGAAACAAAAGGTTAGATCCAACATCAGACGATTGCAGAATCAATTTCAACACCCCCTATCAAGGACCCATATGCCCCTAGGCACCTGAGTCCTCTACATGTTAGATCCAACTTTTGGTGATAGGTACACATCAATCTGCACTTTCTAGATCCACTTGCAATTTATAATTTTAGTTTGTGTATTTCCCAAATATTGTATTTGTCATATTAGGTCATATAGCTTAATTAGGTCAATCATTATAAATCATTCCCAATTTTCCTTGAAGGCCCTAAGAAATTGGATCCAAGTCTAATTGGCTCACCTTTATGGTTGATAGTCAATCTACTCACCTTGTTGATCCAACTTCTAATATAATTTAGAAAAAGGTCCGTAAAGTAACCCAAAGTTTGCCCACACTAAACCATTTTGGGTTCACCTTTTTCCACATTATATTTTGGTGAACCCAATATTTGACATCATATATTTCCAATTTGGTAGTCTTTCAAACCCTAATTCTAGGTTTTGCATCATTTTGTCTTGCATTTCTCATTTAGGGTTTCATATTTACATCATTAAAAGTAATAAAAATCCAAAATATTGTATCCATATTGCATCATAGCTTGTATTAGGGTGTGTTTCAATCATTTAGATCATATTTTCATTTTAAAATTGTATTAAAAAGTGTCATTTTGTCATACATTTACATTTCCTTTACATTGGAATATTCGGAAAAAGCAAGCATTATCAAACCTATTTGTAGATAGGAACAAAAAACTTAATACAACAACTTAGACATTCAATTTTTCAGCTTTCAAAACCTTGAACAAGTACCCAAATGCCCTTGGGTGACCTTGTCCTTGTACAGGTGCATTAACAGTCTTTTTCACCCATGTCTATCTTTGTATGTTAGTTTTTTTGTACTTGAAGATCTCAGTTTGAAATTAATAATTGCATATTCTAAAGCATTTTGCATTTAATTCATTTGGTGAAAGAAAGTGAATTATTTAAGGTCAAATTTGACATTCAAAATCAACATTTTCATATCTCTTGCATCTTGCAATTAGTCAATTATTGCATTCCAGATCTAAAGTTTGCATTTAAATTTGTTCAAACATCTTCAACACAATTGCATACTTGCATTTTGCATCAAATTGGTACAAATTAATCAAATTTTGGAAATTTATTTACTATTACAAATATTTTCAAGTGGAATCAAAATCCTTAAGCAGTATAGTCTACAATCAAACTTTGAACTTTTAGAACCCCTAACAAGGACCCAGAAGCCCTTGGGTGACTTTATCATGTTATCTGGGCATCAATCAACTTTCTGTGACAAAATACTCCCAAGAAACTCTATCTGGGGTTGCTATCTACATTCCCTTCATCCGTTGTTCAACAGTCTAACCTTATTGTAAAATTTCATCATGGATATGTGTTTTGGTCAAATTTGGATGTCCTTGAAATCTTTGGTTGACATCTCAAGTTGTGTGTTTGGTGGGCAGTCATGATACACCTTCTCCTATTACAATTCTTCTTGATGTCATAGTCAAGATGAAGAAATCATGCATGAGTTCATACAAATATCTTTGCATAACCTTGAAAACAATGCATTCTTTTATCCCTCAATGCAAAGGCCTGCTACCCCATGCCAACAACCTCCTCCCATACCACCACTTGAAGCATTCACTTTATTACATCCTAAAACTAAATTATAAGGCATACCTCAAACAACATACATGGAGAAACATATCAATAAGAATCACAAGGAAATTACATCAACCAAGCCTCCATCATATGAGAATAAGATGACAAATACACCCGTTGACTTGGTATAAACTTATAGATGAAGCTTCATGATCTTGAAAAAGCAAGGATGTGATGTTAAGAATGAGCATTAATTCCATTCCCTAATAGAGAAAACATTGTCAGAAGATACTAAGGGATTAGGTTACCAAGATCCTTCACCTTCACATCATACAGTTGGTCAACCAAGTAAGAAACACAAGCCTTATAAACTTAAGAAGCTATCATTTTTTCATACTATAACTAAGACTGAACGGGCCTTACAAGCACTTCTCAACCTAGGAGTTATCGCATTACCACCTATCCATGAACGAGAAGATAAGAAAGGATAGAGTACAAACATGTCTTATTGTATATATCATAAAACACTTTGACATCTTACTAATGAATATCTTGCTTTAAAGAAGATATTGAAAGAATTTAATCCCAACAAGGATCAATTTGAACGTGTCATATATTAACATCCATTTGTTGTGCTCTTTTCCATGTGGTAGTTGCATTATCATAACATATACACTACCATTCATGAAGGTATAAATATAGCTTTATGCAATCATCTGATACCTTGCAAGGAGCACCATATTAGGCTCACCCTTGTCCCTATGCTTGGGGCATGATGGGTTAGTTAGCCATCTCCTAGGAGTATTACTTCTATTTTGTATCTCCTTAAAACGTTAGTGTAGCAAGTACACTAAAATTTTAAGGGGGGTCATATAGTTCCCCACTCATTGTTTGCATAAGAAATGGCCCCTTCCTAGTGATGATAGCATACATCTACTAGAAAGTGTGACCTTTTCAACCAAAGTGTGGTCTTCTTAATCCATGTGAAGTGTCTCCTTTGTGGTGATATTGGATTCTAGACCCATAAGAGTGTGACCTTTCTTGGCATATGATGTTCCCTTTAATGGTGATGCTATGGCTGGTATGCCCTAAGGCATGAGGTTTATTCCTTGACTAGTACTCTCTTGGTGGTGATATTGTGTATGATGTTCCCTAAGGTGTGACCTTCATGTATTAAGAAAAACCCCTTTTGATTGCTACCTTTTGTGGTGATGTTATTACAACATCCCTTGAGGCTTTAAGCCTTATCATATTCGTCCACTATGACATCAAACCTTATCATATTCATCCCCCTAATGTTAAACCTTGGCATATTCATCCCTCGTGACGTTAAACTTTCACATGTCTATCACCATGATTTTAAACCTTGGCATTTTTCCTCCACTTTGTTCACAAGAGTTGAACTTTGTGTAGCATTGACATAGCATCTTGTGGCACCTTATCAAGGTTATCAGGGAGTATAACTCTTGGTATGGTTGTTGTGGGAACACTTTGTAGACCTAGTGTGTTTTCCTATTTTTTACATCTTGTTATGGGCACAACTCGTAGACCTAGTGTGTGTCTCATATTTTACCTTGTCTTGGGGGCTCACCTAGTGAATATCAGACTTCACTAGCCTGTGTGTCTCCTAATTTGTGATTCACCTAGCAAATATCAAACTTTGGTATTGTGTGAGTCATGAACACCTTTTAACATGGCCATCTAGCATAATACTAACACTTTCACTTGGAGGAGGTGCAAGGAATATGCTGATAAAATTATATAGGTACCTAGAAATTTGAAGGTGTTTTATTAAGGAGTTCTTTGTTTTACATTGTGACTTTGTTAAAACATACATGTATGAAGGGAAGTGTGCAAAAAAATTCATGATAACCATTTCATTTACAACATTAGTAGTAATTGAAATATTTATCTATTTATAATTCTATGATGTTTAAATTTGACATTAGTAGAGACTACAACAATACTTCTAGGAATTTAGAATCAAATTACATCATGCATCTTGGAGAGATTGCTTCAATAACTAAAAATAGATTTCTATAGTTATATAATGGAAAATAAAGAAAATTTTATGAGCATAGAAATACCAAAACCAAAAGGATCATGGCTACATCACAAGAGAATACAAAATCTGATGGATGGCCTAAATAAAGAGCCCAATAAAATGAATTCAAAGATACAAATTTTGATTTATAGTACAATAACAATCAACTTGGAAGGGATCCGTCCAAAAATACAATATTATTATCAATGCAAAAAGTAAATATAGTCAAAGATTTTGTCATGAGAAACATAATTATATAGTGTTGATGTAATTAATAACGCCAAGATTAATATCCAAGTGATAATTGCAATTTAATAGTCTATAAAATAATTTACCAAAGGGTTTGAGTATGTTGTTCTATGACACAGAGGTTGACCAAGAGCCTATTAGTCCATAGAGAGTGATCAAATTGAGGAATAGGTGGGCTTATCTATGATTAAACAACAATGATATATAGATTCATAGAATTTTGCGAACCGATAATTGAAAGTAACAGTAATAACATAACATATAGGATTATATTCAAATTCATATCAGTAGCAGTAACCAATGTTGTTCTTTACAAGAAGTTTCAAAGATTATTCTTCCTCAGAGAAAGATGCCTAGTTTATTTTTTTACTACAACAAATGAAAGTTTCCTTGGCCCTTTCGAGCAATTCAGTACAAATTTATCTTTTGTATTGAGAATATAAGATGTACAATTAGCTTATGAGGCCCCATAAGTGTAAGCTTTCAACAATCCCTATTGTTCCTTGTATTATCATATGTAATGGTTGGTTGAAGGAAATGTTGTTATAGTGTTCTTTAATAATAGTGAGTGCAATTTCTTGTTTTGACAATAGTGGGTAAGGTGGATTGACAAACTTAAATGTGGATTGGTCATTTTGTTGTGACAATTTGTTTGAGTGTATAAAGTGTTTTTCACCTTCATGTAAATGGGGAGGAATAGTATGTGTATCCCATTTGTTTTTGTTGTAAAAATCACGTTTACCAAGCATTTCAAGGGCATTTTCATTTACGTGACTAGAAAGACCCATTTGTGACAAAAATCCCATTCATGGAATGGAAATATAGTTTGTGGCTATGTCACAAAAATGTTTGTATATTTACGATGCGGACGACATTTCATCATCTTCTTCTTAGTTAGCTTCAATGTTTACGATGATGTCGACATGCCAAACAAAGTATTGGTTAAGATTCATTTCCTTCCAATGTGCAACAACATCATCTTTAGTGAGGCCAATATTTGTGGCTATGTAACAAAAATGTTTTTATAAAAGTAGCTCACTCCAAGAAAATGTCTCATATTGTTTTGAATCCTCATTTGGAACACTATAAAATAGAGGAAAGATGTTTACGATTGCTTTTTGGTTCCTATGTCTCCACTTGCACCCTTTTCCAAAGGAGGAAAAGAGAAAGATTGGGCAGAGTCAATCAATGTTATTGTTTCCATATCAATAGGTCATTGCATTTAGGAATGCAGATAGTGAAATGGTAATGTATCTCCATCTAAATTTCTTCTAATAAACTCCACCTTATTCAACACTCTCAAAATAAATATAACACTTTGCCTTCAAATTTGACGAAAATGTTAATCAATACAATCATTGGTTGTATGTAGAGATCTTATTGATCACAAAGGCAGATTACATCATTCAATCACACATTTAATCAATGATAGTAATAATGAAAATAAAATTTCAAATTTCAATTGATCCTTGGTATGCTAGTGAAGTTGAATGGATGTGAATGGACCCTCTAGAGATCAAGTCTTCCATATAAAAATTAAATAAGTAAATTCAATGGTCACATCTAGAAAAATGAAATAATTGGTTTAAACACAATTGAAAACAAGGAATTACATTTAGTGTTAGCCCAACCCAATCGCAAGGCTAATGACTTTAATATATAAATTTTCTTCAGAACATAACACACCAAATGAGCAATACTCTACTGAAGGTGAAGTTTAACTTAAGTGGAAATTACTTCACAATTTTTTCTCTAAAAATAAATCCAACTATAAAACAATGTCCTCTAGCATATTCCTTGTTACATTACATATGAATAAATTATAGGTCACCATGAAATGCTTGGATGTGAAACAAACAAGGCTCTTTCCCTGGTCTCTCTTGCAATTACTACTCCAGTTACCATAAAAAGATTGCATGTGTTGAGTACTCTTCAGCCATTGAAAGATGTGACCCTCTAGAGGTTTGTTGCGACATTCTTTAAGTGCTCTTGGTATCATTATTTGTATGTTACCAGCAAGGGTTTTCAATCCACATTCTTTTCACAAGTTTGTATTCTTCGTATTCCTCTATAATTTTGCAAATATGTTCATGAAATACATCAGGAGTAAGCCTGAGCTTATATGTCACACTTTTCCAAATGGAAACTCTTATCAATGTGTTTTCCATCTCTCTTTTTTTTATGTAGCTTGGATAATCTTCTCTTTTAAAATCAACAAGACTCACTTAGGAACAACCCACAATTCCCTGCTTCTCCTACCAAATTCCATTTATCATATGTGGACCCCTCTTTGTGGGTAACACAGATTTCTCCATATCTTGAAAGCGACATTCTTGCACTTACAAAGAACTTACTCACTAAATCCCTATGGGCCTCCTAATAACTCTATCATCATTCTCCATGCCATGGAAGCCTGCATGAGGGAAATTATAGACAATTCTATCAAACAACTTTCCTCTTAATTCCACTAACTAATCTAGTCTAGTTACATCAACCCTAGCTAGTACCCATGCCTCTATTATATGGTGGGCGGAAGGTAGAGTAAATAAACTTAGATTTTTTCTTAAAGAAATTAAGTATTATCTGATTATGAAATATTTGCATACAAATTTAAAACAAAGCAAATGGAAATAGAATATGACAATGAATCAACTACCATGATGTTATAGTCGAGACTACCCTGATAAAAAAGTATGCAAACTGTGGAGGCATAGAGAAGGCACATGGATAGTTTGTAGAATGTCTCACAACATAAAAGATAGAGAAAATTTGTTATGTCAATTTTTTAGTTCCCCTTGTTTCTAAAAGCTTGGTAACTTCAATTGCTCTATGGAGATGATTTTCTAGGCTTAGGGCCAGAACTGGATTCAATAGTTGTGGATAGTATAGGTATTGTGTGTATGGAAGAATGTAACAACATTTTATCCCCTTTCATTCAAATCTAAGAGCACTGCCAATATTTTAGGGTACGTACAAAAGCTACAAGTTCTACAAATTCATACTTGTGTTATTTTGATTGTTTTATAAGATGCCTCCCCTCCTAGCAATCTAAGACATCATCATCATTATCACCTTTCTCACCTGAAAAATTACATTTGCAAGTTTATCTTTTGTTACTTTTCCCATTTTTAAGTTTTAATATTTTCTTCGTTACTCATGTACCATACTTTTAATATCTTTACCTATAGAAAATGGAAAATAATTTATTTTCTAGGCACAAATTATCAAATTGTATTTTCTAACATATACAAATATAAAATAGCTCAAATTGAAATAGAATATTGCCATCTAATTGTCAAATCAATATTTATTTGACTTCTATGTGGTAAGTAAAATTTTGGAGGCTTTTATCATTAAACAACAACTAGATTACCATCAAATGATAGCTAAAACTTGTTTTTCGATGACTCGACAATAGTTTGAAGGCGTGAGACTTGTTTTAGGTTCAAATCACACACTATATGTAACCTATCAACTAAAAATAATATATCTTTACATCTTTTCGATATATTTAAGATATGTTATAACCGTTTAAAAGGTGTCTAGTTAAGATGTGTTAATGCCTACATTGACTATTGCTAGTGTGACTATTACATATAATGACTTGCATTCATGCCTACACCAGTTTATAACATTATTTTGCTTCACCCTATTTCTCACTCACTGCCTTTTCATCTCACAAGAAAAGTTTTATTATTTTATGTCATTCCTTATTTTATTGAAGAAACACATTCGACATGCAATTTTACCACTTTCTATTTCCATGTCCCTCATCGTACTGCATGGCTTCCACCTTTGGAGCTGCATGTCTTCCAACTACAATACCTTTGGTTGGGCTACTTTCTAAAGCATTAAATAATCAAGGTCAACTACAAAACCTATTTCTCAAGAGAAAACTTCTCTTAGATCTTCTCTCCTGCACATAGAGTCGTCTCCTAGATGGCCACCCATGACATGGGTTATTTCAATTGAAGCGTTGCTCGAGAAATGTCTATGATTGAATGGGAACTGAAGCTTCTTGGCAAGCACAAATAAGCTATAACTGAAGAGACACTAATGAATGTGGTGAATTTGAGGGTTACATTCCTTTGCTTACTTATTTATTTGGGTACGACTGATTATAGTTGGGTTTGAACTTTGTTGCAGGGACATACCTGTGAAGTTATGTTCCACTGATGGGATCTTATTTTTCAAGATGTTTTTTTGGCTAAGCCATTGTAAGTTTTTACTTTTCGTGCTTTCTTTATAGCGAATCTTATTGGAAGAGGGTGTAGCAGAGTATACAAAGGCACTATTCCTGATGGGAAACCAGTGGCAATAAAAAAAATTATAATTCCAAAAGCAGAGCGAGAACTTCTCCTGGAAGTTGAGATTATGATGGTCTTGCAGCACAACCACATTGTTTCACTTACTTGTTACATTGTAGTAAGAAAGGAGAAAGTTGGGATGGCAGGGAAAGCAAGATTGAAAGTAGCTATTGGAGTTGCAAAAGCATTGGATTACTTGCATGATAGATGTCCTCACTCCATCATCCACAGGGAAGTGAAATCTTCCAATATTCTACTTCCAGAAGACTTTGAACCCCAAGTATAGTATTTGCATTAAACAATTTGTTCAAGATATGTTTTGATTATCAATTCTTACTATTGATGCAAGCAATAATGAGAATGTATGTAAACTGGGTACTTTATGCAACCTACCTGAATACATATAGAGATAATTTCCAGATACAGGGTGACCCGTGATTGCTGACGGTTTTAAATGGGGTGATGATTTTTTGATAATAATAATAACAAAGAAGATATATCATTTGCTTTTCAACATTGCTAACCAGAAACTAAGAGTGATCACATAATTTTTTTTAATCTTCTCGATGCATCAGCTACCAATTGGTGATTTCCATAAATGATACGTGTAAGATAGCAGCCCAAATGCCCATCCAAGCGGCTCATATTGTGTTCTTCTGCATGGATTCCATCCTTCTCATCCCGTCAGGCTTAAAGATTACACTTTTATAGTTCCTTACAAAAACCAACAATATATTCACAGTGACACATAGTGATCCGTCTGTCTGTGAGCTAATTCATTAATCCAACACTTAGAGAAATTTAATTAGGGTCTTGAATACACAGATTGTTCTTAGTTTAGGGAAAATATATATGTTGGGTTTGGTTTTCAGGTTTTCTTGGGCTATTGGGTTGTTTCTAGTTTTAGGCTTTTTGAGCATTGTGAGCATCAAATGGTTGAACGACATCAGGGAGTAATGGGCAGAATCAATGAAAATGCACCCAATTCCACTCAGGTTTTGGGTTTTGTAAAATTGTTTATGTCTGGTGCAATTTTATTGTTCTTGACTGGGCTTATAGTGGTAGGAACTGTGGTGGGATTGGTGCTTTTGACACCTCTTTTTATTTTGTTCAGTTCCATATTGATACATACCTATGGGAACAATGCTCTTTGTGGCTGTTTTATGTAGGGGTTTTGGTCTTGCAGTGTTTTCTATTCTTTCATAGTCATATAATTCTCTAAAGGGAAGGCATCCTCCTGGTTCTGATCAGATAGGTTATGCATGTACGAGGATTGCTGATACTGCAAGCTATATGAAGGACTATGCCAGAGAATATGGTGGGTATTTGTAGGGCAAAGTACACGATATTGCACCTGGAGCTTAATAAGTGAGATGTCACACCTGTTCTAAGGCTCGAGGATTATGTATGAGCACTTTCAAAGTTATCCATTCTCTCCTGGTAGAGTGCATGATATGGAATATAAAATAATAGTATAAACAAATAAAACAAAGAGAAACATAACAACATAGAGGCAGATACAAAATACAATGAGTGTGCAAAAGATATGGATACAATTTTCCCTTTGTTCCATTCAAAGGACCTTGGCCATGGATGCAATTTTTCCCTTGCTCCATTATCTTCTTATCTCCATTGTTTGCCTATGCTTCCATGCTTCTTTCCTTTTGTCTCTCACCTCTTCAAAATACAACATAATTGTTCTTCTTAATTCTAAAAGAAGAAGATACAACATACAGTTTGCTCCCTCCATCAATCCAAGCAGATACAACATACAATTGTCGTCCCATGCCCATTTTACAAACCAATACAACCTCCTATTTATAGATTCCCATGCACAGTCGAGTTCTTCCAGGCTTGAAAATAAATTCTATCAACACAGGAAGCTATCTTTAAAGAGTTGATGGACTTGCAACTGGTGTTGAGAGGCATATTTACAGAGGATTTGTTTAGTGTGGAACACCTGGAGCAAACATATTAGTGGCAATGTTGATCTCCAGTTTCAATCTGATTAGCTTCCTTTTGTCAAATCAATATATGGATGAATATTGAATAGGTTTCCAACCCTCAACAATAGTTCAAGAAATGTGTGGTACATTTGTTACCAAAATCTATGTAAACTAAATTCTCTTCTACTCACAATAAACAAGTAATCCTTCAAGCGGTGCCAAATTGTAAAGTGATTATATTAAATTATTTTAAACTGCTCCAAAAAAATCTTGTGTTGTAATGTTTTTCAGACGTATTTTTTTTGCAGCATGAGACAATTTTTTGGATGAAAGCTCACACTAAATATAGCTCATCGACTAATCAACTTTCTTGTCAGTGGAGCCATGTGTTCATGAGTGATGTGGCATAATACAACTTGCTGGTCCTCATATGAGCTAACATTTATTCGATGGATGATGTTTGGTATTTGAGACAATTTAAGACCGAGGTCTCTTTACCTTACCAACTTGAATCATTTTAGCACTAACCTTGTGTTTTGTTGTGTTCCTTTTTGTGTGTCTTCTTCATGTTTACATGGTGTTTGTTTTATTTTATTATTGATGAGTCTAGTTTATGGTCTAATTATTGATAGAGTTTTTAATCCATTTGTTACAGTTGTCATAGACTTTGATGCTTGGATGTTGATTTTTTAATGATATTTCCTTAAAACCATAGACTTTGGACAAACTTATTTTCATAACTTTTAATGATATTGACATGCTATATGAACTATCTGTGTTAATTTTGCATGTGATTAATGAATGTCGCTTTGAGATAGTTACAAATATGCAGTTGTTGTGCGTACTAATATTGTCATGCAGATATAATTAGAGGTCTGTAGTTAGGGAAGATTCCACCAGCTAGACATTTGCCATACCGGTCAACAAAGTGGTCATTTAATGGAGGGAAGAATCTCGACGGCAGGAGGTTCCTCATTTAAATCAAAGCAGTAACCGCCTTGTAATGGTATTAATTATTGTTGAGCAAATATAGGTGTTACTATTGTGCCAAATTCATGTTAAGGCAAATATTCCTGATAGGTTATGTGTGTGCATAGCCGCCTCCCCACTTTTTGCGCTTTCCTTAATGTGGCGTCCTCTGAATCTGTTGGAGTTGACCACCTTGCTAGGTTTTAGTGGTGGCTTCTATAAATAAGACTCAGATGCTCCTTCTCAGGGTAAAAAAATCAGAGGTTACTCAATCTGATGATGTACTCACACTCTCAAGTTTTTCAATAATACAGTCATGTTGCTCAATTGTACTCATGTTTTTCAATGAATGAAATGAAGTTATAAGTTCGTGCATCTGAGTTTACATTAGTTTTAGGGGATACTCATCCAAGAGGGCCCACTTGGTGAGTATTCCATCCCGTACCTTAGTTTAGTTTAGTTGTTATTTTATGTTCAGTAATTAGTTAAGAATTTGGCACTGTTTGTTCCTGCAGCCACTAGAATTCCATTTCGTGATTGTTCCTGCAACCAAAGCAGATAGAGTAGTTTCTTGTTTGCTCACTCAAATTTTCATTTTTGTCATGCATTTCGGCTTAGTTTAGTTGTTGGTTGATGCTCAACACTTATGTTATTTCCTTACAAACAATTTACTTTCACATTGTGTCTTTCTTAGCTGTAGGATGAATATGGCTACTTTGGATTCCTAGTGCACATACAGTGTTGACCCATTTCAAATTTACGTCATTGGGTTGACAATTTAAATGCACTTTCATGATGATTGAAATAGCTATTCAGGTTGGATGTCCAATCTCTGAATCACAGTTGTGAAGGCTTAGTTGTTGAATCATTGTAGGAGGCCAACATTTTTGGCGTCGTTGTCGGGGATGGTGTCAAACTAGGTTATTCTTTGGAGTCATTGATAGTTTTTCTTGTTGTAGTGTTTTTGGAAGTTGTTCTTAGTATACCCCTCATTTAGGAAAGTAATGACCCCCTATTCTTTTACCAATTTTTTGTGAGTTGGTTGATAGTGAGTTGATACCGTATGCATAGAGAAAGGAGAAGAGATGCTTGATGAGGTAAAAATAACCTCATCATAATAAAACTAGAAAAGTTTATTCTAACAAGTTCAATCCTAAGTCTGTGCCAATTTATTAAACTTTAAGAGAAATACTCGGTTATCTTTAAGGAAAATTATGCAAACTTTATTCCTTATGATCAATTGAGGAAATTTGCCAATACAGGTTTAATGGGTTGACTTGAGTGTTTTTGTAGGGAATAATCGGTCATCTAGCAACTATTACAAAGTGTCGAGCCAACACGTGCCTTGAAGATAATAAAGATAGATGTTTTGAACCTCCTCCTGAATCTCAGGTTGATGAACCGAAGATTTAGTTACTGTCTATTTAATTTTTGTTACCAAAAACTTTATGGCTCATCTCGATCCTTCTCTATGTTTATGAGTTTTAAAGACATGAAAGTTAGTTAAAGTTGTTAAAAAACTTTTTCAATGGCTATCCACACCATCTGGAATCTAGGATCTAGTTATAAGCTTTTCTATAAGAATGTAATTTTAAAATAGATGAATAAGACTGAGTAGTAACATTATGTTGGTTACATGATTTCTGAATATTGGTGAATGAAAGAATTTTCGTCTATTAATTGCTGAGTTGTTGAACTATGGATGATAACTGTTTATAATGGAAGAAATCTTGAACCTGTAGCTCATGTGATTTGAGAACGAAGTGTTCACCCACGAGCTAGCCACTCGAGGGGAGTTAGTTTAAATAGATAAGTACTTAATATTATGTTGTTTTAGTCGTTACATAAATAATTGTTCAGTAGGAAGTATTAAAGTCTGTTAAGAGTTGAGTCTGAAGTTTCGGAGCACCACTGTTTTTAGTATAAGTTATTCTTTGTAGATATTATAATCTTTTACTATTTAAGAAAATGTTTTGTAGTCTGTTCACTTGCTTTTCCACTTCCGTAGTTTATCAGTTATTCAGTTTGCTTATTTATATGCTTTCTAGTTTAGTTTTGATGCTTTCTAAATTAGTTATCTTATGCTTTTTAGTTTAAGTATTTTTTGTTTTCCTAGAATAAATTGTTTTCCAGATAAGAAGTTAAATGGCCTTAGACTAAAATTGATTTCCGTAGTTTAAAGAAAAACAAAAAATCTAAGATGAGTTATTTGAATTATCTTCTTTTGCAAACCGCCTTGGACACTGCCCGGTCAACTAATGGTCACTTTTTGGCACCATTGTCGAGGAAGTAAAATAGCCTTTGTGCTTAAGTGTTAGTAGGAGACGGTTTTGATACCTCATTTTATGCCAAAATTTTTCCATCGGTTTCCTCTTGTGTATGGTCGGGAAAAGAGGCCCTCACAGACGATTTATACCAAAGACCCCCCCAAAGTACATACCAATCATACCTAGGGAAGCCCAAGGCTTAGACGACCACACTTGTGAAGAATTATTTGAGCCTATTCCACCTGAGGCTTTCCACTATTTACCTAACAAGCAACTGGCAAACCAACCAGTTATAGAAGAAATTGTCTTTGAGGAGCAAACTTCTCCAAGCATCATGGGAGACCGTAGAGCTAAACCTAACCACAATGAACCTCAATGCCCTCCTAGAACATTTACTTATCCTATTACCTTGGATGCAGATGATGATACTGTGATGAAGAATAGTTCCCCAACTTTCCTTCCAACCTTATGTGGTTTGTCTTCGGAAGACCCTGACCGATTTCTCTTTGAATTTAAGGTCTTATGTCAAACACGTGACTATAAAAACAACAACCAGAAGCTGAAGACTTTTCCTTCTACTCTAAAGGATTCAACGATGCGTTGGTTTATGGGATTGGGTTTTGGTAGTATAACATCCTAGGGGGAAATGGAGAATGTTTTCTTACAAAAATACCAAAGTTACTGTAGGGTGAGTGACCGAAAGGAAGAGTTGTTTAAACTAAGACAAAACAAGGATGAGAGTTTGGAGGATTATCTCGATAAGTTCCTTTTCCTCTTTAAAAGATGTGGAGAAGAGGCCATTAGCGTCGAGATTCTCAAAACCATTTTTCTTAAAGGACTTGACGATGACGCTAGACGAAGTCTTGATCTCATGGGGAAGGGTGACGTGTCTCAACTGACCCTTGAGGAAATATGTGAGTTATGTCGGAATTTCTCCCGTACTCGGGGAGGAATCCGTAAAACTAATCTTTTTAAAGGATCAAATGAGATAGGTAAGCTCTGCAAAGAGATAGCAAATTTGAAAACTAACATTCTCGTTCAGTTAAACACTACTTTAGATGGCATACAAGCTAAAACTCACAACCCTGAGACCTTGTCAATCTATTGTCCCAGGTGTCGAAACAAACACCTGTTGCGAGAGTGTCCTTTAGATAAAGTCAATGTTTGTCAACTCTGTGAGCAAAACCATCCTACAAAACAGTGGGAGCTTCTCTCTGATATTAAGAATGCCAAGAAAAAAACTATCCAGGTTGAAGAGGAGATAAACACGTTAAACCAACGTCAAGGAGGTAGTTTCTCTTATGGGTAGAATTCCAATCCTGCATGGAGACCTCAAAATAACTGGGTTCATAATCAATGGACCCCATCTTGGAATCAGTCACCTCCCGCACAACCTAACTGGGGAACTCCTTAGTGGTCGAACCAACCACAACAACAATGGTACCAACAACTTGCTGCCCCCCAATGGAATCAGGGACAAAATCAATTTTATACTGGACCCAGGAGGAATCAACAACAAAATTTGTTACCTCCGGCTCAATATCTTCCTCAGAATGAGCAGGTCAACCAACCTCAGCTTCCAGCGCAACCGCTCCCCAATCCTAAGAATAATTGCCAGAATACGCTAGTCTATTCTACTAAAAATGAAAATGTTACAGGACTGAATACGATACATTTCAAAAATGTGCAGTTGTGCTTTGGTATAACTCTTCAACCCCCAATTATTGAAAAGATAGTAGAGGAACCCCAGCCTAAAAGTCCACTAAGAGACAAGTTACCTAGTCAGGACACTCCCACCGAGGATAAAGAGCCTTTCTCAACAGCGGGAGTTGTTGATTATCTCGGGAGGAGGAAGGTCAGTCCTTGAGTCAATCTAAGGAGGAGTCCATTCCAAAAGAGAAAACAATGGCACCATATCCAGAACGTTTAAAGCTAATAACTCTTGAAGATACTCCGGAAGTGACTATGGCTTCTGAAACTGTGTTAATTCAGGAGATTAAGCAATTACAAATTGAGGTTCCTCTATTGCAAGCAATAAAGGAAATTCCTGAGTTAAACCAGTTAATCAAACAACTATGTATTAAAACGCCAAGTAGGAAGCCAAAAAAGATAAATATTGTTCATATTGATGGTTACTTAGCTGATTTTCCATCTAGAAAGACTATTGTTCCAAAATACGATGATCCTGGGAGTCCACTTATAACTGTTACAATCAACGAGGTAGAAATACCAAACGCACTAGTGGATCTTGGGGCAACTATTAATGTGATGATTGTGGATGTAATGGAAAAGTTAGGACTAACTGATTTACGTCCTACAACCACAATCTTACAAATGGCAAATCAATCTATAGCCATCCCAAAGGGCGTCATTAAAAACATTCTTGTCAAAGTTGATGGATGGGAATATCCAGTTGACTTCCAGGTAATCCAATCGCTTACACCTAAAGACAGTTATCCAATAATTCTTGGGAGACCATGGTTGGCCACGCTTGCTGCTAAGATTGATTACAGGGAAGGAGGAATGACCATTTCGCATGGTCAAGACAGTAAATGTTTGTTCTTATATCCCCATGTTAAACCAACCGAGCATAAAAAGGTCTGGGTTGATGAACTAGAAGAATCTAGCGGTCAAGACAGCTTGGCCTCGCTAGCCATGGTAGTAATTAAGCAACACAGAGAAGAATTGGAGGAAGAGTTAGTAAACGATGTAGCACGCCTTGCTATAACCCTGAACGAGGAAGAAATGATGGATGCCCCAAGAATTTTTGGGCAACCAATTGATATAAGCGGGATGTAGCAAAGCTATGCTACAATGGGAATGCCTTATCCCTTAGCAAACATGATTCCCATAACAAGTCATTTCTTTGAAGATATCACAAGGTTTCACCGACTTATACCTCATAGTTTCCCCTCAATACCTTGTTACGACCAATTTATAATGTCACTTCGGTCCATCCTGGGACAAAATCAATTATGATATTACCAGGAAAAACTTTGAACAGCAATAGCTGGCTGACAGAAACACAAGAGGATAAGTTATTCAACGTGTTGGTAAAAAGGTCTAAAGATTTTTCTTGGGATTATACGAACATGAGGGGAATTCACCCAAGTGTCTGTACTCATCATATTTATACTGACGCCAATATAAGGCCTGTTTGCTAGCTTCAGAGGAGACTCAATCTTGCATTAAAGGATTTGGTCAAAATTGAAATTGATAAACTCCTCCGAGCAAGATTTATTTATCCTATCTCTGATAGTAAGTGGGTATCACCTATGGTGGTCGTGCCAAGGAAAAATGGGAAGTGGAGAATTTGTGTAGACTATAGAGAACTCAACAAAGCCACTTATCAAGATTATTTTCCCCTACCATTTGTTGACCAGGTGCTGGACAACTTGGCTGGAAGGAAATATTTATCCTTTCTAGATGGATTTTGTGTTTACAATCAGATACAGGTTGCCCCAGAAGACCAAGACAAGACCACGTTTACCTGCCCTTGGGGCACATTTGCATACAAAGTGCTTCCCTTTGGACTTTGTAACGCTCCAACGACTTTTCAGAGAGTTGTTCTTGCTATATTTGTTGCACTCATTAATGACTGTGTAGAGGTCTATATGGACGACTTTACGGTCTATGGGTCAACCTATGACGAAGCCCTTCAGAACCTAGACCGAGTTCTACAAGTGTGTGAGGAAAATAGACTATCTCTTAGCATGAAAAATGTTTAATAATGGTAGAACAGGGAATAATCTTGGGACATCATATTTCCTTTGAGGGAATAAAGGTCGACCCCAAGAAAATTGAGGTCATTCAACAGTTGACTATCCCTCAAACTCAAACAGATGTTCGAAGTTTTCTTGGACATGCTGGTTATTACAAAAGGTTCATTGAAGGCTTCAGTAAAATAGCAGCTCCTATGTTCTTTCTTTTATAGAAAGAAGTAGAGTTTGTTTGGACACCAAAGTGTCAGCTATCATTCAAAATCATTAAGGAAAAGCTTGTCTTTGCTACCATTCTGCGATGACCAAATTGGAGTATTCGTTTCCATTTTTATGCAGATGCTTCTGACGATGCTATTGGTGTAGTTTTGGGACAAGACGATGAGAATGGAGGAAAATATGCCATATATTTTATCAGTAAGAATCTTACTTTGGTAGAAAGAAACTATACAACCACAGAAAAATAATTCTTAGTTGTCTTTCATGCCATTAAGAAATTCCGCCACTATATTACAGGATATAAGGTTACAGTTTATACAGACCATTCAGCTGTAAAATACCTAATGAACAAACCCATATTTAATGGTCGAATTATGAGATGGTTGTTACTCCTTCAGGAGTTTAATGCTACAATTCTTGACAAACCAAGGAAATATAACGTAGTAGCAAATTTTTTGTCATGAATCAAACATGACGAAGGTGACAGTATTCCTGTACAGGATGAGTTCCCAGATGAAAATCTGTTTGCAGTTTCTGTAAAATCACCTTGGTTTGTAGATATCGCTAACTATTTAGCTTCTTCTGAGATTCCCTCAGGATTCACAACTAAACAAAAGAAGCGGCTCATCAAGGAAAGTGCCCCATTCAAGTGGATAAATGGGATGTTATTTCGTTGTGGACCAGATATGGTCTTAAGAAGATGTGTGAGAGCGGACGAAACCTACAACATTCTAAGGGCCTGTCACGATGATCCTTCAGGAGGGTACTACTCTGCGAAGAGGACTTCCCATAAAATCTTAGGCGCCGGATACTATTGGCCATCAATGCATAAAGATATTAAGAACTATGTTCATTGTTGTGATGAATGTCAGAGAGTGGGAAGACCAACTGCTTCTTCAGAAATGTCTTTACTGCCACAGGTAGTGCTTGAACCATTCAAGAAACGGGGTTTAGATTTTATCAGACCCAGAGATCCTTCCTCTCAAGGGAAAGAGTACATATTGGTTTGCATTGATTACCTAACAAAATGGGCAGAAGTTCAAGCCTTATGAGTAGCTAGGGAAGAGCAAGTAGTGGACTTCCTCTATAATAAAATCTTCCTTAGATTTGGATCCCCTCAAACTATTGTTACTGATCAGGGACCCCAATTTATGTCCAAGGTGCTTTTGGCATTTACCAACCATTTTTAGGTAAGTTATAGGAAGTCCTCCCCTTACCACCCTCAAGCAAACGACCAAGTGGAAGTAACTAATAAAGAGCTTGAAAACATATTTACAAAAATAGTTTCTTCAGGAAGAAAAGATTGGGCCAGGAAACTCCCTGAAGCTGTTTGGGCATACAACACGACTTGGAAATCCACGACGAAATTCAGTCCTTATGAGCTCATTTTTGGAAAGAAACCTCTTCTTCCCATTGAGTTTGAACTACAAACTCTACAAATAGCTATGGAACTAGGTCTGGATTTAAAATGAGCCCAGGTTGAACGAGTTTTGCAACTAAGTGAATTGGATGAGCTTCGCCTAGACGATGTCCATCAAACTGAACTAATTCAACATCAGCGAAAAGAGTGGCACGACAAACATATTAAAGAGAGGGAGTTTCATAATGAAGATTGGGCCCTGCTATACGATTCAAGGTACAAAGATCATAGGGGAAAGCTTAGGAATCATTGGTTGGGACCATATGAAATTTTGGAAGTCTTCTCGAATGAAATTGTTCGGTTGAAACCAATAGATGGTGACACTCGAACCCTCTTAGTTAATGGTCACCGCTTACGTGTCTACCATAAGCCGGTCAATAGAGAAGAATTCTCAAGAATGGTGGAAATGCAGGGCGAGGTCCAATGTGTTGACTCTGCCAAGGCAGAGTCTATATGGTAAAAAAATGTTTAAAAATAATAATAATAATAATAAAAAAAAATTAAAAATTAAAAATAAAAATAAAAATAAAAATAAAAATAAATAAAATAAAAATAAAAATAAATAAAATAAAAATAAAAAATAAATAAAATAAAATAAAAAATATATATAATATATATAGAAAATGTGTAATAAAAAGACATCTATGCCAAGATATTTCTCTTCAATAATCTCTCTTCTTTTTGGACTTAGCTAACTTTTGTTCCATTTTGCAGGACTCCTCTAAGACGAAAAATAACTTCCAGAGCACCCTCCAAAGATGCTTCAGAACGTTATGATCCTGATATTAGATACTTCGAAACTTGATGGTCCTTACGCCCGATGCTCCGGAACTTGTACAAAACTCATCCTGTCGAAAAGGCGTTCCTACACTAAGGTTCAAAGCTCTCAAAGTCCAAAATCCTTCATTCCATTTTTGCTCGATTGCATCTTTCGGCGATGCTTCAGAACCTTCATTCTGTTGCGGCTCCGACTGCATCTTTCGGCGATGCTCCGGAACCTTCATTATGTTGCTGCTCTGGCTGCATCTTTCAACGATGCTCCAGAACCTTCATTTCGTTGTTGCTCCGGCTGCATGTTTCAGCAATGCTCTGAAACCTTCATTTCATTCCTTCTCCGATTGCATCTTTCAGTGATGCTCTAGAACATTCATTTCATCGCCATCCCGGTTGCGTCTTCCACGGATGCTTCGGTGTTCACCTTCTCTGTCGTGAATACAAACCTCTTACGTGCTCTGAAACTTATGCACTAGTTTCGAGCATGATGTCAATTGCATACTTCAGAACTTGTTCATTTGTATTCCGCCAACTTTTTCATAAGTTCAAAATTTCACGATACTTCCATCATTATATCTTGTACACCTATCTTCCTATCTTGTTTTTTTTATCATAAATAAAGCCACCAAATCCCGTAGTCCTCATTAATAGCTCCGTCATCCATAAAATTCTGCATTCACACCATATTAAATCCGTCGGCACCTCAACCAATACCTTCACGTCATTCTGTCAAATCTATAAGGGATGAGATCTTCGAACGATCACATAATGCAAGTAAGTACTAATTTTCGCTTTAAGTAGGTAGTTATTTTTGAATAAATAATAATTAATTGGCACGAACTTCACTCCCATTTTAGCAATTTGTGCCCTTGGCGATCAACTACTTGTATGACAAAGACTTTCGCATGCCTCCATGCAGATTGAAAATGATTGCATAGTAAGCTGTAAACAAGACAAATAAGTGATTTTAGAAGCAATATTTTCAAAAGTGCAGGGTGAAAGCTTTGAGTCGTGTTGAAATCTTTGCAGAGTGGGAAAATATGAGAATGGGGAGTGGTAAAAAGAAATCAGAACCAAATTCAGCCAAAAAATTGTTGGGATTGAGCAATATCTCCGGATTGTTCGAAGAGGCAGGGTGGTTGGATTTTATCAGAAAATTTGAAGGATATGATGAAAAGCTGGTGAGCTCGTTTGCTGAGAACTACTCAAGTGGCGAAGTGATACTTCATGGAAGGCATTTCAAGGTGAGTCTGAAAATCATTTCCCGATTGCTTGGATTAGAAAATTCAGGTATTAAAATAAAAGAAACCTCTCAGATAACGTATCAAAAATTATCTGAAGTATTTGTTAGAGAGGGAGACCCTCACCCCATGGTAGTAATTAGCACCAGAGGACAGAATAAAGGGTTCCAAAGAACCTCCATACTAGAGCCCTAGAGTATTGTCATTGCTTGGATCATAAAATATTTTACTTGTGAAGGTCAACTAGTTGTTGTAGTAGGACCTGCTTTCCGGATTCTGATCCATTTGCGTCATGGGAAAGAGAACCCTGCTCTTAGGGTAAATTTGCTTGAATTTTTGTATGACTCTCTGAACTCTTCCATAGAAAGATATAAAACAGGGTTTGGGTCACTGAAGCACCATGGGTTAATTCAATTAATTTGTAAGTACCATTTTCGCAAGAAATCTGAGGGAAAATGGGAAAAGTTTTTAAAGAAAGTTGAAAAGCCTTCAATACAAAGGACAATAGAACTAGGAGAATTGTCTCACCGAATTTCTTCACCTTCCAGAGCGATTTCCCCTAAGGGCTCTCCAGCTCTGGAAGCTCCTAATCCCATCACCCCTGGTGAGGAAGTGCCAAACCTTGTGAATAATGAATTCAAAACCCCTAATTTGCCAGAACAAGTTGAGCTTATTTATTCTGATTTGAGTAACCCTAGAAGGAAAAGAAATAAGAAAAATAGGACACTCGTCACCTTCCAAGGTCTTCTTCCATTAAGAAGGAGTAAGTGCCTAGCTTCTGAATTCTTTGAAACCCCAACACAGGGTATGGAGGGAAGTTTAGCAAAGAAAAAGCCTAAGTGGCTATTTGAGCTTGTAGAGATTTCAAAGCTTGCCAATGTAGAGGAATTAGTCCCTAGAAAGAGAAGATTCAGTTGAAGAGATTCCTTCCCACTCTGCATATGTGGAGGAGGTCTTCACTGAGGAAATTCAGGGCAGAGAGAAGGAAGGAGAAGAGGGTATTCCAAGTAATTTGTCCCCTATTGTTAATAGAATTATTGAAACAGTTGAAACAAGTGATGCTACTGCAGAATTAGAAAAATGTAAAAAATAAATTGATGATCTACATAAACAATTGTACAAAAATAATGAACAAGTTGAATTGCAAAGAGAAGAATTGATGGTACATATTTCTGTAATAGATCAAATGAATCAAGAAATACAGGGTTTAAAACTACAATTACAGGAAAAGGACACAATGATTTATAAGTTGAAAGAGAAAACACAAGAATTGAGTCAAAAACATGAAACTTATAGTGTTAACATTGCAAACAAGAATACCAAAATTCAAAGAATAAAGAAAAACTTTGTGCTTATGCTCACAGCCTTTGAAGAAGACAAGAAAACAAAAACTGAGGAATTAAATGCTTCCATCAGCAGAGTTGTAGAGCTAGAACAAGACTTGGCAGAATGCACTGAGAAACCAAAGATGGAGTCCAAAGAAATTCAAATAGAGCTGGTTGTAACTAATTGGTTCTAGATTCACATTCCCCCACTGCTAATGAAATGGATGGAAAAGTGTTATTTCCTAAGAAAATTTCAAACTGAGAATTACAGGCTGAAGAAAGAACTGGTACTCCTGAAGGAGTCATTTCATAGGGCATACAAAGGAAAGGAGGATGCATGTCAACTTGCTGACTGTCTATTAAATTGTAGAAGGCCATGTAGATTGTACTCCATGTTTTTAAATGAACAATGGATAAGATGTAAATTATTTAGAATCTACAATGATTAGCCTTACATGCCCAATGATAAAAAATTTGTTAAGATATTTGTAGAGTCAACCCATGAGGATCAAGATCTAATTTGTGAATTATTTCTGCATGATTTATTATTAGAAAATCACACAGATTTCTTTATCAATTTGTTTGTTGGAGAGGTAGAATTAAGAGCCCTATTATCCACCATGAGAAACTATATTCATTGGTAGGAGCATACAAAAGAGTTTGCACAAGCAGAAAAGACAGTGGGTCTTCAAATAAGGTCCCCAAATTCTAACCCTAGTGGTTTCAAAGACACATTTTTGTCTCCTTGTTAATGACAAAATGAAAGAGAAGTATGATGACAGTCTCAGGCAGTGTTACAATAATTTTATGAATCATGGGCAGAAATTGATCGGAAAGGCATGTCATGCTTGTGAAGAAAGGTTCACTCCACTACCTGCTTACCTCAAGAAAAGAGAGGTCATTTCCCCTCTTAATATCAGATGGTCTTTTAGAAGAGCAGACGCTTTAGTCAAAATCCTGAGAACTCTTAGAACAAACTGGATGGGAATGAAATTCAGGCCTCCTTTGCTACTTCATCCACCTCCTGCTTTTAATATTTCAACTGATCAGAATGATAGACTTTTTAATGAATGGAGAGAGAGTGTGATATTTCACAGAGGCTTCATTCATGACCCTATAGCATTTGATGCGACAACAAGAGAGGAACATGATCTCAGTGCCATATATGAGGAGTGGAATAAAACTTAGGGTTATACTATGGAGTAGGAGGACCTGCCAGGAATTAGGTGGGGGAGGAAATGATGAGGCAAAAATAACCTCATCATAATAAAACCAAAAAAACTTATTCTAACAAGTTCAATCCTAAGTGTGTTCCAATTTATTAAACTTTAGGAGAAATAATTGCTTATCTTTAAGGAAAATTATGCAAACTTTATTTCTTATGATCAATTGAGGAAATTTGCCAATATAAGTTTAATGGGTTGACTTGAGTGTTTTTGTAGGGAATAATCGGTCATCTAGCAACTGTTACAAAGTGTCGAACTAACACGTGCCTTGAAGATAATAAAGATAGATGTTGTGAACCTCCTCCTGAATTTTAGGCTGATGAACCGAAGATTTAGTTACTGTCTATTTAATTTATGTTACCAAAAACTTCATGGCTCATCTCAAGCCTTCTCTATGTTTATGAGTTTTAAAGACATGGAAGTTAGTTAAAGTTGTTAAAAGACTTTTACAATGGCTATCCACGCCATCTGGAATCTAGGATCTAGTTATAAGTTTTTCTATAAGAATGCAATTTCAAAATAGATGAATAAGACTGAGTAGTAACGTTATGCTGTTTACATGATTTCTGAATACTGGTGAATGAAAAAAATTTCATCTGTTAATTGCTAAGTTGTTAAACTATGGATGATAACTGTTTATAATGGAAGGACTCTTGAACCTGTAGCTCATGTGATTTGAGAGCTTAGTGTTGACCTGCGAGCTAGCCACTCAAGGGGAGTTAGTTTAAATAGATAAGTACTTACTATTATGTTGTTTTAGTTGTTACATAAATAACCGTTCATTAGGAAGTATTAAAGTTTGTTAAGAGTTGAGTCTGAAGTTCCGGAGCACCACTGTTTTTAGTATAAGTTATTCTTTGTAGATGTTAGAATCTTTTACTATTTAAGAAAATATTTTGTAGTCTATTCACTTGCTTTTCCACTTCCATAGTTTATCAGTTATTCAGTTTGCTTATTTCTATGCTTTCTAGTTTAGTTTTGATGCTTTCTAAATTAGTTATCTTATGCTTTTTAGTTTAAGTATTTCCTGTTTTCCTAGAATAAATTGTTTTCTAGATAAGAAGTTAAATGGCCTTAGACTAAAATTGATTTCCGTAGTTTAAAGAAAAACAAAAAATCTAAGATGAGTTATTTGAATTATCTTCTTTTGCAAACTGCCTTGGACATTGCTCGGTCGAATAATTAACATCTTATATTCTAAAGTAATAGGACCTAATGACAACCTATCAATGCTTGTGGGATATTCCTTCCTAACAATCTTGATCTATTCCAGATAATTGAGTATTAGAACCTGCCCAAAGATAAAGAAGAAGAAGAGCCACACCTCTTTGCTGATACATTTCCCGATTTGATTAGTTATGAGGCTTCCTCTAAAGATCATAATCTGATTGAGAAACCCCCTTGCTTTGGAACTTCATCAGGCAGACATGGGTGATGCAAATAGAAATAGACCTAACCAACAAGCTTTTCCTTTCCCCATTGCTCATCAGAATAAAGTAGACAACCTCAAAAATATCCCTGCTTTAGTCCTTCCTAAGTTCTATGGACTTGTCATAGAAGATCCTGATACATTCTTGTTTGAGTTTGATATACTTTGCAGGCGTTATGACTATACCACTGATGCCCACAAGTTTAAGCTATTCCTTGCCACCTTGAAAGAAGCTGCATTGAGATGGTTCATGAGCCTAGGTAGAGATACTGTGGAGACTTGGGAGGACATGAAGACGAAGTTCCTTGAGAAATACAAGGATTATTGCAAGGGTAGTGACATGAGAGGAGGTGACATTTTTAGGATTCCACAAAAGGAGGATGGGAGCCTTGAAGATTATATTTCAAGGTTTATGTTTTGCTTACAAAAATCGCCACACCATACACTGAATGAAGAATCACATAAGTTGTTTTTCTTAAGAGGAATTAATGACAGCTACATAGATGCCCTGGACCTGATGGGAGGAGGAGATATCACTCAAGTTCCTTGGAAGGACATCAAGAATATATGTTAGAACTATTCTAGGGAAGCTTCAAAGAAGGGGAGACCTTACAAATCTTCCATGGGTAAGTCATCTACCAGTGGAGTTTCAAGGATGGAGATTACTCACTTACTGGCAGACTTCAAACAAGACATCATAAACAATCTAACTACTCAACTAGATACACTTCAGGTCAAGAAGAAACAAGAGGAGGTAGAGGCAATGTTGGCAGACTATTACCCTCATTGTAGACAAAATAAGAAGGACTGTAGATGCAAGATGATAGCTAATATTGACAACAAATAGATGGCACCTGAGTTCAATACAATCTAGGGTGAAGAAGATCAAGTCTAATTTGTTGCACAAAGGATGCCATGGGCCCCAAGACATGGCATGCCACTAGATCCACTATCTTTTATTGGGCCATATTTCAATTCTTATTCATTTGGTAACCAATGGAAACCCCCATATCCATCCACTTATGGAGGATATCCACCACAACCTTGGAATAACCCTCCAAATGCCTGGCCCAACCACCAAAACTCTCCACCCCAATGGCAACAACCCTAGGGGAATTGGCAGTAGTTTCAAGGAATTTGGCAACCACCTCTAGGAAACTAGCAACAAACATCCCAATGGAGGGGAGGACAATAATGGCCAAACTAGAAAACCAATTACATGAAACCACCTTCTCAGCCTCAACAACCTACTATAACGCCTCATCTTGCTAGTTCAAATTCAAATGCACCTAAACCTACTCAACTACTAGCCCAACCCACACCTGACCCAAATAATAAACCACAACAACAACTAATATACTCTGTTGATCCAAATCAATTCCCTGCATATGATGTGAGTGTAAGTAACATCCTCTTGCATTCAGGAACTACTTTGCCAACTCCTTCCACACCTATTATCACCGAGCTTCTTATGGCAGAAGAAGAGCCTCTGATTATCCCCATTTAGCCAAGTGCACCTAAAAATTCTTAACCAGAACCACCATTTCCCTAGAGGTTGAAAACTGTGAAACAAAACGAAGAAAATGAGGACACAACTTTTGACATTCTAGATCAGTTGAAGCATATATGTGTCCAAATACCTCTATTTAAGGCCATAAAAGATGCTTCCATATATGGAAATACAATCGAGGAAGCATGCCTTAAGAAGCCAGGAATGAAGAAGAAAGAGCCCCACTATGGTTCATGTGGTGGGATAGTTAGTTGACATCATGCTTGGGAAAGTGACTATTCCCAAATATAATGACCTAGGGAGTCCTGTGGTAGGAGTTGTTATAAATGTGATCCAGATAAAGAATGCTTTGATTGATTTGAGAGCAACAATAAATGTAAAGACAAAGGACATCATGCAACAACTAAATGTTGCAAGCATGAGACCTAATCCTACTGTCATGCAATTTGTTGATAGTTCTACTGTTAAGCCTGATTGGATAGTAGAGGATCTTGTGGTAGCTATAGACTCTTGGGAGTACCCAATATATTTTATGATTATTTTTCCGAAGGCCACACTAGGCGGGTACCCCATTATTCTTGGAAGGCCATGGTTAACAACAACATATGCCTATATTGGATGTCAGACATGAGACATGACCATTTCTGATGGAAAGAGCACCAAAAGCTTGTTCTCTAACCTCCTACTCAACCCTCCCATGATAAGAATGATCCTATATGGCCACATGTTGGTGAAGAGGGAGAGGAAATTAATTCTATGGCACAACTTATGATGTTTAGCAGAATTCATTTCATGCAGCTTCAAGACGAAGATGAAGTATTGTCTAACATAATTCAGAACCATTATGAGATAGAGGAAGCATCATCCTCTCATGCATCTGATTCTGCTGAAGCAATGAAGACTCTCCTGCCTGCTCTTCCTGCAGTTGCTCTTCCTACATACGCTCTTCTTGTAGTCAAATTTCCTGCAGCAATAGGTATGTCTCATATATTGCTGTCATATGAACTCAAGGTACCAAGCATTAGTGATGCATCTATGGTAGAGTTAATTACACAAGTGCAGGTGTTACAAAGAAAATATCTAAATGTTAACAACAAACTGAGTGAAAAAAAACAATTGTCATTGGAAAACTTATTGAGGCCCCACCAATGTGCATTTACATGGGATTATCATGATATGAAAGGATTGGACCCTAAGCTTTGCACTCATAGGATATATAAGAAATGACTGTACACCAATGAGGCAACCACAAAGAAGAATTAACCCTGCATTGAGAGAAATAGTAAAAGGGGAACTGCAAAAATTGCTAGATGTAGGATTTATCTATCCCATCTCAGATAGTCAGTGGATGTCCCATTGGTGATTTTGCCTAAAAAAGGAGGGAAGTGGCGAGTTTGTGTTGATTACAAGGAACTTAATGCTGCCACCAAAAAGGACCATTTTCCCTTACCTTTCATAGATCAAGTTTTGGACTCACTTGCATGAAAGTAGTACTTTTCTTTCCTAGATGGATTCAATGGCTATAAAAGGATCCAAATTGCACCAGAGGACTAGGAGAAGACCAATTTTACCTATCCATGGGGGACCTATGCCTACTCCGTACTTCCATTTGGCTTATGCAATGCACTTGCAAATTTTAAGAGGTAGTCATTAGCATATTTTTAGATATCTCTCTTGATTGCATGGAAATCTATATGGATGACTTCACTACTTCTGGTGCTAATTTTAATGAAGCATTGAAAAATATCAGGAGAGTTCTACAGAGATGTGAAGACCACAATCTATCTCTAAATAGTGAAAAGTGCTTCATGATGATGCAAGAAGGTGTAGTTCTTGGCCACTACATCTCTCACAAAGGAATTCAAGTAGATCCTGTAAAGATTGAGGTGATCACCAATCTGCCTATCCCTGCAAAACAAAAAGATGTTAGGAGTTTCTTAGGACATGCAGGTTATTATAAGAGGTTCATCAAAGACTTCAGCAAAGTGGTAGCACTATTGTATAATCTCCTAACTGAAAATGTTGAATTCCAATGGACAAAAGACTGTGATAAGACATTTTCTGATTTGAAAACAACTTTAACTCATGCTCCTGTACTCAAGGGTCCTAATTGGGAGCTTCCTTTTCACATCTATACAGATGCATTAGACTATGGTATAGGATCAGTCTTAGGATAGAAAGAAGGAGCTATTGAAAATGCTATTTATTTTATCAGAAAAAATCTATAGGGATCTGAATTCAACTATACAATGACAAAAAAAGAAATGCTGGCAGTGATCTATGCCCTAAAAAAATTTAGGCACTACATAATAGGCTACCAGATCTTTATGTACATTGATCATGCAACCATTAGATACCTCATGAATAAACCCTTGATCTCAGGAAGGATGGCAAGATGGCTATTGTTGATGTAGGAGTTTTACATGACCATTGTGGATAAACCAGGGAAGGCCAATGTTGTTGCAGATTTTCTTTCAAGACTGACTACAACAGAGGACAATCAAGTTGTAGATGACTCCTTCCCTGATGAGCATCTATTTTCCATCAGTGTGTAGACATCCTGGTATGCTGACATAGCTAATTACCGGGTCATAGGGAGAGTTCCTCCTCACTTCTCTCCGAAAGAGAAGAGGGTGCTCATTGAAAAATCATTTCCTTTCTCATGGATTGTTGGATGCTCGTTTTACATTGGACCAGACCATGTCATGAGGAGATGTGTGAGAGACAATGAGACATATGAAATTTTGCATGCATGTCACAATGAACCCTATGGAGGGAATTTTGTAGCCAAGAGGACCACTTTCATTAATTGCTCAATTGATTTCTTGAAAAGTGACCAATACTTTCTCCATAATCTTTGCAATAAATCTTCCATGAATTCAGGTAGATGCACACCAATTGTTATATCTTAATTGTCTTTTAGTGCATTCATTTAATTGTTGTAAATTAATATGGACGTTCTCCATAGCATGTAATTGTTCCTTGCCCTTGTCAAATTGTCATTCCACCTCGCATGTGAGGACACATGTGCAAATTTAGGTTGGGGGGAAAAGTGAAAATACCATGTCCGCGTGTTTGTCCGTACTGGTTCACATCAGCAAAATTTAAGTTATTGAGCTGATTTGAATTCTGAGTGAGATGATGGCTTGTATGTGTGAAACAACATCAACCACTGCCATTTTCCTTAATCATAACCTACATTTATTACTCCTTTACTGCCTTTATTTGCTTCTATCATAATCTTAAGCAAAAAGGTAAAATTCAGTCGATACGAGCATTGAAAATTTAGCAGCATTGCAGGAAGGAGAAGTTTGGCTTTTAGACGAAGATTGTGGGAAGGAAAAAATTTGCAGAGCAATTGTTTGATTGTAGACAATGGGAGGTGGGTTAATTCAAAATGAACCCACAGTTAATGATGTATTACTACATGATGCACCTTGCCTGGCCGACTCTAGAAACTGTGGATGGATAGACTATTTCTTGAAGTTGAATGGTTTTGATGAAGACATCACATTGGAATTTACCTAGACATTATATGAAGGAAAGGCCATGGTAAAGGGGTTGGAGGTCATGGCCACTGAGGAAAGGATTGCAGAAGTTACAAGGTTTCCTGCTGACGATGAGCATTACCCTATTACTAGAGACGCCAAGTCGTCTAGGGCCAAATTTACAGAACCTGGTGACCCTCCGTTGAGTGTGGAAAAATAAGGAGCGAAGAGAATTTCTTTGCCCGAGCCATGGAAGCAGGTAGCTATTTATGTTGCAAAGTATATTACCTATGAAGGTCGTCAGTCGAATCTATATTCCATGCATTTCAAACTCTTGAACCACATGAGGCACGTGAGAAGAATGAATGTGCCAAACATGCTTTACCACCTTGTTTCAATCATGGTGGCCAAGACCCAGAAAGGTAGGGACAATTCCGTTTCCCACCATTGTCTGATCAAGTTATTAGTTGAGAATTCTCTACATGATGTGTCTGCTATATCTTGGGAATAATTCTTGAATATTGATCAAATTAGACCAGAGCATTTGTGATCTAGGGTTTTGCCTCAAACTCTGAGGGTTAGTAGGAGAGCGCGCAATGTTTGATCCACTCCTGGAGCCTCAAATTTTGGTGCGAGCCCTAGTGTAAACCCTCCTGCAGCCAAGCAAACCATAGAGATTAGTTCTTCTAAGGCTAAACATTCAGAAAAAAGGAAGTTCCTCTCTAGATTTTGATGATGATGTCCCTCTTGGGACCCTAATGAGAACTAGGGCACATAAGAAGAAGGTAGAAATAAGAAAAGGAAAAGTTAAAAACCAAACGGTAGAAAAATAAGTGCCAAGATCTAAGAAACAAAAGGTTGATACTATTCTTCCTGCAACAAAAGAAAAGCGAAGAAATCCTCCTAGAAAATCAAGACCAATTGGGCCAGCCTTTGGTGTATCTCTCAAGGGAAGCTCTAAACCTGAAGAAACATCATGGGAGTATACAAAAGCTCCAATGGATTAGGTGAATGTCGAGGAAAAGGACATATTTGAGGAAAAAACAAGCATAATGCTAGAAGATCTTGTTGGCATCGCAGAACAAGTTGAAATCCAAGGGCATGAGGAAAATCAAGAGCTCCTATAGAAAGAGCAGAAGCTAGGGCTCCTACAACAAGAACATAAGAAAATGTTCCTGCAGCATGAGCAAGAACAAGAACTTGAGGCCCTACAACTAGAATTGGGAGAATAGTCAGCACCCTTGCAGTCGGAATTAGCTGAGCAAATAGAAGCCCTATAATTGGTACTCTATGTAGAGCAAGTAAAAGTGCCAGGAATTTTTTTGGTAGGAATACACAGGCCCTCTGATTCTTCAATGCACAAGGTAGCTATGAACTTATGGAAAGAAGTGCAGAGGGAAGAGGAATGGAAAGCAGAGAAACACAGGTTAAAGAGGGAAATTCAAAAGAGAGATGGAGAGATTGAGGATAAGAATGAAGAAATTGTTGCTTTAAAGAAAAAGGTGGATGAAATCGAAACTTTAGTACCTCAAATATTAGATTGTAGGGCTCCTCCGAGGGTCTATGCTCTATATTTGAAGGAGATGCATCTTTCTTTTAAGCTATTAAGGATTCTTTCAGGTTTGAATCCTTCCATTGAGACCTTTATTCAATTTTTCAATGCTTATCGAATTGCTCCTCCTAAAATGAAAAATTTGTTATGTAAATTTTATTTACATAATTATGTTGTGACCCAAGACCATGATTGGAATCCACTGTTGTATGTTGGAGATGTCCAATTAAGGGCATTTATGTCCTGGATACAGAACAAAGTTAGTTGGGGAAAACAGTTCAGGACCTATAGGCAAATTGAATCCAACATTCCCCTGCACATTAGGGTTGAATCTAGAAATCCATGAGACATTTTCAAGGATTGGCACAAAATTCTCCACCGACCAAGTTATGGCAATGGGATCCTGTCTGAGAGAGAGCCAGTTTATAAATAATATGAGAAGGTAGCAAAAACCACAGGGGAATATGTAATGGGATACCTGTCAAAAAGGTGGAACAACCTAATTGATGATTTGAAACAAGTTGAGCCTCATTCCACACATAACTATGCTGCAACACTTAAGAGAGTTGATAGATATATACAAATTGGAAGGAAAAAGGGACAATTTTGGCTTCCATTGAATTTTTAGCCACCTATCCTACTGTGGCCTATGCCAAACTTCAGGTACTACCGATATGACATAGCTATAGAGAAACAGAGATGGAGAAGGTTAGACAGACAACAAGGGTTCTATTGGGATCCTAATTTAGACACAACAAAAATTGTTGTAGGACAGCTGGTGGTTGCAAATTTTAGGGCATTGACCAAGAAAAAGCACAACTCTCCCTCTGCTGGAGGACCAACAAGACCTAGGTTGGGGGGAGTGATTAGTCTAATTTATGGTCTAATTATTGATAGATTTTTTATCCATTTGTCATAGACTTTAATGCTTGGATGTTGACCTTTTTATGATATTTCTTTAAAACGATAGACTTTGGACATGAACTTATTTTCATAACTTTTAATGATATTGACATGCTATATGAACTATCTGTGTTAATTTTGCATGTGATTAATGAATGTCACTTTGAGATAGTTACAAATATGCAGTTGTTGTGCGTACTAATATTGTCATGCAAATATAATTAGAGGCCTGCAATTAGGGAAGATTCCGCCAGTTGGACATTCACCATACCAATCAACAAGATGGTCATTTAATGGAGGGAAGAATCTCGATGATAGGAGGTTCCTCATTTAAATCAAAGTAGTAATTGCCTTGTAATGGTCTTAATTGTTGTTGAGAAAATATAGACGTTACTACTGTGCCAGATTCGTGTTAAGGAAAACATGCCTGATAGGTTTTGTGCATGTGTATCCGCCTCTCGACTTTTTGTGCTTTCCCTAATGTGGTGTCCCATGAATCTATTGGAGTTGACCGCCTTGCTAGGTTTTAGTGGAAACTTCTATAAATAAGACTCAGATGCTCCTTCTGTGGGTAAAAAAATTCGGAGGCTGCTCAATCTGATGATCTATGTGCACTATTAATTTTTTGAATAATATAGTCATGTTGCTCATTGTACTCGTGTTTTTCAACGAATGAAATGAAGTTATAAGTTCGTGCATTTGAGTTTACTTTAGTTTTAGGGGATACTCATCCAAGGGGGCCCACTTGGTGAGTATTTCGTCCCTTACCTTAGTTTATTTTAGTTGTTATTTTCTGTTAAGAAATTAGTTAAGAATATGGCACTGCCTGTTCCTACAACCACTAGAATTTCATTATGTGACTATTCCTGTAGCTAATGTAGATAGAGTAGTTTCCTATTTGCTCGCTCAGATTTTCATTTTTTTCATGCATTTCAGCTGAGTGTAGTTGTTGGTTGATGCTCAACACTTATGTTATTTCCTTACAAGCAATTTACTTTCAACATTGTGTCTTTCTTAGCTATAGGATGAATATGGATACTTTCGATTCCTATTGCACATACAGTGCTGACCCATTTCAAGTTTGCGTCCCTAGGTTGAAAATTTAAATGCACCTTCATGATGATTGAAATAGCTATTCAGGTTAGATGTCCAATCTCTAAATCACAGTTGTGAAGGCTTAGTTGTTGAATCATTGTAGAAGGTCGAAAATTATCATCTTTATGTTCTGCTGTGCCATGTAATTTCATCGTGTATGCTTCATGTCTTTTGACATGTATTTTTGTGTATGTTGTCTTGTTGCATACCATACATGTGTGTGTTCCTTTATTCTTATGCTGGTTTACCATGAGATCTTGGATCTTGGGGGATTTTGCAACCCCCTTGATCCTTATTCATCCTATTTCTTCAACATTTGTACCCCTCTTGACACATATTTCTCTACTTTGGTGTGAGTCTGAGTGTAAGTTCATACTCTCACTAAAGTGGGGGTTAAATGTAGCATAGAAAATTGTGACCCCTAAAAATTTCACACTATGTTTTGGTCCCCCTAAATTGATGAGCCTAATTGAGTCTCTAATTTCCTAAATTATGCATTCCAAAGCCTATTTTACCATTTTACGAAGGATTACAAGCATTGAATAAATGTAAATAATTAGTTTTTATCCCAACACTTAATGTCCTAGCAGATAGGGCTAGGACCTATATGCCCATGGGCATATGGGTCTCCCTATCTTGCCGAGGACCAATTTTTAATATACTATTGGCAATATTTTAACATTTAGAATTCAAATTTCAATTATCGGCTTTTCAAATTTGATTTTCAAGAAATTAGAACAATTGCATATAAATACCTAGTTATTTTACCATTTGAAATCTAAGACACATAATTAAGAAAATATTATGGTCAAGATCAAGTCAAGAGCATAATTTTAGAGCTTTATTGCAGCAATTCAAGATTGAACATCATGTCAAATTCTATGTGTGTTCATGTTATTGTTTTGTAAAGGCTAACATTGTTGTAGGTCTCTAAGCATCCAAGAATTCAAGCATTCAAGAAAATATATCAAGCAAGATCGAAATCCTTGAGGTGATGTGCATGACTTCAGTCCTTCAAGAAATCCATTGAAGGGTGGTGGATTGCAACATTTTGTTCATTCATCATTTCCTTCCTTCCATTTGTTACAACCCATTGTTTTATTACCTATTTACTGTTACTTTGTTGAGTTAAAGTGCTTGAATATATGATTGTGTTTTGTATATATATCTTGATGAAAAATGTGATGAATGAATGTGCAATTCAATATCATATTTTAGATATTTTAAAGATGAAAATATATGATGCATATGAATGTAATGTTATCAGCTAACTATTGTTGTTATGCACTAAGTTGGATGTAGGGAAAATAATTAAGCCTCCAGAAGAGAGGGGGAGTATCACTTAGAAGAAGAACTTGGTCTGGTAACCCTTAATGTACCTAGTTGAACATACACACACTCACATCCTAGTTTGGTCAAGTTGAGTAAAGTTAGTTCGAGAAATGGTAAGTAACCTTCAATCATGGTTTGGAAATGTTCTGTATTGGTTTATGGTTTTAGTATTTGAACATTCTTGATTGGGAATTGTGTGAGGGGGGAAATCATAGATGCTAACCAAGATAAATGTGCTTGAAATCATAATCTAATTTAAGATCAAGAACACTAATCTAGATTTAATCCTACACTTACAAAATGAATAATTTATAAAACTAAATTCAAACACATAAAAATGACATATATAAGCAATTGAATTCAAATATTGAATTGTTACCCATCTTGTATTAGAGTGTGTTCGCCTGATGTTGGCTTGTTTGTATCACTGTGAAGCCTTCATAGTTTTTGTGTAAAAGCTTGAAGAATGATGCCTTGGTTGGTTGATCGAAGAAATGTATCGAAGCTCTAACAATGGTGGTTGTGAATGTCAGCAGTACTTCGTTGTGCAAATGATGTTGATTCTCCGATCCTTTTTTGTGAGGAAAGAGGTTTGTTATATAGAAAATGAGATTTGAAATGAACAATCAGGATCGAGTTGGAGAATATCCAGATCAACGGTTGAAAGGTGTTGAGAGGATTTAGACATGAATAGATTGTGCAAAGTAGATTGCACAATTTGTGTGATTGAGGAATAGATTGGCTAGTTAGGATTTAGATTGATTAGTTAGGATTTAGATTGATCAATCGGGATTTAGATGGCTTAGTTAGGAAATAGATTGATCATTCAACAATCATAATTTTCTCAATCAAAAAGTGGGTGAGGAAAATTGATTAATTGATTTAATTAATTTATTTCTTTTTGGAGTTGAACGTGCGAATCAAGTTTGACTTTTGCAAACAAAGTTGCATTAGTTTGATTTGATTTTTGATGATGTTTTGAATAGTTTGATTTAATTATTCAAATTTTGGAGGGAAAGTGTCGTAATTAAATTATTATGATTTAATAATTCAATTAACTTAGGGAAATAAGGTGATTTAGCGACGTAATTAAATATTTGGCATTATTTAACTAATCAAGACGGAATAAAATGAGATTAGGACTTTATTAAATAAATGTAATTCATTTAATTGGTCGAAATGATGAAACATGAATTAATCAAATAATGTTGTATTATTTAATTAATAACAAAAATCAGGTTTTTCAAGACTTTATTTATTTAATTTGTCGAAAATGATGAAAAAGTGAATTAATTAAATAATGTTGTTTTATTCAATTAATAGAGGAAATTAGGGTTTTGGATGTTGTTTGATGTTGTTTGATGTTGTTTAATGTTGTTCGATGTTGTTTGATGCTATTTAGAGTGTGTGATAAGTGTTAGGTCAAAATTTTACATGTCTACATTTTGCCCCTCTTTGATACAAAGTCCTGGTTGCTTTGTTTCAAAGATTTTGATTTTAAGATAAGTTTTTGAAAAAAAAATTATGCGCCACAGTGCCTTGGCGTTTAATGGAATGATGGTAGGACTCTGTGTTGCCTCGAAATTTAGCAAAATGATGGTAAGACTCTATTCTGCCCCCTTGAGAGGTTGGCTAAAGATTGCGAGTTTGAGTTCAGGCTCACGACACTGTTCTACTTTAGTTCAAATGTGTTTAGGATGAAAAAAATAGGTTTATAGGTCCCTCATTGCTCGTTCCAATGTTCTTCGGAGTTCCTAATTTGAATGGAGGAAGGTTCCCTAAGTAAACATTAGGGTTTCCTAGGTAAAATTATGATTTTTTGAGGGTTGATATAGGCAATTAGCCTTCTAATTGGCTCATTTGTGCTTTGATCTTATAGCTAATTTTTGTCTCTAGATTTCTCATTTTGTTAGTTGTCAAGGAGAAATGTCAAGGATTTAGGGAGCCTTGCATTGTCCAGACTTGGTATGGGAGTTTGGATGGCCCGCAAGCATCAATGGCCTAGTATGTACCTTATCACTTCTTGTTTTCGTCTTGTTATGTTCTTGTATTACGTGTATAAAGTTCCTTTAGTTAATAGCAAAGTTTTGATTTCAGAGCATCATTTTCCTTGAATTTTCTAGGTCAAGAACCTTGCACTTGACATCAGAACCCTCGCCTTTGCTCAAGATTCTTTCCTTTGACCTAAAATTTTTCCCCTATTTCATGTAGTTGCTCTAAAACCTCACTTTCGCTCTAAAACCTTGCATTTGTTTGTTGTTTTGACTGTTTCCTTGCACTTGCTAAAGATCCCTGCCCTTACTCTAAACCTTTGCATTTGATTTTATCGCCCTTGCTCTAAAACCTCGCCCTTGCTTTAAACCCTCACTTTTGACTTAAAATCTTGAATTTGCAAGTAGCATTAGCTCTGAATCTGTGCACTTGACTTAAACCCTTGTATTTGCAAGTAGCATTTGCTTTGAACCTTTGTAGTTGCTCTGAATCTGTGCACTTGACTTAAACCCTTGCATTTGTAAGTAGCATTTGCTCTAAAACTTTGCATTTGCAAGTAGCACTTACCTGTTTATCATCCTAAGGGTCGTTTATCATCATTTTTTTGTGTCATTTTGTTTTGCTTTACATGTTCAAA